>QEPC01002141.1:14926-42816 GCA_003113815.1 Sphenodon punctatus | reverse complement strand
GCATGGAATTCTTTTCTTATATTTCTAGAAAGGGTTGAAAGGAACTGTCATTCAGAGGGGGAGGGTTCTTTTTATACTAGAGGAGCTCGAGACCATCATGTGGTCTATTATTTGAATAGGGTGAGCATTCACAATCCAGTTGTGAGTATGTTGGGAGCCATTTCGAACCTTCTGATCAGCACATGGGGAGGAGCTGTTTGTAAACAAACAGCCTTATCTCCCAGCCCGATCAGTGTCTCCTCCTGCTGCTGTGCTACTAGAAGGCAGAGGCAGGTGAGGGATGGGGTCTGGAGCCAGGGAGGGGAGGAAGAATCACTTACTGGGGGAGAAGTTGGCTAAAGCCTGCTGCCCAGCCAGGCAAGTGTGGGGTCCCAGCTGGCCGCAGGGCCATGTGCGGCCGCACATATGGCACATGCCTGGGGCCAGCCCTGGGTCCCCCTCCTTTTTCCCTTCCCGGGAAACTCACAGGTTGCTGCCAAGATCAAAACCTGCCTCAGCCTGCCTTCCTGCCTCTCATGCCAAAGTGCCTGTCTGCCCACCCAGGTTGCAGCCAAGCTCTAAGCCTGCCCCAGCCCACCTGCCCACCTCTCATGCCAGGCTGCCTGTCTGCCTGCCCAGGTTGCCTCCAAGCTCAAAGCCTACCTCAGCCCACCTTCCTGACTCTCATGAGACGCTGTCTGTCCACCCTGGTTGCTGCCAAGAGAAAGAGAGAGAGAAAGAGAAAGAGAGAGAAAGAGAAATAAGAGAGAGAAAGTCTCCCCACTGCTAGAAGGAGAAACAGACACGATCCCACCCATGCTGTCACCTGCACCTTATAGCCAGAGAGAGAGAGAGAGAGAGAGACTCCCCGCTAGAATGAGAGAGATGGGGATGGAGGGGGAGAGGTGTATCCAGCTCAAGCTGGCTGCCACCTGCCAGAACCAGCGAGAGCTCTCATCTGTGCCCACATCCACCAGCAAACCTACCAGAATGAGATGGAAATAATAACACACAACATATTATATGTGCCTGCCTGCCTGTGTGCGTTCCTGTACCTGCTACTACCACCTATTGCATGATTGAATGAAGTCTGCCCAACCATGCACTAATTCTAGGGACATCATTCAACTCCCATAGGCTGTCATTCAACTGTACCTGAATCTGTCATGCTCGCCCGTCCCAGAAACCATCAACGAGATACTGGGACCAACATTCCAGCCACTGGAGGCTGTCATTCCATTCCACTACATCCAGAAGCCTGTTGCCCGCACGACAGCCTGCCCCCCCCCAGCCTACTCCTCCACACCCACCTGTGGATGCCCGCTGAAGCTGCTGAAAAAAAAGCCCCTCTGACCATCAACACCCGCCGCCTGCTGCCCAGTGCCAAGGAGCCTCTATCTCTTTCTCTCTGGCACACTCACACAGACACAAGCCTTGTCCCTCCTGGGGGGCTATCTGCAAGTTGAGACCCTGCTGCTGGCACATCTTTGTGTTAATACCTTATACATGTGGTGCCAGTGCCAGGTGCTGCTTGTAGGGATCAACAAGCTATATGAGATTCTTCCACCTGCCAGAACTTCAGCAAAGAGGGATAAAAGATTGGTCAGGGAAAACAAAGCTCTTAACAACAAATATAACTTTTATCAAAACTTTTCAAACATCATCATAAAATCAAAACTAAAAATTATAAACTAAAACAGAAACTTATTACTTAAGGGGTCTACTCTTAGTCTCTGTCACCCAGAACTTGGGGGAATGGCAAAAGGGGCACATGGGGCCGACAGGCGGGCACCCCGTGCTCCAGCATTTGGAAGCCATGGGCCAAAGCAAAGTCCACGGCCCCTGCCACGGCTGCATGCCACCTGGAGACTGACTGGTGGTACAGTTACTGGTTATCCATCTTGGCGGAGACGTACTGGGAGTACATCTCCACCTCAACCTCCTGGAACTTGACCACCAGACGGTTCTCCCTAATTAAGGCTTGCAGTCATACCCCATCCAGGAAGTCCTCTGTGGGCTTCTCCACTTCGGCCCGAAAGGCCCTTGCCGCTGCAGATTCCTTCTGGGTGGACTCCTCAGTGGAGCTGGAGGAGGGGGAAGGGCTTTGATGGTGGCCCTTCTTCTGGCGATGATGCTCCAACACGGCCACGTCAGAGTCCTGTCACTTAGTTACTGTCTCCCTGTGGAGTTTTTCAATATGGGCAATGAGCCCTGATGTGGTCCCCTGGCTGGCCCTTTCAAATGTTTTCTCCGAATACCTAAAGAACATAAAAAATAGGAAGGAACATAAGAAGTGCCCTACTGTGTCATACCAATGATCTGTGTCAACCCCTGCCTGCATTCTGTCTCCACAAGTGGGTGGGTGACCAATCTCTCTCTGCAGAGGACTTCCTAACAGGTCATAGGGCAATCCATTACCTGTTGTTCCAGTCCCCTTGCCTTATCTTGCAGATGGCGAATCCATCCTGCTTCTTAAACCACCACCAGACACCGGACCTCATGCGCCCGCTGTCTGGCAGTGGCGACCTCCATCTCAATGAGGTTCTGGTGGTCCGGTGGGAGGCATCCTCACCCTCTCTGAAACAGGAACACATAAACTACACCTAAGTAAATAATATCATGCATTTATGATGATGCCTTTAGTCCTCCCTCCTTGGGGTGCTATGCTAGGGATGGAGAGACCCTTGCTGCACATGCAAATCCTGCCCTTATTTGGGTGCTAAGGATGGCAATGGCGAGACCCTGGCTGGCACATGCAAATCCTGCCCTCCTTGGGGTGCTAGGGATGGCAACTAGAAAGACCCTGGCTGGCACATGCAAATCCTGCCCTTCTTTGGGTGCTACGGAGTGATGGCAATGGAGACCCTGGCTGGCACGTGCAAATCCTGCCCTTCCTGGGGCACTAGGGATGGCAATGGGAGACCCTTGCTAGGGATGGGCTGGCATGTGTTTGGGTGGGTGCTTCCTTCAGCTCATGCCTGACTGCTGGAAGGGCCCCACACACCCTCTCTCTCTGTGGCAGACATCCTCTGCCACCCACTGATGCCCACTGTTTGTGCCTGACTGCCCACCACCCACACACCCACCTGCACACCAGTGAGCTCGTTCTAAAGGATAGTATTCTTCTTGTCCACAAAGTAAAAAAAAGTTTACAAACCTGGCAGCACCTCCTGTGCCCGGGTCTTGCTCCTCTGAGGAGCCGACCTCTACCAGCTAAGGTCCAGGGGAAGCAACCTCCTCCACCGCCTTGGCCTTCTTCCACTCCCTCCTGTTGAGCTTTACTATCTTCATTATTTTTTTCAAATAAAAAAACAGCCAAACAACAGTCACCCATCAACTCACCAACCAGCCAAACCAACAGTCAAACCAACGCAACCAACAAAAACACAGCCAAAACACACGAAACAAACCCAAACACCCAGTCAGCCACACCACACAAACTCTCTCTCCACACAATTTGGGCACGCACTCAAATTTCCGTTTTCCATTTTCTGACACGATCACGGGACCCCGCGATACCTAGACTGATACTGAAACCGAAACCTATTTCCAAACAGCCAAACCGAACCAAACGCCACCGAACCAAATTACTGAACCCAAACCCAGCGACTGAACTGAAAGACCGAACCGAAACTCAGCTCCCAAACCGAATGACCAAACGACCGAACAACCAAACCACAATCTGTTTGCACATCCCTACTTATTAGCCAATGGTGCTAGGTTTGTCCCTCTTTGGCCAATGGAAATATTCGGAAGGGATGGAGTAATTCTAAAAATATTTTTCAGTGAGAGGAAGTTCAGGCTATAAGTCAAAACTCCAGTGGAAGAAACAATAAGAGTTTTGATTGTGTCAATATAAACTTTGCAACTCTGAGGCTGGATAAATCTCTCTTTTAAAAAGCATTCCAAAGAAGTGGTGTCTCTCATCTAGATTGCTGTTAACACTTTTTATGAATGCTACAGTTATTTCAAAGCACTCTGGACAGTTAACCTTGATGTTCAGTCAATATGGATTAATGCTGATATGAACGCTACACTTAACTGTCAAAAATATTTCAGAATTACTTCAGGACTCAGGAGGCAATTTAATCAGTTTAACCTAGTTTCTAAGAGTGACGTGTACTTTTCTTGTACAACTTCTTTTTCTAGATCTCAAAACTTCTTTAGTCACTTTTCTTCCTCCCCCTAATACGTTTTCTCTTTTTTGAGCACAAAGAGAATGAAGCCAGAAAAAATACAAAAATATTTGAGGTAACTGTCAGGTAATACAGCATGTAGTCTGATCCTCAAAGTGCTCTGCCAGCATCCTCCCCCCTCCCCAATTATGGGAATGGGGATTTTGCCATTGGAGTGTAACTGTGGAGTGCTTTGAGGATCAGTGTCAGGCACACACCTGGATGAAAGCAGTTTACAGTGGTTACCTGCTTAATGACTCAGGTGTGTGGGTGAGAATCTTCCTTCCTTCAGATGACAGATACCTGGTTTGCACTAGAGCTGAAATAGTGTCTACAAAGATGAATATGCCCATCAAATTTGTGGTACTACTTGACTTGATGTGGCAGCATCCAGTACTAATCAGTGCCTGATGGGCTACCTGATTTTCCAAATTTCCAGTTTCCACCATGTACCAAGATAGGAAAATTCTCATGGTCAGAAAAAAACATAATAAAGGTGGAATGGTATCTTAGAATTGATCAGCAATTTCAGCAATGGTAATACCCAGTATTTCAAGTCATCAAGTGCTGATTTGGCACCCATAGGCAACTTGGAACTTGGGCTATTCCTTGCTGGTAGTGAATTAGCTGTTCATTTCCACTCTAGTTGCTACCTCTCATTTTGGCCTGTGGGAATGTCCAGGCCAGTAACACAAGTAGTGGCAACCCTAGACATCGCAGGCTCCCATGTCTAAATCACTTACCCAGCTCTTTGAACTTCCAGATATTCTCATGGATTTAAGAAGTCTTTGAGCTCTGTGGTTTTACAAATCTGGAGGATCCTGTAACATCTGGGTGTCTCCCAGGACTTTTGTGTGTAAACTGTTCTGCTGGTAAACTGCTTTGCTCCTTGCAGCCAGGGTCACATTGTTTCCATGGCAACCCCTCTTCTCTACAACTGAGCTCCCTAGTGCCACTACTGCAGGCTGCCTCAGGGCAGAGTGTGTGTGTGAAGAATGCATCCAGGAACTGACTTGTGAACTCGTAAATCCAGAGAATTGAAAGACCAGAACTTTAAGATATGTGTAAAAACAACCAGTGTCTGTTGCACAAGCTTCTGGAAGCTATTGGCCACTATGCTCCAACGTCTAACAGATCTCGCAGTGTCCTTGTGAAGGGCTTGTGTCTTGCTTTACAGTTCCTCTGTTCATTCTATCACAGTGTACATCAGAATTTATAAGCATTCAGTTTAAGCTCAGAGATATGAAAGGGGAATATTATGTTTGGTTGGGGTTTTTTGTTTCTTTTTTTTTTTTTTTTAGTTTCACAGTTTTGACTTTACTGATGGAATAAGATGTTTGATGTAGAATCTAACCATCAGGTCTAGCTGAACTAATACATTCTTACAAGTGTCCTTACCAGTACGCAACCATGATCTCAGTGAAGAGAGAATATTTTTTAAAAAAAATCATTTTGTCATCTTTACTACAAATAGAAGCAGCTGGGTGATGCTCTAGTGTGTCCTGAACCACCACCCATATGACAGGCGCACCACAATTTCCATACATATTTGCTTTCCTGGACTACATTAAAAATATGCCGGTGTTTAGCTGCAGAACAACAGGATAAAGACCAAGGTAAAAAGTCAATATATCTTCTCTTGGGCTGTGTTTAGAGGAACCCACATTTTTTAAAGGGCTCGCATACCCTCTGCTTCTGCGCAAAGCCTCTGAGGGCTAAGCAAGAGAGTAGTATAAAAGTGACAAAATTATACAGAAGTGGGAAGTGTTCACAAAAGAGTGAAGCAACATATAAAACCTATCCTGCTTTCCATGCACAAGGTTTGCTATTAAAAAAAAGCAACAGCCCAGAGCAACCACAAAACATCTGTAAATATAAGAAAATTAGGGACTAGACAGTGGAACAGTGAAAAGAACTATTCTATTGATATTCACTTCCTATAACTGATAAAACACTATACTGAAGAAGTTGTCCCAAATTAATATGCAACACAAAGTCTCCTAAGTCCTGAACTGACTCAATGGGTGCAGTCACACGATGCACTTACCACACATTGGGCAGTCTTACCACGCGATACAGTGCATCGTGTGCCTGGCGGCTGCAAGATCTGCCCCCCCCGCCCCCCATCCCCCCCGCGAATAGCAGCCTTATCCAAAATGGAGAAAGGTTGTCCAGGGTGCAGTAGCTCATGTGTCTGGTCGCCGTCTGCTCCACTGCATAGTGAGGTTGGCTGCAGGGATTTGAGCAGCAGTGGCGGCGAAGGCTAGCTCCAATTACATGGCCATGTCACAGCCGGGATAGTGGTTGGATCAGGGGTGGTAGGCAGGGAAGGGCCGGGTGCCTTAGTTCACCCTATGCCGTGGTTGGAAGTCTGACAGCAGCTTACCCATCTGGCTTCCCTGTGGAGGGATCAGCCATCTACCTTGCCTCCCACGCTGACCCCACAGTGTGGCAGCTGCATTTGCCTGCCACGGGCCCATGAAGGGATCAGGCCCTCCAAATCTTGTGTGGCTGCACCCAATGAGTTTCTCAATAGTTAACATTCACAAATGAATCAAAGCAAAGCTCAGGCAAGTTGGTGATCATAGGTGCCAGATCGAATCATGAGTTGAGAAGAATAGTGGATGGTACTGAATAGGTCTGATATTCTATATTCTTACTTCATGTTATGATTGTGATTAAATCTGGTACATTTTTAGGGTGGCATGATGCAGCACAATTCATGATACCTTTTCCTACTGGGGTCACCTTATTTAAGCCTCGTCTGTGCATACACATCGTGGCATCCATCCTTTTGCCCCAGCATAATCAAAAGAGCATTTTTTCCTGCTATTTGAGAGGATTAAATATATATATATATATATTTAAAAATATAACGTTATAATTTTTAAAATATAATGTTAGAAGCATCATTTAATGGGATCAAAAATCATTGGTTGGCCCAAAGATTTGAATGAAGAACCTTTGGATCTATTCCAGGTTTTAAGTTTAAACTTGCCCCTGGACAATAGTGATGGGTAGGGCTGAAATGGCAAGCCACTGCAGTAGATTTTTCCAACAGAAAAAGCTCTTCCACAATCAGCAGCACAGTGAGATAGAGACATTCATTCTGCTACTTTCATTCCGCTACTTCCACTGGCTGCGAAAATAGCAGAACATTGTTTTCTCCGACAGTTTCTGAGATTGTTCTGACAGTTTCCGAATTAGTGGAATGCTGGCAGAAAAGCTGTGGGAAGTTGCAGGCAATTCTGAAACGGCGGAATGAAATAACGGAGCGGAAAAAGGAGTTGCTGCTTCAGCCCTAGTGGTGGGTAATCATATAATCAGTTAGGGGCTGTTTGGTAGACTTTGTCGAAATAAATCTATGGTCTGTGCTCTTCAACTACTAAACAGTTGGTGACTGTACTTATCATTGTCATTTCAAACCATAGCAGCTAGCACCTTTTTTTTGTGCACAGTCAAAGAGAATGAAGCCAGAAAACAATACAAAAATATTTGAGGCAACTGTTACGGTAATACAGTGTGCAGTCTGATCCTCAAAGTGTTCTGCCACCCAGCATCCTTCCCCCCCTTTCCCCCCCATTATGTGAATGGGACTTTTGCCATTGGAGTGTATGGAGTGCTTTGAGGATCAGTGTCAGGCACACACCTGGATGGCAGCAGTTTACAGTGATTACCTGCTTAATGACTCAGGGGTGTGGGTGGGAATCTTCCTTCCTTCAAGTGACATCGATACCTGGTTGCCACTAGAGCTGAAATAGTGTCTGCAAATATGAATATGCCCAGCAAATCTGTGGTTCTACCTGACTTGGAGTGGCAGCATCCAGTACTAACGTGCAGCTTATAAGTCAAGGAATGAATGGCAATCTAGTCTTTTACTTCTACAACTGGCACTTTTAGATCAGAGACTACAAAAGGCATATAATCCAAAGAATGGGAAATAGCTACACCTGCTGCTGTATAGTCTGCACATATTCTGTACAGAAGGATTTTTGCATCTGTCCACAATTGTCAGTTTGGTACCAATTGATTACCCTAAGTTTCCTCAGTCATTTGTTTCACACACCACTCTAATTGCTATAAGCAAACTTTCCATCATTCATATTTGTTCTGCCAGATAAATGCCTAATTGGCTGTATAAACACAATGTCACCTCACCACCAGTCAGGTTAATCTCAGACCTTCTTCCCATTTGTTCTTCCTGGAGAGAAACTTTATCGCCTATTGATGAACCATGCAGATTTAAGTGTTAACTGCACATTTGGACAGAGGGTAGCTTTAATAGCTTCATTAAACAAGGATCAGGATTTTGTTATAAAAAGCCTGTGTTTTACTACATAAATAAACAAAAAGCCTCATCCTGCTAGATAATCCCATCTCCTCATAAACTGTGGTACAATGACTTCAGTGAGAGTATGCTTTTACTGCTGATGGCATAGATGATTACAAAGTTTCTCTTTGAGATGCATAAGAGGCAGTCTTCGTGCATGATCTGTCAGGAACTTATATTTAAGGTCCATTCTCATGTGTTTCGTTCATGCATGGTTGTGTTTGAAGTATTTGTTCCATATGTTATTAAAAAGCAAATGTTGCTGCCATTTATTCTTTCCCAGAGTATATAAATCAGGCAATATGGGGGGGGGGGGGGCGGAGGAGTGTATTTGTCATTCTTTAATGCCACATGAAAGCTTTTAACTTGCAGTGTCACTCCTCCTTCATTGGAAACGCTAGTAAAGGACAATAGTTTTCAAAAATACTGCTGCCAGTGCTGTTCTTCAAATAAAGAAACTAATCAAAAGAGGATTTATATTGTGGGGAGAAGAACGTTCATCATTCAAGTGAGAAAAATAATCAGTGAGTGAACAATAAATGGTATTCTACGGCTGCTTTTAAACGTGCGCGGCAAACAGGCTGCATAAAATCATGCTGCATGTAAATATGCAGCGTGTGGGATTTAGATGTGACATTTCGCGCCTTAAAGCTGGTGGCGCATTCTTTTAAAGCCACAAATTAAATACCTCTATGTCGAGGTATTTAATTATTATTATTATTATTAACAAACATTTATATAGTGCCAGCAGTGTACCTGGCACTTTACGGTTTTAAAAGAATGTGCTTCAGCACGTGAAATGTCACATCTAAATCCCACACGCGACATATTTACATGCAGCGTGATTTTATGCAGCCTGTTTGCCGCTTACGTCTAAAAGCGGCCTAAGTTTTAAAAAACCTGAGACTTCGGATTTAAGGCTCTTACTAATTCATTTATGCTCCAAAAAGCATGGAAACTGTAAGTTAAGGCTCCCACTTTAACTCATGCACCACGTAAATAGTAAAGATGTTCAACGTCTTACATATTGTACTCGCTTAAAACGTAGGCTCCATGCACCCACGCTTTCCACCCCAATCCTCTTCCTTTGCAAGTTAGGGGCAACACTGAACCTGGTGACAGTAAGCTCCTCCCCACCCCAATATTATGAGCTTGATCTCTGTCTCCACTGTAGCCACACTTTCTCCTTCATTTAGGCTGCATTCTGAAGTTACACCCACCTTTGTAAAGGCTACATTTGGGGACCAGGAGTTTGCATGTTATAAAGGAGGATTAGTGCATTCTAACAGGTGCTAATCCTGGCAATGCAAGTTCCTGCCCTTCCTATGTAATGTCAGAAAGCAGCTTACTAGCTCTCCTCACAGGCAGGAGCTCAAGTGCATCTACTTACTACACAGATGATTAAGGGCAAGCAAATATTGGTCCTAGTATATCATGCATTGGAGTACTATACTGTATTGAAAAGGGATTTGGCTGTCTGTGGGCTATGGATCCTGATTGAGGATTGGTTGCCATTTGCTTTCCCATCAGGTACAACCCTCATAAGGGGATCAAGCTACCCATCTTGTGCCTGCCAACCTTGCTGCTCCCATATTCACGCCCCAGTGCTTCAATATCCCATTCTCCCTATCCCAACAGAAAGCACATATGAAAACCTCCATATACTTGTTTTAAATATGTGTGGATTTTTATATTGTTTATTTTATGTTGGAAGCCGCCCTGAGATGCCATAGCCATAGGGGGCGGCATATAAATGGAATTAAATAAATAAATAAACTTAGCCCCAACCGTGTCTGCCCCCAAATATTGTCCCTATACAGATCACCCATTTCTCAGCCTTCTCCCCTCATATATAGCCCATGCAAACACTGTTCCCCACCTCCAACTGTCCACCAGCCATTTCCATGGATATACGTCACCCATCTCTCAGGCTTGTTCCGCCCCCCCCAATATACACCCCTCCCAGCACTTGTCTGCTTATTACCGATACATGCACTTCCCCCTATCCCTGCCTGCCCCCGCCCCCAGCCTCATACATGCATACACACCAGCCATTTCTCAGCCTTGTTCCACATAAACACTCTACCAGCACCTGGCTGCCCCCTCCCCATACAGACCTGTCTCTTATACACATCTAGATGTGTATAAGAGACAGATACAAGTTAAGGCAGAAGCTATAACTTACAATTTTCATGCTTCTCGGAGCACGAGTGAATTTCTAAGAGCTGTAACTCGTATCTTAAACTGAAGTTTTTTTAACCTAGAATTCCCATGTTTTTGAAAGAGGAATACACTTAATACCCCCTCCTACAACACTACCAACCTGGGAAAAATAGACTGACTTTAGCTGTAGCCTGACCTGGCTATAACATCCCCATGAAGAGCTTAAGAAGGTCATGAATACCGAGTATTTTCTGAATACTGAGTACCCAACCAATACTCTTATATAGGGACAGGGAAAACGCTGTATGTTGCTTATTTGAGGATTTGCTGAGTAAAGGGCTGATTACTCAGTAAAACCGATAAACAGAGCAATTTCGAATATTGAGTTTTAGCTCATGTGTGTGTGCTGAAACTCGGTATTCAAAATTAGCTACTCAGTTTTTACTGATTTATATAGAGAGACTGTGGTCCGACTGGGCCCCCCACCAGCATAAGGGGCCCTGAGCTGGTGGAGGGGCCAAAATAGAGCAGGCACATGGGAGCAGGGGAGTGTGGGTGCCGGCAGAATCGGAGTTCCACCGGTCCATGGCCACTCCCCCTCACTAACCATGGGAGCCATGCCCCCTGCATGGAGCAGGGAACACTGCCTTTTCAAGGGGTTCACAACCTCAGGGCAGGCTCCCCAAGGCTGATAGGCACCCGAACAGGGTGGACTGGCTGATAATGGACTGGCTGCACCAGTGGGGACTTACACCTGCTCGGAGCAGGCATAAGGCATTCACAGCCATGGGCAGACATGCACTGGTCACCCTGACCCCAAGAATCTGGTGCACATGCTGGTCCTGGCACCCCATGAAACAGGCAGTTTTAAACATCCCCATGAAGAGCTTAAGAAGGTCATGAATACCGGGAATACTCACCATTACTCGTGGGAGCCCTGTACGGTTCCCCATGTGATCCGGCTTCTGTCCCAGCACCGCAGCACATTGGGGGCAGGGTTTTGTGCGGAACTGTCCAAGCCTCCCACAAGCAACGTTAAATGCTGTGGGTCCATTTCAGAGGCTGTCCGGGCCGGCATGCAGCAGCTTTCTGGTGTCTCCCTTCCTGCTGCTTCTTCTGTGTCCCTGCCTCCTCCAGCTCCCTCTGCATCGCACAGGGACAGGAGCTGGAACCAGTACTGTGGCCGCCGGTGCCCCAGAGATTTCAGCTGGCGCAGCTGCCACCAGTGCATCAATATAGTCGGATCATGGTCATAATGTTTATATATATATATATATATATATATATATATATATATATATGTATATAATTTTTATAATATTTAATTTTTATAAAAAGAAAAACAAATATCTTTGCTATTTTAAAATTATTTTTACCTAATCTAGCCTATCTACATTTATAACCTAATTAATCTAGTAACCTAATTGAACCTATTTTACCCTATGACCTATTTACCTATAACCTTTTAAAATTTTCTATAAAATGTTATTTTTGTAAAAATTAAAAATGTCTATTTTAAAAGTATTTTACCTAATGTACCCTATGTAAACCTATAACCTAATTTACCTATTTACCTAATCTAACCTATCTTAACTTATAATGTAATTAATATAAACAAGATTAAGTGAAATTATAAAACATAACTTTTAAATACGGTGGGAGGGTGATGGTCAAATATGTTCCTCTTCCTATGCACTTTGCAGGACTGGGCATGGTGGGAGTTCAGGGAAGCAACCACACCCTGTACACTGGAAGCCTCTATTGTGGTGCAGAGCAACCACCCATATTCCACTAGGGAAGCCTGTTGGGCCTCCCAAGCTGCCTTTTAGCCCTGGACGAGGAAAGAGTAGCTGTGCAGATGGCGTACTTTCTGTGACAGGTCTTGCCACTCTCTGACAAAGCCTGTCCTGGAACTGGGAAGGGATGTTGCCACCAGGCTGTGGAGGAATTGGTGGTGGCTACTGGTGCTCAACAGGTGGGTGTGGAGGGGTTTTGTCCCCTCTGCTAGCAGCCCATGCAAAGGACTATTCTTGCCTCTACTCCAAGCAGTGCCTTGTCAAAAGTACTGACTGTTTCAGGTTTTGGGGTGGCCTCGGAGAACCCTGCCTTGTGCTGGCCACCTTCCATGCCATGAACATGCACTAGATGATAGTTCAGGGTAGAGGGGCCATGATCAGCCCCCCTGTGCACCACTGCAGCACAGTAGGTGCGCAGTGCCTCTTCCAGGGCCATTTCATGGGACTTAATGAAGTAACCCCATATTTGGGGTGAGCACTCCCTCCACTATGGATGTGCGAATGCGGTTCAGATGTTTGGAGTTTGGACCAAATTCGGTCTGTTCAGACATCTGAACCGAATGTCCGAACCGAACTCAAAAACAGTTTGGTCATGTTCGGGTGAGTTTGGATGAGTTCAGGGGTGGGAAAAATGGGACTTCAGGCAGGAAAAATGTGACTGGAAGGGGGAGGCAGCTGAGGACCAGACTTCCTGGCACCAGGAGTAGAGATCAGGGGTTGTTTCAAGGCCAAATGATATCGAAAAAAACCTTCAAATTCGGTATCAGTATCGATAGCGCTATTTTTGAATGTTCGGACAAACTGAACTCCGCCAAACCGAACAACCAAACCCAAACTCGGGTTTCGAACTGAATGACCAAACGTCCAAACATCCGAACCGCATTCTGTTCGCACATCCCTACCCTCCACCCTTCCTGCCCATGGCCACAAACCCACTCCCCCAAAATCCAACATACTCTGCCCAATTCCCCAAACCCCAATTGTGCCCTCACCACCCATAACAACAGACAGAGACATGCTCTGGGGTAAAAAAGACCTTGGTCGCAACTTTATTACAATATAACTCACACATACATAACAAATAATAGTAAAGAACCTGTGTTCATAATAGCAGGGAGGAACCATGCTACATAAAGCAGGCAAAAGGGGGTTGAGCTAAATCTCACTCCCTCTGCCTGGGTGAATCGACCCTTCGAGTTTGCCCTCCCCTCGGGTCAGGGCAGGTTTACGGCCCCCAAACCAGCAGTTCTGATCCTGGGCTGGGGCCCCTGGCCTTAAGACCCCCCCGCTCCCTGAGTGGTAACGGGTACAAGCATGACCCCTCAGCTCATAGGGAGCCTTACCACAGCATGGTTCCTACCCCACTAACCGCTCAAGCTGTGACAAGATGTCGTAGGAACAATATAATTTAAATTGCAAATGAACATAACGGATGTGGAGGAGATGAAAAACCCGACAGCCCTCAGAGCCAATTAGGCCGGTGGGAAAATTCCTCCTTGGCCCTGAAAACAGCAACCAGCCTTAGCCCACAGCCGTTGACTTAACACTCAGAGTCATACAACCATGGTAAAACACATTGAAGAAAGGGGAAGGGTTGGGAGGGAAAAGCTCCGCATGCAGCCTGCAATTGAAGGAGAGAGGAAGAGGCACCTGGCTGCTCCAGGTATATATACCTGTCCATGCCCCTGACCACCAGGTGTCCCTCCTCTCTCCCCAATTGACCGGCCTGTGCCACTGCCCATGAGCAGGCAAGGAGGAGGGCAAAAGGAACCCTTTGCACCAATTCCTGCCCGGCACCCTGTTCAGGGGCAAGCGGGCACAAACTCACCCTTCCACTTAGGGCTGAGGGGGTGTCCTTTGTGCCCACACCACCCATAAGAACAGACAGAGACATGCTCTGGGGTAAAAAAGGCCTTGGCTGCAACTTTATTACAATATAACTCACACATACATAACAAACAATAGTAAAGAACCTGTGTTCATAATAACAGGGAGGAACCATACTACATAAAGCAGGCAAAAGGGGGTTGAGTTAAATCTCGCTCCCCCTGCCTGGGTGAATCGACCCTTTGAGTTCACCCTCCCCTCAGGGCAGGGCAGGGCAGGTTTACAGCCCCCAAACCAGCCGTTCCAAGCCTGGGCTAGGCCCTTGGCCTTAAGCCCCCCCCACTCCCCGAGTGGTAATGGGTACAAGCATGACCCCTCAGCTCATAGGGAGCCTTACCACAGCATGGTTCCTACCTTGCTAACCACCATGAAAAGGGGGGAGGCGACTCGCTACTCCACCCATTTCCCTCACAGAGGTCACCCCAAGCACCCAAAAAACACCCACATGACCTGGTTTATTTTTTGCTTAGCATGCTCTATCTTGCCCGGCGTAGCGGTATACCTCCAGACCCTATGGGAAAGCAAATCCAACCACCAAATGAGTGCCCGTGGCCACCGAGCCGCCAATTCTGAAATGTCATATTTCATTGCTCCAGTGAGCTCACATGCGCTGCGCAATCCGAGATCGTTCTCACCCAGATGGATGATGAGGATGGCAGGTGGCCCGAACTGCTCGGCCCTGCGGAGGAGAGAAGGTAACAGGTGCTCCCAGCACATACCGCTGCACCCAAACAAGTAAAGGTGGGCCTGGAGCCCACAACCCAGCTGCGAACCAAAGTCAGAATTCACCGGTTGGCATTCCACCCACTGTACAATGCTGTGCCCACAGATCCATACAGTTGACAACTGGTCATCACCTGCATATAACAAAACACAATATCAGTATTATAAACACGTTCCGCCAACTGTGGGGGTGGGGTGGGGAGGCCTCACATAGATGCGGTAGGCACCGGACCGCCATCAGCCTATAGTCATAATCTGTGATGCAGACAGCCCCCCCACAGCTGCCATGGAAGCCGCACCTATCCTGAAAGAGTGCGATCCGTAACCAGCAGATGACAGCCCCAGTGCCATCAAACCTTTCTTAAAAATGGCCTGGAATTGAAATTTTGTCAGACTGGCCTCAGCAAAATGGATGAATAGAGGGCCCTCTAAAGGTGGGCAAACCTCCAGATATTCCCCCATTGTCGCCACGGGGCACATCCCTACCGTGGCACGGTGCAGTGTAAATTACTGACCCCTTCCTCCTTGATTGGTCTTAGATCACCGAATCATGATGGTGATAGCATTGGGGGCACAGGTTATGTCCCTGAGTTCCAGGGCCACATGTCTATGATTGCCCTCTGATGATGCAACCAATTCACTGATCTGCAATACCCCAAAGAATGCAGTTGTAAAGACTGCCCGGAAAAGTAACCCCTCATAGGGGGACGAGCAAATGCGAGGCAGTGCTGCCAACAAGTGAGCCAGCGTGTCACCTGACACCGGTTGGCGAGTATCTCTCCATGAGCCCCATTCCTCCCCCAACCCCCCAAAGCCCTACAAAGCCGGTAACTTGCACAAGGGTCGGCAACCCCCAGGTCTTGCTGAAAAAGGTGATGGCCACTTGGTGACACCATACGGTGTGTGGAGCCAACCCATGGCCAATCAAGTGTGCCACGAACCATTCCACATGACAGGTAGGGATGGGCCATGACTCCTGCAACCCATGGGTTGAGAGGAAGCTACTGAATTCCTGGAAAGAATACACATAGGCTCGCCACGTAGAGCTCGAAACGGCAGTTCTAATGCCCTCATCTATCCTTCATTCCCAATCCTCCACAAAGCCTCCAGCATCACCTCTGGGTCGATGTTGGCGCTGGGTGCGGCGGTTGACCACTTGCACAACCGCTTGGTTATCGGACCAGAAGCATATGTGAGAGTTCTGGAAGTGATGACCCCAGAGTTCCAACGCCACCATGAGTGGGAACAGCTCAAGGAATGTTATATCTCTGATGAGATCACTGGCCGCCCAATCCGGCGGCCAGCATTGGGCCGCCGGATTAACTACTAACAGCGTTAACTACCCCAATAAATCTATTGTTGTCCTACCACAAAATGAACAGAGTTACATTGTGTTATTTTCTGTCTATTTTTGTGACCTTTCATCAAATTCCAAGACATTTTGTTGATTTCCAGAATTTTCTGTCAATTTCCAGGACTTTTAATCTGGGAAACTCCTCTCAAGAGTGGGGAAACTGATGCAGCTTTGCCCAGGTGGAATGTAGCTCCAGCCCCGTCAGCACCAGGACCCAGCAGCGGAGCAAGCAACAAGCACACAGCTGCTGCCTCTTCCCCATAAACATTTACCCCACTCTAAACTGTCCTAGTTTAGCTCCCACCAGTGACTGCAGCACAACCTAAAGCTCTGGGCAGTGAGTGTACAGATCCACCTGCCCAGCTGTTGAATCTGTGTACGCACGACATAACTTTAATAATCTAAATCTGTCCATTAGATAACATGGGAGATTCAAAACATCAAAACGACATTGATTTTAAAAATCCAAACTCAGGGAATCACTAGAATGCACACTTGAATTTTCTGTCACCTCTATACCTCCAGATGAATAATGTTAAACACACTTTTTTCTGTCAACAGTAAATGGTCGCAAAACCCAGAAAAAAACATTTCTACCTCCAATTCTCAAACTTGTATAAACCAGCCATTTCTCAACCGATGCATCAGATATTTTGACAGCTTCTTCCCCTCACTCAAGGTATCCTACCTATATAATTTCACAGGGATAGGAAAAATCATCTCAATTTTATAATGACTAGAATTTTATTAGAGAATACAAGTTGCATAGATCTGTTCCTGCAGCTCTATAATCTAAGCGCATATAATACAGTTTATCAAAGTGCAAAACTCCAAACAACTTTGTTGATCAAAATGATGTAGCTACATGCATTGATGGTTTACAAAAGTGGATATAGACTTTTCAGAAACACTAGAAATAACCATCCTCCCTCATCAGAAATCAAATTCAGTTACTGCTGGAATACCTTATTTGCAGGTGTATCATTGAGTAAATTGGCAGTTTCGTCCACTTGATAATCTCTATAAAATCTGAAGTTTTGCCGGCAAACATCCACAGAGATACAGAGTAGGAAATTCTGATCTGTATCTCTGCAGGTGTTCACTGGCAAAGCTATGCGGGCGGGGGGGCTTTCACACCGGCGGCACCTTGCACATATCCTGGATGTGCATTCCCTCCCGCAGCTAGAATATGCGTGGGGGGGACGGGACTGAAAGCGTGGGGGGGGACAGTCTACTCCAGGTGCGCTAGAGTGAGAGAGGAAACCTGAGCACATCTTCCCCTCTTCCATAAAAGCAGATACCACCTAGCAGCCTGCAGCTTACCAACTCACTCCCCCATCTAAGCCTTCCTTGTTCTTCCTCAGCTTGTCCTTTCACTGCCACTGCCTTGTCCTCCCTGCTTGTCACCGCTCCTTCATTCACCGATGCTTGTGCTAACTGAAATAGATAGTGATCCACTGGTGGAACGCAACTAATCTTCAGTACATCATGATGCGGGTGAAGGAGACCAGCCCTTAGTGATCACCTCTGAGATGGAGAGTGGGAGCAGCGCCCAGGGAGCATCTATGGGGATGGGAGGGACTAGAAGAGTATCTCCAGTATGAGGAGAATGCTATGACGTAATCATTCCTTTCCCTACTCCAGTCAGCTGATGCCCATGCTAACTGCCTACCTGGTTCTGACACATGCTAAGATTATTCGACCACACCTTTTCCTATGCCCACCAGTAGACATCTGTGCTAACTGTTTGCCTAGTCCTGACCCATGCTATAACAACAGTTACATGCATTCATACAGTTGCTGCTTTCCCTTCATTTCAATAACCTACCCCATGTATTAGATGGCTGAGAACAATGGGTTCAGGTGGTAAAGAGGTGGTACAGATTTCACATATCACTCAGAATTTGGGTGTGTGTCACTATTAGGGCAGAAATGAGATTTCATCAAAATGTGAAATCTTTGAGATTCTGGTTCCACTTCCTGATACCATTTCAGTCAAATCAAGAACCCCTCAGTCCTCAGTAATGTCTCTCTTGGCTGACATTTTGTTTCTCGATTTACCAACTTTCCACTTACCAGGATCCCATTTACTACTCTACCACCAATTTCAAATCCCAAGAATTAATAGCGATGCAATGCCACATTTCTTGCACTCTATTTTTACTTGTACTTTCTTTTCACTACTGGCTGGTATGCAGATTTCTTTACTCGGCAATACAGTTGCAGATTGGTCAAAGCAAAGAGATCATCGAAAAATTCTGATAGAAAGCACTGGAGTGGAGGTTAAGGTGCACTGGTGGGAGAGTTAAGGGATGGGGTATTTCCACAGGGATTGGCTCAGGAATGTGGAAACAATAAACCCAGATGTAAAACAGCATCCTCGGCAATGCGGTAAACGATGAATGAACAGTACATGGTAAAGTTAACTGGAAAGTCGATAAATCGGGATGGTGTCAAGTCAACTTTAATTTATATCCCGCTCTCTCTCGCCTATGGTGACTCGAGGCGGCTAGCAACAAAAGTAGAAGACATCCAGAAAACAGTAACAATTATAAATTCAGCACAAACAGCATAACCTCAATGACCCCTCAAATAACATAACATAATCCCTCATTCTTAACAATGTCCTCCCCGTCCCTCACACAATCCAATATAATAACAACAAATCAATAATATTACAACATATCATAACCATATCAGTCCTTCCATATGCTCCATCCCTGCGGTCACCAGGGAAGGAGCCTATCAACCCCCCCCCCCCCTACCATCCTGCTCTCACCAGGAGGGGGGATCTATCATCCACAACAATGTCCTAGTACAGCAACAATCGAAATATTAATTAAACATTTCTAAATCAGCAGCAACAACCCCCTCTACCCCTTAACCTAATTCCAAAAATCACCCCCCCATCCTAACCCCACCTCCCCCCACACCTTCCCCTGCTGCCATCAGGGATTGGTGCAGGGGCTCCCCCCCTCAACACAACCCCCCTATCAATATACCCTTCACCCAACACAACCCCTAGCCCACCCTAAACCCAGCACAGAACAAATCACAAAAATAACAGGCCCCTACCTCCCCTACAGTCCCTGAAGGGCCCCAAAGGGCCGCACCCTTTGGTCACAGCCCTTCAGTTTGCGGCCTGTGGCTGCAGTCACGGCAGAGCAGCAGGCAGCTCCCATTTATGCCACCCCCGGCAGCTTGTGGGAGTGGGTCAGAGGGCCACGCCAGGGCACCCAGCCCAGGTGCACCGGCTTTCTCGTCCCCCCATCCCTCAGTACTGACTGCACGGTGTTCTCTCTTCTCCCTGCAGGTGACTCAGCGGGGGATCAAGGGAGCAAGGTAGGAGTAGCAGCGGCAGTGGTGGCAGCAGCCTGACAGCACAGGAACTCCTGGCCGGATGGATACAGGTGAGTCACACTGCCCAACCCCCAGCGACTCCCCTTTATGCCCCCCCGGGCAGCTTGTGAGAGTGGGTCACGGGGTCGCGCCAGGGAACCCAGCCCAGGTGCACCGGCTTCCTCGTCCCCCCCAACCCTCAGTACTGACTGCATGGTGTTCTCTCTTCTCCCTGCAGGTGACTCAGCGGGGGATCGAGGCAGCAAGGTAGGAGCAGTGGTGTCAGCGGCGGCAGCAGCAGCCCTAAAGCACAGGAACTCCCGGCCAGATGGATATGGGTGAGTTAAGTTGTATCTTGAACATTTTGCTGTCTGCCAAACCAAATGTTCCTTTACAACAGTTGTCAATGACAAACAGATGCTCAGCACAATGGTGCGTGATGAAGAGGTCAGGATATTGAAGGGCAGCATGGTATAGATCACAAAAATGATGAACAAGAAAAATGATACCTGATCCCATGGACAGATAATTCCTCCAAAGCACATGAAGAGATAGCCCAGGGAAACAAGACACACCCAAACCACCAACGAGAAAACTCGAAGCAGCTTCTTGAATATAGATTCAATGCAGGCAAGGATAAAAATGGCAAAGAAAATTGCTAGGGCTGTTGGAACTGTTAGGAGAAATGTTACGTGGTCCTCAATTTCCTCTCAGCTTCTCTCTCGTTGGCCCAGTGTGAGGCTGAGTGGAAGGTGCTGAAGAGACTAGATATCCCAGCCAATCTCCTTGCTTTCAAGCCCTCTCACTGCCCCTGAGGCATAGCTAGAATAGATACAGCAGGTGCACCTTGGTCCATGGTATTGTGAGAATCAAGAAATTGGTGATTGCATCTGTATTGGGAAATGGTCAGGAAATCATTCCACTTCCCAATATGGGAAAAGTTCTCAGAAGCAGCAATTTAGCTGCTCATTTCAGCCTTAGTCAGTACCCATTCTAAAAGTGTCATGCAAGTGATCCCTAAGGCTGTAATCTTCAACATGCTAAACACATATAAATCCTATTCTCTTCAGTGGGATTTTCAGTAGTACAGTACTTTGAGGATCAGAGTCCAATAAATAAATGAGAGTTGATTTTGGAATCCCAAACAATGGGCCGTTTTACTTAGACTGCGCTGTGTGGGGCTCAGTGTGTACTGCGTTCATGTGCAGTGGGTGAGGGGAAGGCGTAGATGGGCTCACAGCCATCTACATGCACGGATTAACTGCCATTTTCACTGGTTGTTCCATGCATGGGGGATGGGTGGATTTGGGTGTGCATGCATGTGTGCAGGAGAGTGCACACACACACACACACACACACACACACCTGTGGTGGAGTTTACACAAGACTCACCCATGCATGAACACTTAGATTTCTGGGTGTTCATCATGTGTGGGTGCCACCCGTGTAAAAACGGCCAATGAGAGCTAACCTACTTCTTAGACAGAGATGAAATATAGGTTTGTCCTAAAAATCTATTGCCAGTCCATGCAGGATTTGAAAGAAAGAAAGTTCTCAAGACATAAGGAGAATGGATTAGACTGGCATAGGGAGAAGAAGAAAATTAATAAGCAGAGAGGGGAGGAATGAGGACACATCTACACGCAAGCTATGTTCGTGTGGGGCATTTACAAATCTCTCTGGTCTGATCCTAAAGGAATCTCAATACCTGGGATGTTGGGAGAAGCTTTCAGCACTCAAAGTCTCCCTAAACTTCCCAATAGAGTAGGGGTGGGACACTGTACTGAATTTTGGTTTCATCTGTTTCTGTTTATTGCTTTTTACAGATTTAATTATGGTTTTGGTTTTTCAGTTTTGTAATTAAATTCATGAAAAATAAACTATTTTTTTCACTATGGCCACCCCAACACCCTAGTTCCCCCCATCCTCACCCCCCGAGTCCCTGACACTTACTGGCCTTGGAGGGTGGGGGTGAGGATCCACTGGCCCCCTCCCGGCAGGCCCCCTTGCTATAGTGTGCTGCCGAGCTCCCTGCTCCACAGCGCACATATGCAAAATGGCCATAGCCATTATCCAAAATGGTGGTGGACAAAATGACATTGCCACCATTTTGGTTAAGGGCAGTGGCCAGTTTGCACACATGCAAATCAGCCCTGACACATGTGCACTACTGAGGAGGGAGCTTGGCAGTGCACTGCAGCAAGGGGTCCTGCTGGGATGCTCCCCACAGCAGTGACGGGCATGTGGATCTTCATCCTCTGAGGCAGGTAAGTAACATGTCAGGGTCTGGTGGGGATGGGTGGAAATAGGGGATGGGTGGAAATAGGGACCTGGGGGTGCAGGCATTACAGTTCAGTTACCCTTCCCATTGACGTCAATGGGAAAAATACAAAACCAGAACCACCTGTAAATGGCAGGTCTATTTATGGGTGGCTCGGTTTAAACAGAAAATGCCTTTTTTCAGGCCCTTTCAGTTTGAACTAAAACTGAAAGTCCCATCCCTATGCATAGGTACTCATCTTCCTACTCCTGAGCCTTCTGAGGGAAGACTGGGATAAAAATTGAATGAATGAATGAATATCCATTTTTTCCTCTCTTTTCAATAATTTAAAATCCTCCTCTATTTCCAAAGCCTTTTTATTTTTTAATTGTTGAATCCCATGATCTTGGGCATATTGCAGTAGATATTATGCATAGCGAGGCACTGTACTTCCCTGAGCAGTTTGCAATCCAAATAGACTGGGCAAGCCAAGGGGAAAGAGAGAAGCCAAGGCAAAGTAGCTAAGTTTCTTGCCTGATCTCACAGCCAGTGGTGTGGTGGCAGAGCTACAATAAGGTTCTGTGACTCATGGTTGAGATCCCTATCCTAGTATTCACACAGGCCTCCCCGACTTTCTTCCCCTAATAGTCTGATAATAGTCTGATAATAGACTCTAATAGTCTGATACCTCTCTATTCTTTGTTAGTACAAAAGACTTACCTGCCCAATACCCAAAACGAATACCGTGTGATACTCAGTGTTCTTTCTCCTTTCTCTGGCCTTCAGCATGCCTTTTCATCCTAAGTGACATTCTCGGGAAGGCCACAAGAATAATAATTGTGTCCTTATTTGCATGAGGTGGAAATAGGTTATTACTCCCTTACTTAATTTCAGCATTCCTGCTATTAACCGTGGATTATAGAGCTGCATACAGATTTCATGATTTAGCTCTACTAGGTATTAAGCCAAAAACCACCGAACCTACTCAAAATGCAATATATCGTCAGTCTCCAGCTCTGAAGGACTAACTGTCATGTGGGTAACCTAATTAAGGTGACTCCCTTCTTTTGTTGCTATTCTAGAAAACTGTTGCTCCTCAATCTCTAGACCTAGGCCTAGCTTGCCATTTCAATCACACTCCATGTTTGTGGAATGGACAGAAGGCTGTGTTCACAGGGAGAAAAATCCAACAGGAATCCAGCTTCTGTAAAAGTTCCTCATCGGAACTCAATCATTCTGAGAGGGAATGACTGTTTGCCTAGGGACTCATTTATCCTACACTGCCAGAGTCCTTAATTGACTAGACTTTTCTGCTGTGCTGGCTAGTCTGAAGGAACTCAGGTAAAAGCTTCATCTCACTCTCATTTTACAAGGCTAGCAGTGTAATCTGTGTTGTGCATGAGTGCTCCTCAGTCACATGTAGAAGACCCTAGCATAGGCACACAAATGTGGTTGGGAACTTGTGCCTGTAGTTTTAGCTCACTGGGCAACACTGTGAGGGCCACCCCTTAGGTCCCACCATTACACTCTCCCTTTGGGGAATGGGACTGTCCATAAAGTATGGACATGAGGGGCAGAGTGTTAAGAAAGTTGTAACAACTTTAGAAGGAGGGGAATGGACTTTAGAAGAGGGTAACAATATGACATCGCAACCATACATTTGAGCCTCTGGCACAATCATTTAGTATGTGGCTATTTAATTAGATACAGGTACATTTACTTGCTTTCCTTTCTTACCCTCTCTCTATATACCAGTGGTGGGGAATCTTTTTCTTCCTGGGGGAACTTTGAAAATTGTACAAGTTCCAAGGGCTGAGTAGGAGTTGAGGGAGAGGAAGTGAAAAGGATGTGCTCAGGAGGAAGAGGGTCTGAATCATGGATCTGTGCCCCTGTTCTATACCTTCATTTCTACTCCTTTACCCTGAACTGAGTGTGGGAGTAGTATCTGGATCTGGGAGCAGATTGAGAAGCTGGAAAAGGATCTAATAAAAATTAGCTGTGGGACACATTCCCATCCCTGCATTATACATCTCCTCCCATTTACCTTCATCTTTTATTATTCTGCTCCTTAGTCCCTTCTTGCTAACCTTATATTCTAATTACTTATTGTGCCTGTGGTTGGCTTTTAAAAAACAAACAAAAAACCCTCCCAGGCTTACTTACTCTCTCTGCATACTAGGGATGTGCGAACAGAATGCTGTTCGGATGTTCAGACGTTTGGTTGTTCGGTTCGAAACCTGAGTTCAGTTTCGGTTGTTCGGTTCAGCGGAGTTCAGTTCGGTCGAAGTCGGCCAACATCCGATAACAGTGCTATCGATACCGATACTGAAATTGATATTTTTTTCCCCGGTATCAGTATCATTTGGTCCTGAAACCACCCCTGGTCTCCACCCCTGGGGCCAGGAAGTCTGCTAATCAGCTGCCTCCACCTTCCAGACATGTTTTTCCCACCCGAAGTCACATTTTTCCCACCCCCAAACTCATCTGAACTCATCCGAACTTTTCCGAACTGTTCGGCCATTCGGTTCGGTCGTCCGAACAGACCGAGTTCGGCCCAAACTCTGAACATCCGAACCACATTCACACATCCCTACTGCATACTGTAAAGATGTCCAAGTCTTTCTCTCTCTCTCTCTCTCTCTCTCTCTCCTTAAATCCATAGAGAGAGAGAGAAAGACCAGAGAGGACTGTGGAAAAGGAAAAGTATGACAAAAAGCTCATGAGTAGTTTTGGGAAGAGTCAGAGAGTTACTCATTTTTCAATGATATTTTTCAGTTTGAAACCTAAAAAGATATTCCTTACATACAATAAATGGGATTCTGTATTACTGGTATTAAAAATGTGTGGGAGGTGAGGGTGTGATTTGTGCGACATACTTTTTGGATGGGGAAGTTTGTAGTAGAGAAACAAACTTTGATGAGAGCGAGAGCAGGTTAAAAATCTGCAAAACCAAAAATAAAACCCACAACATATTTATAGTCAGCTCTAAATATCGCAGTCCTTAGATGATTTCAGCATCTCTGTTCCATCCTCAGCACTGGGACAGTTCCCAGCATGAGCTTACACTATCAGATGCGCTGCTTCTTTAGCCACTTCCTATAGACTATGGTTGAAAACGAAAGACACAGTAGCCCATGCGTCACTTGTTAGTCAGTTCAGTGACCACCATATGTTTGCATGCTTCTGCCTTGGGGCAGGCGGATGACTGCTACAGGACACATCATCCAGAGAAGGTCAGAGATGTATCATGGGCTTACACTTTCCCAGATGTAGAGGTGTGCAAAAATGTCATTTTTGTTTTCATTTTTTTGTTTTTGTTTCTGTCACTTTCATAAATATCAAATTGTCATTTTTGTTTTTGCTTTCGTTTTCATTTTCCATTTGTTTAAATGAAAAACACATCTTTGGCTGTAACCTTTTATGTTTTTCATTATATTTGGCTGAAACATGGAGAGCTTATACATAAATTGGAAGGTATTAAGTGTACCAAAGTACAAAATGATTGGATAAAGGAATCCAATTTTAGAAGCAGTTGAATTAATTTATTTTGCAAATATCTTCATATACATTCTTAACTGTAGCTTCTTCGTCTCACATTTAATGTAGATGAAACTTGTTAAGTTTATATCTCTTCCCATATTTACTATCTCTGCCAAATTTCAGAAGCATTGGATGAAGGGTCCTGGTGGTATAAAGAAAATAACTTATAAATGTATGTCTGACTGTAACATCTTTGTAGTCCAACCAGTGTACATAAAATTTTGCAGGGCTAAATATCACACGTTCATGACCATCTCTGAAAAATATCAGAAAGGTGTGATAAAGGGTCCAAATTTTATATGCCTGTACAGCATATGCAGAGAAGGAGCCCATGCCAGGGATTCTCTGATGTGTCACTGTGGTATAAGATCAGTTTGTGAGGTCAACTGGCCAGCAGAAATGTCAACCAAATATTCTCATTCTATGCTGTGACCATCACAACTTCTCTCCCCCACTTTTTACTTTGGAACTCAGAAGCATCTGTTTAGGAAAGAGCCAATAGAGATTCTCTGATGTTCTCTGTCACAGTACTGCAGGACTGATTGTGATGATAACTGGCCATCCTGGATGTGTAAACTATGTCTCATGATTTCTGGGATGCTATCCCCAAAGTCCCAGTTATGTCCCTTCTATGCTCGCCTCAGAGCTGCCCCCTGTGCCTGCCTCAAAGGCACTACCGATTGGTCCTGTAAAGCTGGAAGCATGCAGTAACTAGTTTAGTTTTTCGTTTAGTTTATTGGCATGAGCTTTCGCTATAGCCCAAAAAGCAAACAATCAAAACATAAAACACCAAGTTAAAACCTAATACACGTAATATACATATACAATAAAATACCTTACATTCCTTACTGACTTATGTTAAATTAAAACTAGAGGGACTTGACCCAAAGACAGATAAAACAAATATAATTTATATAGTTCAGTAACCTCTAATTATTATTGCATATACAAGTCGTTATCCCTCTACTTAACATGATAAAGGATTTATCACAGCCAGTATCTAATCACTGAGATTTTTGCCAAGGAACTCAACGATGTGATTCCCGTTTCTCCTCGTAAAATCGCTCCTGGCATACTGCGCCGCCTAAGAAGGCGGCGCAGGAACTTGTTTTGTACCCTCTCCAGGACAGGCATATTCGGGAAGGGTACTAGTTCTAACCCAAAATTTGCTATCATTGAGATCTTAGCTCTATAAACACCCAAAAATGTAGAAAGGGAGACACCCTGGGAGATAGCAATGGCCCTGCTTAAGGTTTGTGCAGCATTATTAGCTCATGTCTGAAGATGTGCACTCCAAGTACCCCTTCTTGAGAAGGTTACCCCCAGATATGAGAAATGGGGGACCACCTCAAGGATGCCTATACTTAGCTTCCAAAAGCATGGCACCTCCCTCCTCCCAAAATCATACGCTTTGACTTGGAGGCGTTTATTTCTAATCCATTCATTTGGCAATAGCTATGACAATTATTTAACGCCCACCTCAGGCCAATCTCTGTCTGCAAAAGGATAATAAGATCCTCAGAAAACTGGAGAGTGCATACCTGCATATCTCCAACCTTAGGCAGAAAAAACTCATTCTTTTGAATAAAGGCTGGCAAGTCAGCTACATATAAATTGTACAGCAGGGGAGCCAGCACACAACCCTGGAATACACCTCTCCTAATGGGAATGGACTCACTCAATTTCTGGTCCACCCTAACACGTGCCTCATTATTAGTATATAGCAATTGAATTGCACTTAGCAAATTCTCATTTATCTCTTGCGACAGAAGCTTTGCCCATAATCTCTTCCTAGGTACCATATCAAAAGCCTTGGTATAGTCAATAAAGCCCAAATAGAGTTTGGCCTTTTTGATCTTTACATACTTAAAGATTATATGCTGGAGAACGAAACAACAATCCAATGTAGAGCTTTTTTTCCAAAATCCAAACTGATCCGCAGGAATAATATTGCTGGCTTTAGCCCACTTCTCGAGATGGATCAAAAGAGATCTGGTGTAAACCTTCCCTATGACTGATAAAAGTTTATCGACCTATAACAGGCTGGGTCTTGTGGGTTCCCTTTTTTGAAAATAGGGATTATAATACTCTGTGTTCATACCTCTGGAATCCACTGTTCCTTACTAACACTATAGAAGATATTGCAAAGTATATGCACCCACCACTCCGGGGCCGCTTGAAGCATTTCAGCAGAAATGAAATCTGGGCCAACCCCCTTATTACGCTTCAGGGCAAGAATAATCTCAACTATTGACTCGCGGGAGAAATCTTCTTCCTGCCATGGGGTGGAGATTGGTTGATTCCCCCCCTGGTCCAAGTCCTCGGTTGATGCCTGGGTGTCAGC
>QEPC01002135.1:2130372-2140412 GCA_003113815.1 Sphenodon punctatus | reverse complement strand
CGAAAACAATGAGGATCTTGAGATCTTTCTGGCAGCTCAGCCAGTGTCTGCTTCAGCTAGAGAATCAGTGTGAGAAACTGCCCTTAAAGTTGCTGCAGAACACTCCAGAGCTAATTTGGAGCTACTAAGACTTTAAGTAGAAAAAGGCTATTTAAACAAAAAAATTAAGAGACAGCTTGCGGGCCCTGTAAAAATTGACAAGATGCTTTAAAGGCAGAGACATTTCCTAATGTTGTGTGAAAGAGACTTAAGGTGTTTTAACTAAGTGTTCAAAGCAAAAAGAGCAACCAATGAAGAAGAATATGCTGAAGGCAGTAGGTGGAAGTTGCAAAACTTATGTTTAAATGATTTAGAGTTCAAGAACAATATGCAAAAAGGTTTGCAAAAGTTATGAGGGTTTTTTTAAGTGCCTTAGGCCAAATGAGTTGTTAAACAAGAAAAATGAAGTGTAGGATGTCTATGGAAGCAAAAATAGATGTTGTAAGGTTCTGGCTTGAAGGCTTCTCACAAACTTATTGTAACAGCCCTAATGTTTAAAATTAAGAGCCAGTGATCAAAAGTGGATAATAGAGGAACTTGAGAAGTAGTCAGCTGAATGTAATTACAGAAAGTGTCTAATTGGTAAATAACAGGGAAGAATTTCCCCTAAAAAATGCTAGCGCTATAAATTTAAAAGATCCTAAAACAGGGGAATTTACTAGTGAAGAAAAGTGTAAATGCAGGCACTTTGGGGGTACAGAAATGAATTTTCAAAGGCTATATAGATCAGAGTCACTTCTCATGGTTATCCATAAGTGATTTGAGATTCAGGTTTGAGAGCTCAGAGCATTATGGTTAACTAGAGGAGAAATTGGAGAATGTAGATTGTTAGAGAGAGCTGCAAAGAAATTGTAAAGATTTTGCAGCCCAATTGCTCTTTTCTTAACCTGGGGCGGGATACACAAGCTGCAAGATCAAAAGCCAGCACTAAGAAAAGTACAATTAAAGTTGAAAAACAAGAGCTTAAGTATAAAGACCACCTAAAGGGGAAAACTGAGGAAGGAGGTAGTTTGAGGATATGGTAAAGAACGGGGTAAGGCATCACAGTTTTACTAGTATGCTCTTGACTGTCTAAAGGAGCCTTAAGGTTCCTACCTAAGTGTCTCAAGTAAAAGAGTATGCAATGGAGTAATCTGGGTTGGTGTGTAGTTGAAGGAAGATGTTAAATGGCAAAAAGGGTAATAGCTCAGTGGTACTATGTATAATGGTCTGGTAAAGCTCTGAGTTTTTTAATAAGATAATTATACAATGTGCAATTAACATTGAAAATTGAGAACGGAGGCCGCCTGGGATAGATATAATGATGAATATAGGGTTAGGGATTTGAGGATTTTCTCAATATGTACTACAACAGTTTAAAGTTCAAAACTAAGAGCACAAAGTAAAAAGAGCAACTAAACAATTTTGAGAATGCAGCCATTTAGAAGGTGCTGAATGGTTTAAAGGTTTTGTCAATTAAATGATATGGTTTCCCATGAATGTTAGTAAAAATTCAAGCTCCAAAAAGTATGAGCTTAAGGAACACAGGGTAATTGATGGTAGAATTTGAGTCTGCAGGGACCTGCAGAAAATGTTTAAATAAGATATAGCTTGGGGGCTTTTTTGCCCTGGGGAGATAATACTAGAAGTATTATGGAACTTTGTTTGGTTAAAAGGTTTAAGTTGAATATACAAAATATGTTGTGATGTTGAACGGAGCCGGGGGGGGGGGGGGAGGGAAAGGCACACCTGGACATCTTAGAGCCAGGTGCAGACTCTCAGAGGATCCCCAATACATCTAGGTGAAAGAGGATGAAAAAAAGGGAAGGGAATCAGGGCAAGGGGGGGAGGAGGGAGGGCGATTTGTTCGGGGACCAAGGGGGACTCTCTAAAAGGGATGTGACAGGGGATGCTTTGAATTCCCATAACAGTACTAGTATACACGGAGGTTTTTCCCCTGGGGGAGGGGCATTACGTAAAAGAGTTTGAATATGGGACAGTTAGACAGGTGACGTTAAACACAGAGAATGTGGAGGATTTGAGCTGTAACAGATTAGGGAAACGATTGGATTCCAAAAATAACCCAAAACTAAAATATGGCTAGTTTAAAGACAGTCACAATAAATGTTAGAGGCTTAAACTCACCGCAGAAGAGAAAGAGAGTGAGAGATTTCCTGGAAGAACAGGGGGCAGATATTTTTCTAATCCAAGAAACACATCTACTTGATAAAGATGTCCCCAGATCTGCTAACTCAAAAATAGGGGGGCTTTATGCATCATGTGCCAGAAAGAAAAAAGTGGGGGTGATGATAGGCTTTAGCAAGAGAAACAATTTTGAGCTGGAAAAAAGTATAAAAGACAAGGAGGGCAGATTCATTTGCATAACCGGAAAACTGCAAGGAAAGAGGATAACAGTTGCAAACGTTTATGCGCCTAATATGGGGGAAACAGTCTTCTTTAGAGAAACCTTTAAGAAAATAGCACAAGTAGCTAAGGGATGGATCACAATACAGGGGGACTTTAATGCCACCTTAACTGAACTTGATCATTCCCGAAGAGGGAATGAAAGGAGTGAGTCCAAGGAAATTCCCAGGTTGTTGGAAAAATACTGCTGGGTAGATCTGTGGAGACTCCTGAATGGGGCTCAGAGGGACTATACATATTTCTCTACGCTACATAACAGTTATACGAGGATTGATCACGTGCTGACCAACAAAACAGATGCACATAGGGGGGGAAAATGCTTTATAACTCCAGTTGTACTAGCAGACCACAATGCAGTAGTGACAATATTTAAGGATCCAGCGAATCAAGGCCCGAGGTCATTCAACTGCACTTTAAATAGGGATCTGCTGAAAGGAGAGGAAAACATTGTTCAAATACAGGAAGCTATTGCAGAATTTTTCAAAATAAACACCAATTCCGTTCAGTCCCCCGCAATTCTATGGGAGGCAGCAAAGGCGGTGACCAGGGGGAATCTGATAGCCTTGCAAGCTAAAAATGTTAAGGAAAAGAGACAAAAAAAGAAGGATTTATACGCTACTCTTCAAAGGTTAGAGGCGCAAAATAGAATCGCAAACTCTGAAATTAGAAATAATTAAAAGTAAGGAAACAATAAACGCTATGGAATTAGAGTGGACAAAAGCTCAACTTAAAAAAATAAAATTCTTTTTTTATGAAAATAGTAACAGGGCGGGCAAGACCTTGGCTAGACTTGTGAAGGCAAAACAAAGGAAAGCTCATATAGCTAGGTTTGTTGACAATAATAACAAATGCTGCACTGAACTCCCTCAGATAATGAAGACCTTTTTGGATTATTACAAAGGAATCTACTCTACGCAAAACCCCAATGAGATAGAAATGAGGAAATTTCTTGAGGGGGTAGAGCTACCAAAACTTAATACAGATCAGGTTGATTTTCTAAATGCGCCCATCACAGATAAAGAAGTTCAGGAGGCAATACTGGCTTCAAAGAATAATAAGGCGGTGGGACCAGATGGATTCCCAAACGAGTTTTATAAAAATTTTGCTAAAACACTGGGGCCGCACCTTACAACAGTATACAATAATATTCTAGCAGAGGGGGAGATGCCACAAAATTTTTATAAGGCGGTAATCACATTGATACCTAAGCCAGGGAGAGACCCGGACCAGTGCGGCAGCTATCGGCCTATTTCTTTATTGAACGCGGATTTTTGATTTTTTTCCAAGATATTAACTGATAGGCTTAAATCAATAAGTGGTGAATTCATCCATATTAACCAAACGGGGTTTATCCCTGGAAGACAGGGCAGGGATAATATTAGGAAGACTATAAATGTGATTTATGCTTTAAATAAGCAGAAAAAGCCCGCCATGGTCATCTCTGCAGATGCAGAGAAGGCTTTTGATTTTGTGGAACCAAAGTTTTAATCGAAACCCTGGGGAAGTTGGGGATTGAGGGAAATTTCATGAGATGGTTGAGGGCTATTTATAAGAATCCACAATCCAGTTTAATAATCAATGGAGAACTCTCAAAATCTTTCCCACTGCAGAGAGGGACTAGGCAGGGATGCCCCCTGTCGCCCCTTTTATTTAATATAGTTCTGGAAGTTTTGGCGTCAACAATTAGACAAAATAAGAAAATAGAAGGGGTTAAAATTGGAGGACAAGAAACAAAGCTCTCATTATATGCAGATGATTTATTAGTATATATAACAAACCCTAAGGAGACATTGCCGAAATTGTTGAAGGTGATGGAAAAATTCTGAAAAATCTCTGGGTATTCGATTAATAAAGAAAAATCCTTTGCGATAGTATTTGGAGAGGGGGCTGAACAGTAGGAACAACTTAAAAAGATGTCACCATTCCCAATAAGTGAGTCTGGCTTAAAATATCTGGGGGTAACTTTAACAAAAAATCCAAAAAATCTATATGCGGCAAATTTTTTGCCATTACTTAAATTAAAAAAAGAGGTGCAACCATGGAAAAAATTGATGGTGTCCTGGTTAGGGAAGATCAACTTATATAAAATGATTGTTCTCCCTAAATTATTATACAGATTGATGGCTATCCTGATCCAGCTCCCAAGTTCCTTTTTCAAATTGAGCGATGAACTATTGAGGGATATAGTGTGGAATGGAAAAAAGCCCAGAATTAAAAAACAGGTGCTGTTTCAACTAAAAGAGAAAGGGGGGCTGAATGTCCCCGATATAAAAATATATCATATGGCGGCATTGGTGGTGGGGCTATATGATTGGTATCACGAGACCAGGGCACCTGAATGGGCCATTTTGGAAAGGGAAATACTGGGGGTAAAGACGTTAAAGGATCTGATAGTAGATAAGGGCAAGGTGCCCAGAGAGATAAGGACAGACCATCCTTTTATAGGGAACATGATCAGGAACTGGGAAAGAATTTTTTTTTTAAATGGGAATGACAGGGGATCTTTCCCCACTTACACCAATTGATTCTAAACAAATAAGGGAAAATAATATAGCCCCGGGGATCAAAGTAGCCCTAAACAAGAGGGGTAACGCTACAATGGAACATCTATTTCGGGATGGGGATTTCATATCCCCTCAAGGATTGATGGATCTGCTGAAGGAGGAAGTTAACTTATTCCAATACCTACAGCTAAAGGCGATGGTTACTTCACCGCTAAATAGGGCATGTTTAATGAGAGAACTGCAAAAAATAGAGAAGATTCTCTTTAAAATAAACAAAGCCCCAGGCAGATTAGGTAGAATATATCGGAAGCTTAAAAACATATTGTACGCTCCCTCAGTAGATTATATAAAGAAATGGAGGAAGGATTTAAACATTCCTTTAGTCCAGGAAGAGGAAAAGAAAATATGGTACCATATAAACAAATGTGTTTTCTCCTTAGAGGTTAGGGAGATACAGGTAAAATTAACTACCAGATTTTATCTAACACCAGAGAGAATGAAATTTGTGGATCCAGGTGGGTGAGGAGTATGCTGGAGGGGATGTGGAGAGATGGGAACCTACATGCACTGCTGGTGGGTTTGTGGGAAGGTGCAGCTCTTCTGGAGCAAGGTTTGGAGAATAGTCAACAAAGTTGCAGGGATGGTGGTGCCGTTCAGGCCAGAAATTGCCCTGCTGGGCTTATATCCCAATACAAGCTGCATGAAGATGTGCCAGGACTCGTGTAAAATCATCTGTTTAGCAGCTATAAACATCATAACGAGGCACTGGCATTCGGTAGAGGACCTCACCATGGATGAGCTGCTCCACAGAATCTGGTATATGCATACCATGGAAGAGCTTCATGCTGATATCCACAATAAGAAGCAAGGTTTCGAGAACATCTGGGCCCCAATCATTAAAGCCTTGGACAAGTAGACTGAGACAAAAATAAAACGCTCCAAGTATTGCTGGCTGAAAATTCAAAGTTTGGAATCTGAATGCAATCCTTTTTTGATGATACACTGCTAAGACTCTGTGAGGGAACCTGGACTCTCTGTCTAATGTTCTTTGTATAAAGCATAGTATATAAATTGTTTGAATGGATATATTTCAGATGACCACTGCAAATTTACAGGTTTCAAAATGTATGGTAAAGATTGCACATGGTCGGTTTTGTTGTATTTTGAATTTGCAAATAAAAGTCATATAAAAAGAAAAAAAAGAAAGAAAGCTGAAATGGCAGAGTCAGAGTCAGAGTCAGAGGAAGAGGAAGAGGAAGAGGAAGAGGAGGAGGAGGAGGAGTCTGGGGGGAGAAGGAGGGAGAGAGGAGAGGCAAAGTCCAGGGTGTTAATGACCTGCAGGTCACGGAAGGGGNCAGCCCTGAAACATGCATAAATGACCACCAAGGGTGGTTAAAGGGTGGTTAGTGTCATGTCTGTTTTCACCCATTGAAAGAGGCAAGCAAGTGATCAGAGATGGGATGAGAATCGAAGGAGAGATCAGAGACAGAGCAGTTCCTAGAGAAGACAAGGTCAACAGAATAGCCATTAGCATGGGTGGGGAAGTTGGTCAAAAGGTGGAGGTTGAAGGAGGAGGCTAGTGAGAGGGGGTGACCAGAAATGCACACAATATTCAAGGTGCAGTCGCACCATTGATTTGTATAGAGGCATTATGACATCCTCAGTTTTATTCTCTATCCCTTTGCAAATACCTCCTAACATTCTGTATGCTTTTTTGACCGCTGCTGCACACTGGGCTGAGGAATTCAGTGTATTCTCCACAATCACTCCCAGATCCTTTTCCTGAATGGTAACTCCTAGCTTAGTACCCAGCATTGTGTACTCATAGTTTGGATTATTTTTCCCTACGTGCATCCCTTTGCACTTGTCCACATTAAACCTTATCTGCCATTTAGATGTCCAGGCATCCAGTCTCATAAGATCCTGTTGCAGTTCTTCACAGGACCTTTTTAGACAAGCAGGATTTTGAATCGCGGCTCTTGGGACACCTGCAAGGTGTTGCCTGGGTCCTTGAGTTGATAGGTTCAGGCTTGAGGCCTGGATAGTAATTCACATATTTACACATATATTTACACACATATATTCATATATCATGTATTCATTTATATAGTGCATAGTGGTTTGATAAGAAATAGTATGCTTAATATAGGAGTTTGTAGTTTAATTTAAAAGGATTTTAAAGAGTGTTAGAATTTAGAGTTTTAAGTGCTGGTGACTGAGTAGGATTGCCTAAGATTGAAATGGAACATAGGGTGGTTAGCCATTGAAGGACTTTAGGGAACTTGGCCTAACTGGTATCTACTTTAGTAAGTCAACCGGATGGATGATCTGAGATGATGGACCCTGATATCCAAAAATGGTGTTGTTAAAAACCAGTACACTGCACTTTTTAGTAATAGTAGAGTAATTTTCCATTTTACGTTATATATACATCAATGGAGTTTAACTTTTAATTGGTTAGAGTTAAGGTTTTATTATTGGAACAGGTAACATCCTGGATGGATATGGCAGGAGAATGGATGGATTTTGAAGTAATAGGTTGAATGGCAGAGACCTCTTCTTCTTCTTCTTCTTCTTCTTCTTTATCTTTTCTCTCTCTTTATACTTTAATTACTTCCATCTTGTCCAGACCCGATCAACTTAGTTTACTTCCCATATCCATACAGAAGCTGGTCTTGCTGAATGGAGGGTAAATATATCTTAGTTTAAGTAGAAATGCAGAGAAAGCCAAGCGTAGTTTATAGAGTAATACCAGATAACATACACAAATATTTCCAACAGTTGTATGAAAGTTCATTGCTAGTGAGATTGTATGTTCTTCTAGTGTGTATCTCTGTAATCTTTATATTTGCATATGCAATTGTTGAATATTCTTGGGGACTATATTTGATGCTTGCCCTAAATAAAACCTCTGAATTTTCAAATAAATCTGACTCATTCAACGTCTCTGAATTAAATTATTTGTTGTCCAACAAGGGAACCCATCAATAATTCAGTAATAAATTCCCAAACATTTTAAACATAATTTGAGCCTCCAAAAGAATTAATCAATAGTCCTGTTGGTAACACATTGGTGTCAGAAGTGGGATTTCCCAAAGGAAAATCCTTTTCTTTTCCTTGGGAGATTCACATACAGAGACGTTCAAAATCTTAAATGCATTTTTCCACATTCCCAGTTTTGGTATTGTTACTGGTATTCCTTGGCCTTTCTATTGTGTTAGTAGCTTTGGTGTGTGTTGTGTGTGTGCTTTTGAAAAAGGTTCATCCATAAAGTTCTGGGGTTCCACATATACAGGTTGCTACACCTGGCTTTGGAACTCGCAGATGGCATTTTTGAACTCCGCACCACAGCACAACTTCTTCCTTCCTTTTTGTATATGTTTTGTTTTGTGTTTGTAAGAGCAATTGCCATTAGGGGTTTATTTTTATGAATAAATAAGTGAAGAAGTAAAGGAAATAACCATTGAGCCTAAGGGAACGTAAGACCTCATGTAAGGCAGTCCCACTAAATCTGCTTTTTACTTGGCTTAAAATATTTGTTCCTTGTTGGATCTAACAAGGGACACAAGTTTGGTTCACTTGAGGTTTGCCTTTGGTATGCATGCAGCTGTAGCGACCTGCATAGTGCAGAGGTGTCAAAGACTTTACTCAAGTCTAAAAATATTAATACTGAGTCTCCAAACTGATCGAATTGAAAGACTTCTCAGTCTTGAAAAACTTCTCAGTTCTTTGGAGAAAGCTGACAGGCTGCAGTCGTCCGTAAAAAAGAGGAACTTAGACTCTGACTAGTTCTGAGGAACGTGGTACAGAGAAAAGGGTTGGTTTTGGTTTTTTCTCTTTTCTTTTCACACTTGAAAGGAAAAAAGTGAGTGTTAGGGGCAACATGGATTCCAAAACACTGGAACTGAAATGGGAGGTTCCGGCAACAGTTGCTCTATTTGAATATTGTGAGGCAGTGATTAAAGCGAAAAGACCATTTTTCTCTGAAATGGGAGGTTTGGAGACACAGGAAGACCCTCAGGCTATAGTCAGTTCTGTTTTTGCAGCAGGATCTAAAAATCAACCTGATACTGTGAAGTCAATGATGGCAATATAATGTTTGCTGAAATGCAATAAAGCTCTTAGACAGAAATTGGTGGTTAAGATCCATGCCATGGAGGAGATGGTAAAGGAATTAGGAGATAAATGTGAGGAGGTTCAGAGATTAACTATTTCGAGTGCAAAGCTTCAGGCTGGAAATAAAGGACTGAAGGAGACTATGTTAGGTTTTATTTGCTGTGGATGCCAGGCTCAGGAGGATGTAAGTTTCTTTAGGGAAATATTCAGTACTGGATGTCAAAGGCACATAAATTTTGTACCTTGTATGTCAAAATAAAACAGCAATATGAAGGAACAGTGCAAAACCCTAAGTGCATGATGTTGCAGAATGAAAAGCTTTCAGAAGAGGTCAGTAATAGAGAGGTTAGCACTTTGAGTATGGAAAACTTTGAGGCTGAACTGTCACAAAGATTTAGGGAACTAGATTTCCCTAATAATATGGAGGATTTGGAGATTGAAAAGGAACAGGAAAGTACAAGAGATCAAGAAGGTTTTCAAGTAGCTGTCATTAACCCCCCTAAACCAAAGGCAGCAGAAAGAAAGATTGAAAGAGTTAATCCTCCTAGGGTATGCAGAACTACAGCGTCATTGCCGGTTCTTGACATGCCAGAGGAAACAGTTGAAGGAGAGCCATCTCAAAAGAAAGAACAGGAAATGGTGGCTTCTGGTTCAGTTTCCTCCACTTTACCAACTTCAGTCCAGCTAGCTGAAAGTTTTTCTGTTTATACGGGGGGAGCAAGACCTAAAGTGCCCATTATACATGGAGAATGGTGGGTCCAGCTGGGGGCTCCAGAGGAAATGCCATATCACTTAGATCTGGCTGTGCCTTTTCATTCATTCATTTTCATTTATTGGATTTATATACCGCCCCATCCTGCACAGCAGCTCGGGGCGGTTTACAACAATAAAAACATTTTTAAAACATTTAAAATACAACCATAAAACATATAATAAAGCTGGTGGTATACAAAAATAAATCAACAGGTGGGGGATTAA
>QEPC01002135.1:2109882-2125768 GCA_003113815.1 Sphenodon punctatus | reverse complement strand
AGGAAGTTTAGCAGACCCAGCGTGTTTCAGGCCAATTAGTCTCCTCCCTATAATTGGTAAATTATATGCGAGGACCCTACTGAGAGCCCTCGAAAAATGGGTGGAAGTGGATCACCCATTACATGAGGAGCAAATGGGTTTTTGCAGATTTAAATCAACCACCCATAATTGTTTTATTCTGAAACATCTCATAGACAAGTATGTGGTGGTGAAGCAAGGAAACCTTTTTGTAGCTTATATTGACCTTACAAGAGCCTTTGATTCAGTTTGCAAAGAACTTCTTTGGACTAAATTGAAGAAAATGGGGGTTCCTATAAAACTGTTGGAACTCATTATGAGGATGCATGAAGCAACTAAAGCAGTGGTGAGAATAAGTGATAGAGGGGAGGTTACTAAGGAATTCCCCCTATCCAAGGGAGTACGGCAAGGATGTTTGCTGGCCCCCCTTCTTTTCAATTTATACATGGATGATTTGGTCCCCACTGTCTCAGGAGCTAATCCAACCCCTCCCCAAATAAGAGAGAGGGTAATATCGATAATGCTATATGCAGACGATATTGTCCTTCTCTCACAGACAAGAAAAGGGCTCCAAAGAACAATTGCCTGGAGCCACGGGTAAATATTCCAAGAGCATTTGCCAAGCTCCAGGCGAATGGCTGCAGATCGAACACAATTAGGGATCCTCAGCAGAGAATGGAAAAATCTAGCCTGAAAAGGGTCCAGATCATAGGGGCGATGGATGGCCCCTAAAGCAACTGAGCCCTAGGCTTAGCGTCCAGGACCCTGCTAGCCGGGACCAGGAAGCCTTTCTCCCTCTTATAGAAAAAACATAGCAAGGCTGCAATACACCTGTTGACTGAGGTGCTGATTGCAGTAAAGTGCAGGCTCCATTTGAGAGATGCCTGAAACAAATATTTATATGTTTGGACCTGTTCAACTATGGCATTCCCAATTGTCCAATGATAAACTTTCTTGGAGGAGCCAAAAATCAGAACCTTTGTCTTAGTGGTATTAATGAGCAAGTTGTTAGCTTTGCAATAAAGGTTCAGGGCATTAAGCTGTCTCTGCAGCCCAACCTTTGTTTGCGAGAGAATAGCTGCATCGTCAACATACAAAAGTACACCGACTGAATGATTACCCAGCTTAGGGAGAAATGAACCCTGTTTAGACAATATGGGGACCATGTCATTGATAAAGATTTTAAACAGGGTAGGGGCAAGCACGCACCCCTGATCATCATCAATCAATCATCATTTTTTTTTAAACTAAGATTAAAAAAAAATGAAATGTCTTAAATTTTGGTGAAATGTGTTGATATTTTGATATAGTCTGAAATTTCATTAGAAGTCTTGAAAAGCCAAAAATGTCAACAGTGTCAAAACGTAACTTTGCCATTGCTGAAATTTTTGACATTTTGATTCAATACTGTAGGAAGAAGATGTCTGTGAACTGTTACTCTAGGTGTGGTCCTAGCTGATCTCCCCGGTGCTCAGCCCAGTACTACAGCTCTCTTTTGGTAGAAGTCCTGTATCTTCATTCCTATCCTGTAAAAATACTATGTCTTGAATAGCTTAATGTCAAGAGGTGAGATCCCACAAAGAGCAGTTATCAACTTTCCTAAATTACCATTATTTATTTATTTACTTGAATTTATATGCTTGCCTTCCCAGAGACTCAGAGAGGCTTACAATACCCAAAAACATTTAAAACTAATGCTAAAAACTTCCAGGGAAAGGGAGTTCCAAAGTACTGGGACAGCAACTGAGAATGACCCCCTGCGAGCCCTTGTTGTACGAGTAAAGCTAACAGATGGTACCGACAGGGAGGCGCATCTGGCCAATCGCAGGGGCTGCAATGAGGCATGGAAGGACAGGCAGTCTTTCAGATATGTGTGGCCCAGTCCGTTCTTCGAGAGGGAAGAAAACCCTTGTGAAAGATTATGCATATTCTCACTTTCAGGCTGCCCACCTGTGAATATCTGTAATTCAGCCCTACTCCTAGTCAAACTGACACATCACATTGTTAATAGGCACTAGGCCATTCTAACAGATGGTTGTGAGTTAAAGCAGCCAAGAGACCATGCATGAGAGTACCAAATGTCTATTTTAAGTACTGGATTCCTAGCCAGGAACTCCTTGTCAGAAGCTAGTTCTCAATTTCTTTGCCTGTGGGTAAGGGGATGTCTCATCACTGCTTCAGTCCTGAGCTGTATTAACTTAGAAAACTAATGCACATCTTCCAAGGCTGCATAAAATGAAGTTTTGACTCTGCTGATTTTGGATTAGTCCTCTGCAGGGAACTGGTATTATAATGAGGGTGTCTTCCCGTTTGCCTCTCTACCAAGAGCTCCACAGAATTGGTGGCAAAATAATCTCCTGCTGAATAGTGTGAAAGGAATGAGGAGGCTCTAAGGGGGGAAAAAAGCAAAATTATTAACAAGCTCTTGATCAACATAACTTTGAAGCCAGACAACATAACACTGAATTTGTGGGGCAAAATGTGAAGCTTAACACCTCGCTGAATTATACATTCAATAAAGGAGAGGGGGGTGTAGCAAATCTATTTCTGTTTCATACAGTAAATTGCCCTTCAGTGTTGTGTTTTTTGCAGGCTGAAGTGCTTGGAACATTCCCAGAAGCCAAGCTTTTGACTACTGTCTCCAAAGCAAGCAGAAGGGTGGGTATCATTGTGCCAAGACTCCTCTTCCCTGAAAGAATGCATTTCACTTTTCACCAGCGTCTATGCTAATTCTGGCCTTTCTTGATAAAGGCAGTACATGTACAACTCTGCCAAGTTGTGGTAATTGGGTGTGATGCGAGTCCATTTCATCCATGTGAGAGACTAAACAACAGCAATCAATATAATTTCACTCCGGAGAATTTGGATTCAGTAGCTGAACAAAAAAAAGACTATTGTGAAATACGATTTACCTTAAAAAAAACCAAAAAACTTTTTTTTTTTTTAAAAGAACAGAAAAAGATTAATCACATGAAAAATAAAAGGTCTCTTGCTTCTTGCTAATTAAGCATCATCAAGAGCTTCATTGTACCCTCCGCTACCTTGTCATCTTTCTCTTTCAACGTTAAACTAAAATAGATTGGTTTCTGTGGGCATTCTTACACAATTATTTCATGTACTTTTTTTCCCACTCAAAGCAAAGTTAAATTATAATAGTGGGAAATAGACCATTAATTCTGCTGCCACTTACTCCTCTAATTTTTAAATAGACCCATCAAAAAGTACTCTATCATGTTACTATTTTGACTTTTATTGTACGAGCGTGTATTCTTCTCTTGAAATAGGATCCATGAGCATTCTTTTTTAAATAGGCTGTTTGTATTTGATTCTTTGCAACTGCAGATGATTTCTGTGATAGTTGGCACTACTGTAGATCGGATCCACATCAAAAGATAAATGGTAAGTTTCCTTCAGCTAGGTCAGACAATAGACTTGCCACCCTCCACACCTTCAAGTCCCTCCTCAAAACCCACCCCTTCCGCTTTGCCCTTCCTAACTCCTGCTAAGCATCCCCACCCAGGATTATCCCCCACCTGTTATCTGTAAACTCCCAACTTACTGTAACCAAGACAATAACGTATACCTGAGTTTCCACATCCTTATGAATGTCACATCCCTTGTCTCTCCCTCTGTTCCCCCGTCCCTTTCTCCCCTCCCCCTGTCTTTAGATTGTAAGCTCTCGGGCAGGGACCATGTCTATCTTATTCTTTGTAAAGCACCAGGTACATCGCTGGCACTATATAAATGCTTATAATAATAATAATAATGAATAATTAATAAGGGATAACAATGCCCCCTGGGAAGAAGGTGAAAATGAATTTCTAAATTCTTATGAGTCATACCAAAATGGTAACGTCAAGAAGAAACTGTTTGGTATCTGATAGCTCCGTTTTTGATAGAGTGTAGAGAATGTATAAGTAAGGTTGTCGTGTTTGTCCCAAATATAGGCAACAAACAAAGTAGTACGGTGATATGTTTTATTGGACCAACTCCAGTTGGTGGAGGTATGCAAGCATTTGGACCTCACAGGGTCCTTCATCAGGCAAGTCAGGAATTAGAACTGGATGCGGAGCAAAGCAGTGAGGTCTATACAGTGATTGGAAACAATGACAAAAGGGGGGTGAAGGGAGGAGGAGGTGAGAAAAAGCCCCAGGTAGGAGGTCTGCAAGCATATGATTCTTTGTTGTTGTTATTATATCATGTTTTACTACCTGTTGCAGTTTATTTTATTAATTTCAGTATATTGTTCCCCAAGGGGGGAGACACACCCACCTCTCATCTTCAGTGCATGGCTGTCTGGGCCCACCACCGCCGCAAGCGCTTTCAGCTTGGAAGGGGGTGGGACTGCAGCCGACAGGCACCAAGTGGCGCTGATGATGCGCCTGGGAATGGTGCAGTGCTCACGGAGGTGGGGCCAGTAACCCCAGTGCCATAGGCAGTGCAGGATGCAGGGGAGGGGCCTCAGCTCATGCTGCCAGAGGGAGGTGGGGCGGGGCCCTCGAGTGCTGTGGTGTTCTGCACGTCTACACACATTACAGGGTGGGGCTAGGAGCATATAGGCCTGGCCAGACCTCACATCATTGCCGGTGATCAGCAGCGCTGTGAGACTGCCTGCCACCCCGGTTTGGATTGATATTCTGTTGTGGAAGTGTGGAAGTATACTGTTGTGAGCGTGCGAGTTGGAGAAGTGTGTGGTGAAAGAAGGCATGAATGGTGTGAGACTGTTGGGGATTGCAAGCACTGAAGATACAGGCTTATAGAGTGATTGTGGTGTGTAGCGTTTCACCTCCCTTCCCTCTGTTGTGCTGGGGTCCTCCCCTTCCCAGTGTTCCAGGAGTAGTGTGTGTTCTGGGCTTCCTCCCTTCCCTTCCCCGCACCCTTTCTCCCCTTCACTGTGTGGGTCAGCGTTGTGGTGTGGGTGGATGCAGTGCATATGGTGAGTGCTATGGTGGTGGCGAGTGGAGGGGATCCACTTTGGGCATTGCTATCTCCCCCCTATGAGGATCTGGCCTTTTCCCGGTTGGGAATCAGTAGGCCACCTAAGATCCTGAGGGGTTGTTTTTCCCTTCCGTGTGGGTAGACGCCTCAGAGCTGCGTGCAAGCCCGAGTGAGCGATTGTGTGGTATGGGTCCCCAAATCCTTCCTATACCCCCCTACCCTAACAATGGCATAGACGGCTGTGCTACTATGCTGTTCGGTACCACTGGTTGATGGCCATGGGAATCCATCTACAGGTTTAGCCTCCACATCTTCTGTGGGGACCTCCCAAAGATCTTATGTCCCTACCTGCATCAGGGGGGATGTCCTCTTGTACAAGCTGCTAGGCTGGTTGGGAGACCTGTGAAGGAAGCACATATCAGGGGATTGCCATTGGTGGTTATCATGTGCAACCACTCTGTCCTACGTGCCCCTCGCCATGAGCTGTAACCCACCCTCAGGTGTTGCTGCCCTCTCCACCTGTTCTCCTGCTCCCCATGTTGATGGGGAACATAATGGGACTTGTGTCAGGGGTTGACTTTATTGGACATCCACTTTTCTGTCTCACCCCCTTTTCCCTGCCCGTGCACCCCCACCCTCTCCATTGCTCTCACCACTCACCTCTGACTGAGTGTCCCCTGTCGTCTCTGTCTCCATTTAATTCATTAATTTATTTATTTCCTTATATTTATATGCCACCCCCCATGCCTACAGCATCTCGGGGCAGCTTCCAACATAATATAAAACAATTTTTTAACATAAAAAATCTACAACATCTTAATTAAAACAAATTTAAAACACCCAGACACACACAGAAATTAACCCCCTGTCCCCTCCAAAGGCCTGGGCAAACATCCAAGTCTTACAGATACATCAAAAGGCCAACAGGCCCAGGGCCAGGCGAGCCTCCTCTGGGAGGGAGTTCCACAACCACGGCCCAGTCACCGAGAACGCCCTCTCCATTATGGCCCCCGTCTTACACGAGGGACCTCCAGAAAGGCGCCCGCGGTGGACTGAAGGGATTGCTCTGAGGTGCAGAGGGCGAGGTGGTCCCCGAGATATGAGGAGCCCAGACCATGCAGGGCTTTGTAAATCAATACTAACACCTTGAATCTGGCTTGGTATGCTATAGGCAGCCAGTGCAGAGTGCAGAGCAGTGGTGTTATGTGCTCACGCCGCCCCGTCCCCGTCAGGAGACGGGCTGCCACATTCTGCACTAGCTGCAGCCTCCAAACCAGAAACAAGGGAAGCCCCACGTAGAGTGTGTTGCAGTAGTCTAGTCTTGAGGTGATGCAATCATGGACGAGAGTGGACAGATCAGGCCCAGAGAGGTAAGGTCGAAGCCCCCGTACCAGATACAGCTGGTGAAAGGCAGCTTTAGCCACCACCTCCACCTGCCGATCCAGATGGAGGCCCGAATCCAAAACCACCCCCAGACTCCGAACCTGTAGAACAAAAGGTGGGAGAACCCCCCCTATCAGGAGGGCCAGCACCTCCCCCTCCCTTCCCACCACCATCACCTCCATCTTATTGGGATTGAGCTTCAGTCTGCTCTGCCGCATCCAATCCGCCAAGGCCTCCAAACATTGGGAGAGTAACGAGACAGCAGGACCTGGGTCAGTTGAAAACAAGAGGTATAGCTGAGTATCATCAGCATTATTGGTGACATCACACCCCGAACCCTCTTACGATCTCCCCCAGAGGTTGCATATACACATTGAACAACAGTGGAGACAGAATGGAACCCTGCGGAATGCCGCAGGTCAAGGCCCAGGTGGCTCCTCCTATGTGGTGTGTAGGCTTTCTTACTCAGGGGGACAGGTGGTGAGGGTCAGGAGGCTGCTGGTGTCCAACCCCTATGATTCGGAGACTGACTGGTGGACTTCTGGCAGGGGTGTGCCTGAAGGGCCGGCCTCCTCCTCAGAAGGGGGTGCTGGAATGAGTGGATGCTTCCAGCTCAACCACAGGTGGTGGTTGGTACATCTGGCTGTGGTCCTTGGCGACCCCAGTGCTGACTACATGCGAAGCCACAATGGAGCCCTGCATGCAGAGGAAGGAGGCAAGGACATGAACATACAGTGAGGTTCTGGGTCCCTGACCAGACTGGTTATGTTGTCCTTGATGTCCTTTTACCCCTCTCCTCTGCTCCTTGGCCCTGACCCAGCACTGGGTGGAGTTGGGATGGTATCTGGCTGCAGCCATGCTGTTGGCAATCTGTTGGAACACCCACTCATTCTGGTGGTTGATGCAGAGCTCTCTCTGCATCTCCTAATCCCCCAGAGTCAGATAAAGGCCAGGGTCTCCTTGTGACCCCAGGGGACCCCTCTCCTGTGGGTGCAGCATGCTGGAGTGTTGCTGGGGGCTTTGGGGTTGCTCTGTCCTCTGGTGTGAGTGGGAAAGGAGGCATGTGTGAGTCAGGGCAGGTTTGGGTGCAGTGGCTGAACGCACACCCCAGTTTACCCAGCCAGGTCTTTCCTCCTCCTCCTCCTCCTGCATTCCTCCTGGGTGGTGGGTGTTGGTTCCCTGGGTGCAGGCCAGTGGGTTCAGTGTCAAAACTGTTCTGGTCAACATGTTAGTGCCTTTGCTGCCAGGTCCCTTTAAACCTCCTATGTAGTCTGATTGTTGGGGCATGGGCAACTGCTGATTTGACCACTCTCCGTCCTTTCTGGTGGGGCTCTGTGATCCTGGAGGATCATGCTGTGGCCCGTGTTGGGTCAGCACAAAATAACATGATGGCACATATTTCCCTGCTTTTGCATGATTGTGTTAACATTAGCCTGGGCCATTCTTTAGCCCAAACCCTGATCTCAGGAGATCACCATCTGGCACCACGGTCTGGAATGGCACCGGATCAATCTGTGCTAACGCCTGGTGACCTGCGAACTGGAGTGATGGTGGCCCATGGCTCTGAGTGGGTCAAGGTGTGAAATACCATGAAGAGGTACTGGGATACATGTAGATCGCATATATAATAAGTATGTAATGGAAAATGTTACAAAAAATGTATGTAGTGTAAGCTGAGAACTGAGAAGTCATTACATTAATGACATTGTGTAACCAGGAAATGCCTGACACCTTCTGAAGACACTAGTTAACAACCATTTAAGTGAAAATTGATCTCAGTCTTTGGATGTGACTGGACTCATAGCTCACCTAGGAGGGAAAAGGAGACACTCTGACAAGGTACTCAAGGGCCATTCCAGAGCCATCTTGAGACATAACATCTTACCAGCCAGAGAAGGACTGCACCAAACAAGCTATGAAGTAAGGACTGATCTCTTGGAAACTCTAAAGACTTGTACCCAGCCAAGCCTTCCATCGCTGGCTGAGAAACAGATTTAAGTATCCTTGGACTTTGACTAGGGTACACCTAAGTTAGGAGAATTCAAGTACAGATAGGAATGCATTATTTGGTTATGTTATTTTGATTTATTGCACTTAAGTATAATCTTGCACTGCACATTTGATTCATGATTTATTCATTAAACTTCTTTTAACTGAACCTAGTGTAGGAATTCCACTTAACTAGCATTGGACGGGCACAGTTTGGGTTAATTCTGCATTTACAAACACAGGTGAACCTAGAGAGAAAGAGTCTGTGCTTGGGAAACTACGGCTCAAAGGTGACAACAAGGGTTCACCCATTGCAGGCTGAATCAGTTCTAGAGAGAGAGCTGGTCCAGTGTGAGCTGTGCAAGACAGGGAAACTGAGTCATAACAGTCTAGAGTAGGGGCAAAGCCCCAATCCCATGACAGTGGTGCCCAAGCAAAGGGAATAAATTCCAGAACTGTGTTCCAATGTGTAGGACCTACAGAGGGAGTTGCCAGCTGTTTCTGGAACTCAACTCTTAGATTTGGAAGCAAGAGAAGCAGGCAAGAAACTATACCAGAGTGCTGTGTTTGTTGTTTTGTTTTTCATTTCAAGTGTCAGGGCCAGTTATCAAAATAGGGCTGCCAAAGAGTTTCTCCAAGCTCCTAATAGCAGAATTGATAAAGGAGGCACAAGACAGACACCTCCAAACAGAAAGCTGTCCAACATAATGTCTGAAAACACCATTTCTTGTGTCCACCCTGTTGAATTGCAGTCGCACTCAAAGTGGGGGGCATCCTCCGCAGCTAAGGAGAAAGCCTGCCTGCCACTGCTGGCACTGTTCTGAATTGGAACTCTTCTCTATGACTCCTAACTAGGAGCAGGACTTAAACCCCTAGTAGGCAGTTCCCAATTCCAGGATCTGGGCAGAAGCACTATAAAACAAACCACAAGACCCTTAAATAGACATATGTTTATTACTATATCATAGAAAGAACTGGGAATAAAACACCAATACACTTGCATATAGCAATAGCCTTCACCTACCCTAACAGCAAGCACACACACACAAATACATACATATGTGTTCTTACGCGTCAAAGGTCTCAGGTCTGGTCTCAAGAGGAGAGGCAGGGTGGGGGTCCAATCGAGGTCTATCTAGGAACCTACCTGCTGGAGTCTTGGCTTTTCACAGCCTTTGAGAGCATTGGAAAGGGTCAAGCACCGATCAACCGGCAGCAATCTACGTAGCTGGTCAGAGGGTACAGTGCAAGACACCTTTCCTGTCTAGGGCTGGCCTTTTTATCCTGTGACTGCCTTATGATTATTCCGAGTGCAGGGTTGTTAGTGCTAAGCCTGGAAAGTTCTCCCATTGACTATTCAGTTTTGGGGTACTATCTGCTTAGCCACTCTTATTTCTGGGCTGTCCTGACCAGTTGGATACTGCCTTCCCCTCCCTCCAGATGGGAGGTCTGATCCTTGGCCATGGGTTGCCCATGCCCCCTTTCTCTGAGGCATCTTGGTGTCTGACCAGGCCATCCTTTTCTCATTGCATTGCTTAGTTCTTATCTGCAACCTCCTCTCTTGTTTATTATTTACTCTAATGTACAGCCATGTTCTGGGAACGGACAGGTCTTACTAGCTTTGTTCCTGCTGGGCCTCTCTTTATTATTATTATTATTATTAACAAACATTTATATAGCGCCAGCAGTGTACCTGGCACTTTACAAAGTAATAAAATAGACACGGTCCCTGCCCCTAGGGCTTACAATCTGAGAGACAGGAGCTGGGGGAGAGACTTAGGAAGGGGAACAGAGGGAGAGACAAGGGGTCTAACATTCATGAAGATGCGAGGTCTCAAGTGCACGTACTTGGCTTGGTTATGATGAGAATGACAGCAGGCAGGTCCATGTTGCAAGGATAAGGGTAAACCGATCGTAGGTATAGGAATAGTGGCTCAGCAGGATAAAGAGTCAGACAGAGCAGAGCGAAAGAGGTGAGTTTTAAGGAGAGATTTGAAGGTATGAAGGGAGGGGGCAAGGCAGATGTGGACAGGGAGGGAGTTCCAGGCATGGGGGGCAGCAAGTGAGAAGGGACGAAGGCGCTTAGGAGAGCAGGGAAGGCGTGGAAGGGTGAGAGAAGGGACAGAGGAGGAGCGAAGTGCATGGGCTGGAGTATGGAGGGCAATAAGTGCAGAGAGGTAGGGAGGAGCAAGGTTGTGAAGAGCTTTATAGGTGAAGACTAGAAGCTTGTGCAGGATTCGTTCAGGAAGGGGAAGCCAGTGAAGCGAAGAGAGGAGGGGCTGCACATGGTCAAAGCGACTGGCGAGGTAGATGACCCTGGCAGCAGAGTTTTGGACAGAGATGAGGGGAGAAAGGGGAGACCGGGGAAGGCCAGTGAGAAGGAGGTTACAGTAATCGAGGCGAGAGATGACCAGAGCATGAACAAGAGTTTTGGCAGACGAGACAGAGAGAAAAGGGCGAATCTTAGCAATGTTATGGAGGGAGAAGCGACAGGATTTAGCAACAGAGTCAATGTAGGGTTTAAAAGAAAGGGCTGAGTCAAAGATGAAGCCTAGGCTACGGGCTTGGGGGACAGGCAGGATGGTGACTCCATCAATAGTTATTGACAGTGAGGAAGGAGAGGAAGGATGAGGGGGGAAGATAAGGAGTTCAGTTTTAGCCATGTTGAGTTTGAGTTGACGTTGAGACATCCAGGTAGATATGTCAGAGAGACAGTTGATGAGACGAGCTTGAACAGAGGGAGAGAGAGAGGGAGTAGAGAGATAGAGTTGAGTGTCATCAGCATTTATAGATGATGAGAATATTTCTCTCATTTCCTTCTCCTCTCATTTCCTTCTCCTCTTGCCAGCCTGTCTCTCATGATATGCATTGTCAATATTCCTAAACTAAAGTTACTATAAAGCATATAGCAAATAAAGCATATAGGAAACTCATAGTATCCTTTCAGTAGTTACAGATGTATATAATATTCTCTTGGTTCTATAATGCATAATGCTTCAATCAGTCTATTAATTCACTACAGTCCCCCCTTGTTAACTGGGCCCTTCCCAGCTAACACATCACTTGCTTATTTTTGTTTTGGGATCACATAAAATGCTCTGTGCTTGAGTGGGCCTACCAGTCTTTTTACCAAACATATTATACATAGTATAATCACAAGCAATATAAATTGTATTATTACAATAATAATAATTGGATGGATTAAGAGGTTTAACACGCCAGTAGCCATTGGTGACCAGACAAAGATACTTTCCCAAAATGAATGTTTAGTGGTGTATTCTACTTCAGTAAGAACCTGGGTAATTTTCTTTCCTTCTGCCTTTAAAATCACAGCAGCATGCATGATGTGGTGTGCTAATACCTTAGTCCAACTTGGATCTATATTTTCTCTAATAGTGGAGTGGACCACAGGTGTCTATGCATTTTACCAGCCTCTAGGCCTCCAATGATGTCATCAAGTACACTCAGTGCTCTTTCTTGTCACTGAGTACACTGAATAGCCATCCTAGTTGTGTTGACCAATGACATGATGGTGTTGTCTGTGGCTATTATTTGTTGCCTCATTAACCTACCAATCAGGTAGTGTGAGGAACAAATGTTTTAACCCTTCCTGGAGTACCTGGTTGCTATTAGTCAGTGGCTGACGTAATATCCCAACAATCCTCCTGTGGTTCCCAATTTATTGGCCATTGTTTCAATAGCTATACTGTTTAATACAGCCCCTCCTGTACCTATCCAACTGGACACATCTCTGGTGCATCTAAGGTGGCTGTCATAAAATTTATATTCCCCTTCTCTCTTTAGATATTGAAAAGATTGCAATCAAGCTTCAAAGAGGGGTGCCACATAAGGTGTGCATTGTAGGTGTCTTCTAGTAATATTATATGCTGCTAATTTGATGATTAGGTTTGTAAACTGAATGTATCCATCCCTTATATGCACACATTTGTCCCATTGGGTTTGTATAGAGGAAGTGTTGTGCAGGTGTGTCTGGGGAGGCCCTGTCCATATGACATATGCATTTACCCAATCTTCCCTTGGAATAGCAAAATTATTATTACAGCTATATCCTGGGGACATAATGCAAAAAGCAGGGTCCCATGGTGATTGGATTTGTGTGATATTCAAAAGATTATTAGTTCCCCTGGGAATGGTAGTTTTTCCCACACAATATTTTCCTCCATACCCATGCTGCATTTCCTAGAAATCCATACATTTTTAACATTATTGATAATACATTGTGTAACATTTTTCCATTTAATTGTGACATTTACAACTCCTCCCCCCAAATGTCACACTTAACAAGCGGTACACAGATGTCAACAATATGATGAGAATGAGTTCCATCAGTGCATGGGTCATAAGGTCGAAAATACAGCTGAATCTGAGCGGGGATGACTGGGAAGATGTTGTCAGCATAGCAGTTCAAAGGTGTGCTGACTAAAGTGCCCAATAGGTGGCACTGATTAGGGATAGTGCAGCATCTTGATGAATTTAAGTTCCATTTACATCCTAGGGTGGGATCATGGGCTTGTAGCAATATGATGACATCATTGTTTTGGATGGTAGCATGGGTTTGGGCTGCAATTTGCAAAGGACAGAGTACCTTGCTGATTTGAAGTCTTAAACAGTCAAATCTTGGGATCCAGGTTACTGTAATGCCTGGGCACTGCAGAAGTTGCAATCCATAAGAGCATGGATCTGGATCTGCAATGAGGTCTGGGCAGGCAGCCTTCACGGTGGAGGATCTTAGCTGAAGCTGGTCACTGTTTGGGGGTTTGTTTGACCTGTGCATGTGGACTGCTTAATCAAGGAGTGAGGAGCTGGAGTTCGGTTACCTCCTCTCCTGATGTTTGAGGGTTGGAGGGTGGGGACAACTCAGCTTGGGAGGTGTTAATCCCTGTAGAATTCAGTGTGTCAGCTTGCGAAGGTGGTTCCAAGAATATTATACACAACAAAAAGAAGGGATGCATTTTCTATATTGGTGGAAATGGTTAGGTAGATTTCCCACACACACACCCTTTTTTTTTTCACAATCTGTATTTATGGTAGACTTGCGTGGGATACTCAGTCCATAGTTCACTGATGATGACTTGTTTAATTTCCGCATGTTGCTTTTGGGGGCCCTGATCCAATCAGACACAGGCTGAGCATTTTGTACTGTGGATAAGCTTGCAGGTGGGGCATAGCTTCCCCCCCTGAGAGAGTCCCCATTGGAACAGGTCTAGCATTCTCATTTTCCTTCCCGTGCGAATTTCAAAAGGAGTAAATTGAGAGCCGAGGCATTTTGAGCTTTTCAAGGCCAGCAAGATAAGGGGTAGTCTGAAATCCCAGTTGGAGCCAGTTTTTGAGACAGTTTCCTTAGGGCTGTTTTAATTGTGCGGTTCGTTCTTTCTACTTGACCCAAGGACTGGGGATGATATGGGATATGCATCTTATGCTGGGTCCCCATGGCTTTGCACAAGTTTTTGAACACTTCTGCAACAAAACTTGGGTCTTGATCACTATTAATAATTTTTGGGATCCCAAATCTGGATATGACCACATTAAATAGTGCTTTGGCAGTGGTGTCTGCAGTGTGATTTCTGGTTGGTATTCCCTCCACCCAACCTGAGAAGGAGTCTATCAAGACAAGGAGTTACTGATTTTCTTTTGCAGTTTTTGGCAATTTATCAATGTAATCTATTTGTACCCTGTGCCAGGGTACCATTGTACCCTGATGCCTGAATGGACCTTTAATTACTCTGGTATCTGCTTGATTACTCACACAGGGAAGATAATTAGTAACTCATGCAATTACTTCTTGGGTGACTCCTGGCCTGGCTGGCACTATATAAATGTTTATAATAATAATAATAATTAATAATTAATAATGATGTGCTAGTTCATGGCAGTACTGAACAATAGATTGTTTAGCTATTGTTGGTGGGAACCACAAGCTTGTTTTTTCTTCATTCTGTACCTGCATGGACTGATCCTGGGTTACTATAGTCCACATTTTCTTTTCCGAAACTGTTTATTATTGCTCTTAAGATCCTCCTGGCTGTATGGTGGGTCACTAACATGGTCTGGATTTGTTTGATGTAGTTTAGTCTGGGACCTAGTTGCAACAGACACATAATGGGTTTTCTCTGCAGTTAAAGCTGCTTCTTTGGCTGAGGCATCTACCTTGTTGTTCCAACTACTCTCCAGGGTTTTAACTTTGCTATGTGCTTTTACATGCTTAACAAAGGGCGGTTGTGTTTGGGATAGCACACTGGCATGGATACTTTTCCAGGACACAACATATGTCAGTGGCTGCTGATCATATGTGACCCAGAAGGGCAGCCATTTTTGCAATCCTTGAGTTATAAATTGTAAATCCATGTACAAATAAAGTGGTTGGTCTTCAGGGGTTTGTTTCAGCACTGCTAAAACTACTTCCAGTTCTGCAGCCTTTGCTGAGTGTGGTTTCACATTTCCCTCTATGGTCTGGGTGGTTTTAGGGTTAATAGCTGCAAAGCCTGCTTGGGGCTGTCCCTCCCAATAAAAAGTGGAGCCATCTGTAAACCAAACGTGCTGCTCTGCTGAAGGAATTAGTGAAAAATCTGGGGGCTGCGGGTGGGCGGTGGGTGTTTAAGCTTCTGGTAACTTATTCCTTTTGCTGCTAGCCAAAGGGCATGAACTGTGCGTGAGTGTGGTCACATGGTTTTGCTCCCTGGGCCAATTTCTTGCATCTGATATTCCAATTGATCGTGGCAAAGGTTTGTGCTTTGGGACTGACCATGCCTTTATCCCATACTTTACAAATTTGCTGGCATGTTACTGGGGAAGTCAGAGCTTGATCTGTCCATGGGCAGGTTCCTTGATCATAAAAATATTCGAGTAGCTTGGGCAGGATTTTTACTTTATCCCATTCTCCCATGGGGGCCCCTCCCTGCAATCCCTTCCCAAACCAGGGCATCTTGCCAGTGCAAGTGTTTTTGGTATCCATATACTTTTATTTACTTAGTGCCTCTGCCGGGAGGATATGAGTCTGCACTGCAATTTTACTTAGACCACAAAGGTGTCTTATTTCACGTATGCTGTTTTCTGTGTACAGCTGCTGGTGATCAGTCAGCAGAAGTAGACAAGACAGTGATTTTTGGCAAATATGTCATTTTCCCTAGAGGTGTGGTTGGAATGATCCCCATATAAAGCGTGCTCGATAGTGGTGCTTAGTCAATTAACGGCCAACCCAATGTTCTGCAGCTACTCCCGTTCATACAGCTAGTTCATCAAGCATTCCTCTAACATAGACTTAGTCTAAACACAGGCCAGCCGAAGGCTGTGTGCCTCAATGGTTTTAGACCTCAGTCTTTATTTCTGTGCAATGGGCTCAAGACCCACTCCTTCAGCATAGACCTAGTCTTAAACACAGGCCGACTACTGTGTGCCTCAGTGGCTTTAGACCTCAGACTTTACTTCTGTGCAATGGGTTCAATACCTACACACACACACACACACACACGCATTCCTCCACCACTGGTCTGAATTGGAACTCTTCTCTATGGGTGATTTCAGACGTTACGTGAACACG
>QEPC01002135.1:2094134-2109782 GCA_003113815.1 Sphenodon punctatus | reverse complement strand
GTGTAGAGTGTTCCCCTGCGAGCCTCTATTTAGAATAGTTAATAGCAGTTAGATTTAGTGTAGATATATATATATAATATTAGATTAAAAATTTAAATTAAAAAAACCCATATAAAAAAATAATAATAATAAAAACCCCAAAAACCATATAAAACCGAATAAAAAACTAAAAAACCATATAAAAAACAAAAAAAACCACCCCATAACAAAACATTTCCCGAACGGCCAAACCCCAACTGAACGGCCGAACTGAACGGCCGAACCTGAACCCGGCAAAATAACCGAACGGACGAACCCAAACCACGATCTGCTCGCCCATCCCTAACTGCAACAGGGAGATTTGCCAGCCCCCCCTCCCCAAACTGCCACCCCAGTAGAGCCTACATTGCTGTTCCCCGAGTCCAGCCCTGACTCAACAGCTCCTTATGCCTTCCTTCCACAGCTGCCAGGGCCTGCTGCCCCAGCAGGACCAGGACTGGCCACCGAAGGAATGAGGCAAAACCAGGCATGGGTGTGGTGGCGCATGGAGGACCTGGTTGAGGAGCTGTTGCAGGAGAGCACACAACAGTTGGGTGAGGTCAGGTCTTCCATCAAGGATCTGGCAGAGGCACAACGGTGGTCCATACAGCAGGTTTCCATGCACCAGCACAACCTGCTTGGAGAGATATGAACAGACTGCTGGTTGGTTAGAGAGGAAGGACTGGATCCGCCCCACCACCTGTGGAAAATTGAGGAGTTCAGCGCTACTTGGAGAGTGAGGGACAGCAGTATCTCCAGAAAATGGATGGTTCCCTTACTATCAGACAGGTCACTGCTGCAGCGAGGTGAAGTTCCAGTCTTTGCCTTCTCCATGGGCCCCTGCTAGTGGTCTAATCTGATCTTATCCCTCTGGATGTGTTTCCACAGCAGCCAGCGCAGCAGACACTGCACTTGGCTTTGCCTCCCTGTACCAGCCAGGGACCAGGAGCACCCATCAGCCCAACCCTCCACTAGCCACATGAGCACACAGACATCTGTCCCACCAGTCACCCCTGCACCAGCAGGGAGCCAGAGGAAAGGAAGAGGAGGAACAGGTGCTGTGGGCTTGAGGGACCACCTCACCACCACCCCAAACAGGGATGGGGATCTGGAAGCAAGAGGGGGAAGGGCCGGGGTAGAGGGGCTGGGAAATCCTGATCCCACTGTAAATACTTTATTTTTAGAAACAAGGGGCAGGGGCATGATAGTTAGGGCCCCGATTCTTCCGTGGAATTTTTTTTAAAATTCCGCGGGAGTCAGGGGCCAATTCTGCGCCTCGGCGCGATTTACCATGCGGGGGGGTAAGCGGGGCAGGAGATTCCGCGGGGGGAGGGGAATTCCGCGGGAAATCTGCGATTCGCAGACCCGCGTTTCCCTCGCGGCCCTGATGATAGTGTGAATATGTTGTTCTGTATTCCTTTTCAAAACAAAAGTGAATAAAACAGTGTCAGATAAATGTTAAATGCCGTTTCCAGCATGGGAACTACCCTTGGGGTAGACAGTTGAACCCCTCAGTCCTTCTGCATGCACCCCACATCCATGGCTCGGGGGGCAGGCACACATACTCCTGCAACTCTCCAATGAGCACTACACAGATAAATGTAATGAAACAATGTATTAAATACAGTAAATAACAAAACAGGCACACAGGGTAAAATTAATATGAACTATATATATATAAGTGCAAATGGATGTGAGGGTTCCCTTAAGCAGTTTAAGGCATCGGGGCAGGCCCCTCCCAGTCCCCCTGCCCATACTCCAGTGTGCACTCTGTGCTCGGGATAGCACATGGGCATGGTGCTGCACCCGTAGCACCGTGTTTTAGACCTCGCCCAGGCTCAGGATAACCCGGGCATGCTCTGCCTCCTGCTACTGCCTTAGGTCCCAAACTGCAAAAGACCAAAAGAAAGGCATGTTACTGCTCCCATTGCCTGGTGGTGCATGTGCAGCTGGTATGCAGCCTGCTGCATCCACACCCACCACTGTTGGACAAGTGATGCCAGTGGCAGGACAAATGTGGCCCACAGCTGTAACCAACCCTGAGGGCCAATGGATACAGTGGTACCAAGCAGATGGTATGCTGTCCATGCTGTACACAGGGACCCTAACCCTTATCATGCTACCCCATGCCATGGTGTCCTGAGGAATGGACATATAATGGATGGGGGGATTGCAGCATGGCCAGAGGAGTCACAGCTTCTCCCCATGCAGGAAAGACAGGTAATGGCAGTGGGAACATCCTCTCTGCAAGGCATGCCAGAACAACACAGCCATGGTGATGGGATTACTGGCTTCTGGTGGCTTATCACACTGTGGGTGTACTCTTGGGGTAGTGCCCAGCGCATTGTTTCCCTCTGCAACCTCGGACCTGGTAGGTGTCACGGCCCCTTCCCATGAGTTGCGTTTGACCATTTGAGCTTTGGGTGGTTCCCCCCCCCTCCCTTCTAGTTGTGCTGGAGCACCACTGACAGGTCATTCAGTGTATGTTTTCCAGCTCTCCCTCCCCCGTGGGAATTGTTTTCTTGCTGACCATTGCCTTTAGTGTCTGCATTTCACTCCTACCTGGCGACTTTGGTGCTATTCTAAGAGTCCTCTTGTGGTTTCATTTTCTATCGCTGTCTGTCTCTTTGGCAGGGATCATACACCTGCTGCTCTGCACCATGTCAGTGGGGCTGTCTCTTCCCTTGCCCTCTGCCCCAGGGATGGGTGCCCCCAGTAATTGGACTGTGTGGTTTACTAAGTCCCTGGCATAAACAGGATGTTCAGCTTTGGGTGGTTCCCTTGCCCTCTGCCCCAGGGATGGGTGCCCCCAGTAATTGGACTGTGTGGTTTACTAAGTCCCTGGCACAAACAGGATGTTCAGCAGCTGCTGGGGGATTCTGTCTCTTTTCATGCAGGCTTTGAGCTTTTAAGCCAGCACCTCAGTCTCCTTGGTAGGGATGTGTGAATGCAGTTTGGATGTTCGGCGTTTGGCCCAAACTCAGTCTGTTCGGATGTCCGAACCAAACTTGATAACGGCCGAACAGTTTGGTCATGTTCAGGTGAATTCAGATGAGTTCAGGGTCAGGAAAAACATGACTTTGGGTGAGAAAAACATGACTGGAAAGGGGAGGCAGCTGAGGAGCAGGCTTCCTGGCACCAGGGGTGGAGACCAGGGGTGTTCCCAGGGCCAAATGATACCAATACCAACAAAAATCTTCTAATTCGGTATCAATTTCAGTATCGATATCACTATTTTCAGATGTTCAGCCGAACCGAACTCCGCCGAACTAAACAGCCAAACCCAAACTCGGATTTTGAACCAAACGACCGAACGTCCCAACATCTGAACTGCATTCTGTTCGCACATCCCTACTCCTTGGGCATTCAGCAAGTGGACCCATGTGCTCCCAGTGGGACTGTGACCTCGGCCTCCAGTTGTTTGGATACAGTGCACCTCCCACCCCTACCCCGCAGGGTAACATGCATCTATGGGGGACCGAGGAGAGCATAGCTTTATGGGAGTTATGCACTCTGCCCGATTTTTCACCTGTGCCTTGATACTGGGTGTCCTTCTCTGACACTGTCATTCACCTGTGCTCTTCTGGGCACTCGTGGCCATTGGTGATCCCACAGTGCCTGACTCAGCCGGATTATTGAGCAGAAAAACCTTGAGGGCCCAAATGACTGGCCCTACTTGCAAGAGGAGCTTTCTGCTGACAAAATTCACATCCTATATGATGTCCGGCCTTGGCCTGATGTCTAGGTGGATTTAGCAAATGGAGACCATTTTGAGCCACATTGCTTGGGTGCTTTTTATATGGGGGCCATAGGCTACCAGAGGGACATGTGTTGCTGTGGGTTTTATGTGGAACGTGTGGGTTTACCCCCTCCCCTACAGACTCTGCCTCCTTTGAACTTAACTTTATATGGTCCCTGTGAAATGCACAGGGGGGATGGAATGGCCATCACAGCCCTCCATCCTCCACTCTGGAACTGAACTTTGTGGACCTTGCTGAGGCTCCCCTTCGACCATGCTGTCAGGAGGCATGGGGGGGCAGTGCCCATCTCCCCCAGCTTTGTGGTAAAACACATCCTGGACCTTTGTCATATGTCTCATGTTCTGGACCAGTGCCCTTTGATATCTACAGTGTGTGGATGGAGCTGTGATGCCAGCCTGACTCCAGACTGCTTTATCTCTCACACTGTGGGTGTGTTTTGTCTTTCCACTGTCCAGTCTACATAGCTGGGTCTGCCTATGACTGGCAGCTGCTATCTTGTGCCAGCCTGGTTGCCTGTGTTAGGACGGGTAGGGAAAAGCGGGATATTTCCCACGGATGCCACCAATGTCCTCTTGCCTGAATCTCTCCCACTAGCCAGTCACTGAGCCCCACTCGAGTAGTTAGGAAGAAACAACCCCTCAGGATATTGGTTGGCCTAGGGTACCTCAGAAGAGGCAAGGCCGTATCATCATTGGGGTGGAGGAGGAATGCAACCTCGAGTGGAACCCCTTCTATCAACACACCTTGTACTCCCCAAACACCCCTGTCAATCAGTGCACCAAAAGGGAGTCCGGGAGGGGGGAGTGTTGTCCTCATGAAGGGAGACAGGGGAAGGTTAACCAGGGATATAGGGTAGGGAAGCTCAAGCACACTGTCAAAGGGAGGTAGCAGCTCTTGCTCTCAAAGTCACTCGGGGCCAGTATCACAGCACTGCTGTTCTCCGGCAGCGCTGTGATCTCTCTGACTCCCTTATGTATGACTGGCCCCACCCCTGCGCTCACGCAGCCGCGCCGAGCATCATGGCGCTGGGGCCACGCCCCCAGGATTGGCTGCTCGAGCAGCTTTGAGTTTCCTGCCTCCTTCCTTCGCCTGCAGGGAATCTCCGGCACTAGGAACTGTGTTTTGCTCCCACCCCTGCTCCTCTACCACAGGGCTTTCTTTTTCCCCTGTGGGGACCCATTTGTGGTTTTGTGGGGCTTGTTGCCTCTGGATCCCCTTGTGCCATGCCCAGCCCCACCTCCCACGTCCCCACCTCTTTACAGCCTGTTCCTCCCCTGCCCTCAGAGTCCTGCTGTGGGCAGGTGGAAGTGACTCCAGTGGCTTCTTTTGCCCACAGTCTGCTATGTCTGCACATCACAGCAGTGGCCATAGTTGTTGGAGAAGGGTGAGCCCAACCTGGGCCACCATAATGTTTGTTTCCTGCCTCTCCAGTCCGCAGTGGCAGCAGGACTGCTCTGGCCACCAGGAGTCCATGGGTAATTTCAGACATGCTGGGCCTCCAGACTCAACACGCTGAAACCCGGACCGGGATCTGTTCCAGATCCCGATCCATGATCAGACCAGTCATCCTTTATATGTGCCGGCCTGATCACAGTGGGAAATAGGGAAGGGAGTGGGACTGTGCAACGCAACGTGCGGCCGCTCAGCCCCACCCCACGTCCCCACACTCCCATGGCTGCCCACCCTCGGGAAGACGGGCAAGCACAGTGGCCAATTAGGTCGCTGGGCCCAACCCTGTCCTGTGGTTAGGACCTGATTCTGGGACGGGGATGGATAAGAGTTGTTACCCTTGGCCATTCCCAGCCCCATCCCGGATTGTGGCCAAACTAACCACAGTTCTGGAGGTAAGGCCGGCCTCACCTCCAGAACCATGCTCAATTTGATCCCGGCCGGTGTTCACTGTGGTGAACATCTGGCCGGGAGAAAATAGACGTGTATGGGATTGCTGTCACCACACTGGATCCACTGTGGTTCAGTGTGGTTAGCAGCGTTCCTGTCACGTCTGAAAAATACCCCATGTCACATTTGTTCTGGGAACCAGACCACTCCGGATCAGGTCAGTGGCAGTTCTCTGGACCAGGTCCATCTTGGTTGGCTCCTTGTCACCGTCATGTCTAAAAACACCCAAAGTAGGAAGAGTAAGAGCTGCTAATAGTAAGTAAATATAAAGCTGTACTGTAGACAGTCATTAGACTTACAAATTTCTGTAATGAATTGTGAAACCCATGTCTAAATTGAGTCCATTGTTCTTTGTACCTAGTAGAGCTATGAATTCCCACTTCTAATCCCACTTTCTTGTATTCCACCCTTTTGAATTGAGGACCTCCTACCTCAAGCTTGTTCTGACCTCCTCCTTCCTTCCTTCCTTCCTTCCTTCACTCCCATCCCTCCTTTTGTCATTGTTTCCAATCCCTGTATACACCTCACTGCTTTGCTCAGGGAGTTTTCACACAGACACTTATCCTGGGACTACAGCATTAATTCCGAGAGTTTGTCCAACTAAACGCTGCATACAGTGATTACAGTCCCGGAATAACAGAAAAATCCAGTGTTTACAAAACCCAGTTTTTGAGGTTTTGTAACATCCGGATGTTAAACTATCCCATGATTGTCTGTCTAAACTACTTATCTCGGGATAGTCAGCTATCCCGAGATTAGCACCACAGAGTCTTATGGCAAGAGCTGACATCGTATCTCGAAATAAAGTTATCATTGGATAGCAATGTCCATGTAAACAGGTACCACTTTGTAATCACTGGATAACAATCCCAAGCTAGTTTTTTCCTAATCCAGTGATAGTTTGTCCATCTGAAAATGCCCTCTGTCTCCAGTTCCAATTTCTGACTTGCCTGGTGAAGGACACTGTGAGGTCCGAAAGCTTATGTACCTCCACCAACTGGAGTTAGCCCAATAAAAGATATGACTGTACTACTTGGTCTCTATTGCCAAACAGAGTGGAAGATATCAACAGCAGATGAGTAGGAAAAAAATTGTTTCTGTTTGTTACAACTTCAAAGCCTCTAGTTGTATAGGAAGAAAATCACAGTTACACCATGAATTAAAGTATCTTTTAATAAGCAATTGATTCAAAACAGGAGTTGTTTATAACTTGTATCTTACATATGCATGTGCATTTCCCATTCATAAGCATATGGTGTGTAATCCATTTGCATGCACAGAAAAGCAAACACGGCTCACAAATAGGTAGGGAAAACGTCTCTTTTTATAGGTAAGGTAGGACATTGCATTATGGAATTACAGAGTTTACTGGATATTCTGAAAGGTTCCTCCTTTTCTGTTGAGTAAATTGTTTTCTTGCTCCTTTACCACTCTCCTCTCATTTATCTTCTTCTGATAGACCAGGAGCAGAATGTTAGAACCCTTTGAAGAAGCGGCAAAAGCTGCTAGAACACACATAGATTTTAGTAACCCTTTACCTGTGAACAGGCTTTTAACCCTGTATTTCTTTTATTTTTCTTTTGTTCCTTGAGATGCAATGAGAAGCACTGAATGTGATCATTGTTTTTACCTTCAGTGTTTTAAAAGGCAAAACCTAGAAGTTGTGGATAACATACTAAAAGAAAGTAAGTTCTGCCGTGGGATTTCCTCTCCCCCCCCCCCCGCCCTTTTTTTAGTTACTGGATGAAAATAAAGGGATCTCTGCATGGAAAAGAAAGAAAAAAGGGGGCTGCTCTCTCATTTTAAATCTAATTTATATTAAGTTCCATTGTACTATAGTGATATGTAGAAAAACAAGGCGAGAAAAACATTGTTTGGTAATCTCTCAAAATTGGGGCTTAAGGTAAAAATTGCTTCCTCCTCCAATGCAGCCTTGGAAACTACATGTCCCTAAAAGGCAGTTAATGACACAAACCATGGACACTTCATTCAGCAGCTAACAAACAAGGAAAAGAATTGTCTTGATCAACCATGCCAGTCTATTATGTCTTTTTGCTCTGATAATTATAACTCCAATTTATAATTTTGACATTTAAGGATTCCCTTAGCATAAAACAATTTTGCAGTGGGTCCAGCTATCAAAGTTGTTCTTGCATCCACCCCTCTCCCAGGCAGGAAAGGAAGCATGAACAGAATGTCCAGACTGGGACAGGGACCCCCCTCCTTCAGAAGCTGGGAAATTAAGTCATGGTGGGGGAAGCGATTTTTTTTTATTATTATTATTATTATTGTTGTTGTTGTTATTGTTATTATTAGCATTAGCATTAGCATTAGCATTTATATAGCATCAGCAATGTACCTGGCACTTTACAAAGAATAAGATAGACACGGTACCTGCCCGAGAGCTCACAATCTAAAAACAGGGGGAGGGGAGACAGGGAAGGGGGAACAGACAAGGGATGTGACATTCATGAGGATGAGAGAGCTCAGGTACACGTTCCTGGCTTGATTGCAGTAAATTAGGAGTTTACAGATAGTAGGTGGGGGATACTCCTAGGTGGGAGTGGTTAGCAGGAGTTTCACAAGAGAAGCAATGTACACCAACCTAACAAACTTTAACATGCTAACATTCAGTTGGATACTGACGATCTTCCAGATGCAGAAATAGGGGTATTGGGAGAGGTGTTCAGCAACCCCAAGCATGGGCAGGGCACAACTGATCCCAAGCTACCAAAGCTGTTCCTTGGGACTTGCTGGGGGTCTTCAGACAGTCCTGGGGATGGCCATCCCCAAGTCCCCTGTGTCCAGCCCCACCTGCACCATGTTTTCATAGTCCTGGTGGCTGCCACGGCCCGCAACTTGCCTGCGTGGCACCCCTTTCCCCCACACTATAGAGTTGCGAGCAGATCGTCTGACACTCTATGCTGCTGCCTGCAACTCTATGGGGCTGCTCTGGGCAACCACCTACTGAGAGTGCAGCGACCGCCAGCCAACCACCGAGCAGACAGACAGCAGCTCCACGTCTGACCAGTGCCAGGTTTGGACAGCCTACTCTGCTGGCAGTGCTCCAGGATGTTCTGGAGCACTGCAAGTGGGCTGTAGTGGAGTACCTCTGCTCTGCCTACGCATCTGGTAGCCCACCTTTACATGGACGGGCCACCCATGGGTGAGGCAGAGCAGAAGCATGGCTGCCATCCGTCCGTTTACATCAATGAGAAGCCATTGACCTTGTGCCACAGTTCAGCCTGGTCTGATGTTAATAGGATAAGGGCACCACAGAAGTAACTTAAAATCTGGACTTGTCCTGAGCACAGCTCAGCTAATCTTGAAAACCAGAGCCTGCATCTTAGTGTATTGTCTGCAGACATGCACCATGCAAGGTATCAAAAATGCCATAGCCTGTTTATAAACTGAAGGGAAAGTTTTCAGTGTAGATGGGCTCAGAAGAGACATATCTGACTTGCAAGGCAGCACTGTGGATGGTATGGTTTGCTTCATGTACAGCATGTACCTTCACAGAGAGAAGCAGTTGAACCATTTTTAGCCTGTTGTGCCTTTTTGTTAAACCCAAAGAACCCCTATTTTCTGTCCCGCTTTAACTCTCAAAACCTCTAACCACAGCTGATAAAGATTAAATGGGTCACCAAGGGAGTCTATTGACTGTGGTTTTTCTGTTCAGACAAATAGCTGTTGAGTGACACAAATTTCCATTGGGCAACAATGAGCATAGGCTGGAACCAGAAACCAGGCCTTGGATACAGAGGACCAGATCTCTGACTAGTATAAATAGGCTGAACTGCATTGACTTCACTATATAGAGCTATGCCAGCTTACATCAGATGAGCACCTGGCCCATTGACTCTTTACTTGGTTGCACGAGAGCAATTGGCTTCATTAAAATCTTGCTGTACTATGTACTAAACCTGGCGTTATAGATTATTGTATTTTGTCATTTTTCAATTGTTTTTGTTGCTTATTGAAACAAATAGGAAGCTTGCACCATTTATTTCAATGAGACTTAGATTAATGAGAATGCAAGCACAGGTTTATACAAGGAAAGGTTTCAGAATATATCATCTATTGACTGGTACATCTAAACCACAGAGCACTATTTGTTTGCATCTTGGGTCAAGGCAGATGTAGGGGATTCTTATTGCAGGGATGCTTCTCAGTAACTAGAAGAGCTTGTGGGCCCTCCACTAGTGGTCTTTACTAGGAAAATAAGCAGGCACAGCCAAGCAAAGAATGACCAAGCTACCAATCAAGTATTCTATTTGGAAAACCATTATGACAAATCAAAATAAATTATTAAATGAGCAACCGCTAAATAATACTTCTGGATTTAGATTCCCAAAAGTTTTTCATCCCAAAAAGGACAACATTTTGAAATTTCAAATTCTTGTCTCCAACCACACAAAAAATAAATACCTGTAACAAAGCACAGTAAAACATTTTGTTTTGGATGCACCACACATTTAAACTATATTGGTTAATGACATTTTCCATTATGCAGTGTCAAAACCAGCCCTAGTAGTTTAACGGGTCAAGAGTAGGTAGGGCCCTGGTATCAGGAGGGGAAGAAATGTCAAAGAGTAGGATAGGACACTTGGGAAGCAGGTCTCAGAGACAGGCTTGGTAGGCATGAAAGTGCCTAGGGGTCTCTGGACAACAACAGGCCAGATGGATCCAGATGCTCGGACAAAGGGCATGGCAGGAACAGGAAATTTAAAATCAGTTGACAGCCAATGAGCAGCATGACAAAACAATCATTGTGAGAGAGCAGTCGTGGCCTCAGACCGTGGAGCATCATCTGTAGTTCCTCAGTTTGTTTCTGCAGAGCTGTGGTGCAAAGGTAGCTGTTCTGCCATAGGACTCTGTGGGCTTAGGTTTGATAACTGCCGTGGCGGACAAATGTTCTGTTGATGTTTTAGATTAACGAAAGTGAAAGACTACTTTCTACACCATGGTAACATAAACATACTCAGTGCAATCCCACCGACACAATGCCCGGCCAGGAGGCATGCACACATTTGTGCATGCACGCCCTCCATGCAGCAAGCTGCTTGGCACAATAGGTCGCCCCTGCCAATACGACCCTTCCCCCCCCCCTTAGTCCACACACCCCTTAGCCCAAGCAATGGAGCAGGCAAGACTCCTGCCCCATCCCCCAGGCTGCGGGGTGTGTGGGCTCGGGGGGGCTCATATTAGCAGGGGAGCCCCATTGCGGCGAGAGGCTTGCTGCGGGGGGGGGGGCACAGATGCAAATGTGCACCGGCGTAAGTTAACTGCACCAGGCATAGGCACATTTTTATATGGGGTGCTGGACTGCACCCACTGCCTCTGGGCCTCATTTCAAACAGAACCTCTACAAAAGATGCTTGTACTGATTGTTTTAATGAGACTTTGTACAGTCAATTGGAATATGTAGAAAGAAGCATGGTGGCTAGTGTACTTTCTTATGTGGGGCAACTAGTTTGTGAGAACTTGGGCATGAATCATAGTAAAACAAAATAAAGGGAGGACAAAGTTAAACAACTTTAATAAGCCTACTTGAAAAGCAAAAGCAAGCAAAAGTCATAGGAAATCTGGCACCTAATCTTTAATGTATTTTGTAATTGCACAGGGCAGCTCATGCCGCCTCCTCTCCCAGAAGGCTCGGGGTCACTGAAGTGAGGAGGGCCATGAAGTCTTGACCACAGGGCTGTTGCAAGCAATGATGGCTGGCAATGGTAAATCTGTAGAACAGAAAAGAAAACATGCTCCTCTAGTACACCGTATAATTTGCTCTGTCTGGGTACAATAGGATGAGTTAAGATAGACGTTTGTACCCTGTTATTTGAATGGAGGGTTTTTTGTTTAGTATGAATAGTGAGTTCTTGGGGAAAAAATGCTTTCATATGTCATAACAAATGAAGGAAGGTAGCTATCGTACTGATTTATATTACAGGTAAAGTTTTTTTTATGATGTAATCTATGGTAGAAAGGCTTTGTGAAATCCTATAAGTACATATATAGAAGGTACAATAAATGGGACTTGCTTAATACAGCTTTTAAGTACTCCTTCAGGAACACTATGCCTTTCTCTTTTGATTTAATAGAAATTTGTTACATTCAATGAAGTACAGTGAAGTGAAGACACACTAGGGTTTCTTGTTAAATGTTGGAAAATACGAGGCCTGTTACCTTTACGTTTTATGAGTTGCTTGCTCTTTAGTGTTTGGCAAGACAAATAGAATTAAATACTGTGAGTGACTCAGAACAGAACTTCGCTATCAATCATCTGCCTGGCTCGGCACAAATTCTGTAGGGCATTCAGGACATTTTGCTGTCTATGAATATTTTAGACAAGAAGAATCTCTGAAAGCTTCCTGATGGATTAATATAGGAAAGTGGCTTGGGGGAGAGGGGGGTGTTCCTTGTGTTATAGCTATTTTCCAAAGAACTATTGCCATTACCACTCTTCAGCAAAAGCATACCTCTTTAAACAAAAAGAAGGCGCCAAGTGGAATACTGCTGGCTCCCTTTATCACAAACTCATTTGAAAGTAATGATATTTAATATATTAATATTGTATGAAGTACACAGAACAGGAATGCTGTATTAATTTCTAACACTTTCAACGTGGGAACAATTAGGGAGGCAAAACAAAGTGAGTGCTTTTTTAAAAAAAATCACATCCTTGGTGATCTTATAGGGGGAAATTTAAATATGTTAACATCTCATTTAATCAGAGAAAATTATTTATATCAATGATTCGCAAACTGGGGGCTAAAAAGCAATGGTGATCTACTCGGCCATAGTATGTGCTTCAAAGCTGGCCTAAAGTAGCAGATGCAACTACACAGCAAAATAGGCTTTGTTCTCCTCCAGTATTAGTTCCACAGACTTCAGTGGAGACTCTGGGCCTGGAAAATAATGCATTATGGTCATTCTTCTGCTCCCTTCTGTAAATGGCCACAGCACTGGTGGAGACCAGAGCCACCTGCCTTGTGCAGTCAAATCCAGACCACAACGTGGCGCCCGCGGTGCCCGCAGCCCCCCACTCCAGCACAGTCATGGGGCATGGAGATGGGAGTGCGAGCGACAGTGAGGTATGTGCAAGGGGACCCCAAGAACCCGGGGGGGCTGCATGCCAACAGCAGAAAACAACCCAAGGGAGCACAGGGCGGGCAGCTGACAGCTAACGGTTTCAACCCCCACCCCCAGGACAGCACCCAGACACAGGAGCATGTAAACAGGCACACACACCTACACACACCACGCCAAAACACCGTCTTCCCCCCCACCCCCGGGGGGGTGTACAAATAGCCTATGATGACACACAAGCTTTTTTGAGCAAAGTTCCACTGGCCTCAAATTTGGGGCCAAAGATAGCCAATGCAGAGATGATATAAAACAACAGGGGAGCTAGGTCGTTTTTACACAGATGTCACCCACCTACAAGCACTCATAAACACCCATCAGATGGGTGTGAGAGTGCCCATGTAAATGTCCACGAGTGGGTGGGTGCACGTTCATGACCCACCCACCAACACCCACCAACACCCACAGAGCAACTGGGAAGGAGCCTGCATGCTCTGTGGGTGGAGATGGGTGGAGGTGGGTGGAGATGGGTGTTCAACACCCGCCTTTCCATGTAAAAACCAAAACACCCACACCCATGGGAATGGGTCCGCGGAGACCACAGATAGATGCCTAGAGAGGCCACACAGGGGCTCCCAAGCAGACACGCCCACCTGGGGAGACGCCGGATGCCCAGCTGGGAGCCCTGAAAAGGGATCCGAAACAGGACATGGGTGCGCCGGCTCCCAATATGTCTGGAAGGACAGCCTCTGACAAGACGAAGGGAGTCAGTGCCACGACTCGTGTGGGATGGGCCAGGGTAAGCAGAGGGACCCCAGGATGCCCAGGGGAGGGGGGCCAGCCCCATGGGGGGGCATGGGACGGACCACTAAACACAGCACACCTGTCCCACCACAGGGCTGAGGACAGACCGCAGCACCCATGTCGATCTCAGCCCCCCACTCCAGCACAGCCATGGGGCATGGAGAGGGGAGTGCGAGCCACAGTGAGGTATGTGCAAGGGGACCCCAAGAACCTGGGGAGGGGAGGACATGAATGCAAACAGCGAAAAACAACCCGAGGGAGTACAGGGCGGGCAGCTGACAGCTAACGGTTTCAACCCCCACCCCCAGGACAGCACCCAGACACAGGAGCAACGCACCACCAGGGAGACAGCCAAGGAGGGCACCCGTGCCCCCCAAGGGAGCAGGGAGGGATCCCCCACAAGGGAGCACAGGGGGACTGCGGGGCAGATGCTAATCCCTCTGCAATACCCCTAACAGGAGACGATCAGCTCCACTGTCACCACAGCTACCGGGTGGGTCCCAAGCTGGTAGGCCCCCCACAAGGAGTACCCAAAAGGGGGAGCCCTGGTCAAGTCAAGTCAAATTTTATTTGGTGTGACCAGAGGTCATTGCCATAAATAAAAATATCAAATTTACAGGATTTCTAATACAATAACTATAAAATAAAATCAACATCATATAGTTACATCAACCACATAAATATATGAATAAACAAATTCCCCAATAAACCCAAGTCTTTAGAGCAAAAAAGCAATCTATGTAGCAAAGGCAAAGCCTTAAGGATCCATTATTCTACTTATCCATTTGGCCACAAAGTAAGACATCTTGCCGAATAACTTAATCAAAATTCAGAACATTGGTTAAATAAACTGCAGGCCAGGGGTCAAGTCCTCATTGATAATACCCCGGGATAACAAAAAATTCCTTCTCACAATGAAGGCCTGTAATAAAAAATTTGCTACTGCTACAGAAATTTCTCAAGAGGAATCCTCTAAGAGGAACTTCTCTAGCTCAGAAGTGGTTCTGCCGGGTCTCATCAGGAGAAAGTGGGCCAACCACCGCTCCCTCAAACAATCATACATTCGACAATGAATCAATATATGTCCTACAGTCTCCACTTCTAGTTGGTCAAATGGGCATAATCGCAAATCGAAAGGAACTGCAGTCAGACGGCCCTCCAAAATTTTGGAGGGAAGAACATTAACTCTAGTCGCAAAAAATAGATACCTTTGTCTGTAGGAAATAAATTCTTTAAGGTAAGTGGCCATAGATCTTTTTTCCTGGACTAGACAGACATAGTTGTTAAGTGAGTGGAATGTGGCCACCACAGCCAAGTCTTCCTGCCTATCTAAATCTTCTGATCGCAGAACAATTTCAGGTCTGGCTGAGTTAAAAGATTTATTAGCCAGATATGCCGCAGAAAACCCCATATGACACAACGTGGTTTGGGCCAATTTCTGCCAGGAACTGATATGGGAGTCTACCTGTAGATAGGCTAACAAACCCCCTAGTGGAGGATACATCACTCTAAGCCAAAGCTGCAATTGTAGTTTCTGGACAAGGCATTTGATAGAAAGCCGACCTAATTCCAGCTGTAAAGTCACCGTCGGAATACAATTTATAGCCCTACATAAAGTCCGTACAAACTGCCTGTACCACCCTTAATTTATCCACAACTGCGGATCATCACCTTGGATGCATGTTATATGCCGATGACTCGGTATTGATGTCATAAACTAGATTGGGGATTAAAAGGCAGTTCGAGGCCCTAGCCTCTTATTGTGATGCAAATCACCTTGTGATCAGTTACACTAAGTCAAAGGTGGTGGTCTTTTCGAAGGCTCATTGCAAATTCCAGTGGTTTATTAAAGGTCAGACTATTGAGCAGATCAAAAGATATAAGTATCTGGAATTAATAAGGGGGGCTAGAACTCATAGGTATGGGCGAACGCGGTTCGGTAGTTCGGTGTTCGGCCCGAACTCGGCTTGTTCGGACAACCGAACACGAACACGAACACGAACATGAACACACCGAACGTAAACGAACAACGAACAACGAAATGGCGAACACACCGAACGGAACCGAACACCGAACGACGAAA
>QEPC01002135.1:2072563-2094034 GCA_003113815.1 Sphenodon punctatus | reverse complement strand
CACCACAGTCACCGCAACAACACACACCAACCCACCCAAACACACAGCACAGCCAAAACCAACACAACAATCGCCAAAACACACTACACAAGCAGCCACCGAAACAAACACACACCCTCTCGCCTCACTCGCACACACGCACACGAATTTCCGGCGCAACGCCGATTTTACGGCTTCCCGCGATCTCACGATATTTCTGGCCGAAGGCCGAACGGCCGAACGCAAATGCGTGAACCACCCGAACACCGAACGACCGAACACGAATGCACAACCCGATGGCGAACGAACCGAACGTCCGAACACAAACGCACAACCCGATCGCGAACGAACTGAACGCCCGACCGCGAACGCACGACCTGCCTGAACAACTGAACACGAACGGCCGAACATGAACACCACCGAACCGAACGGGCGAATACGAACGTGCGATACGACCGAACGACCGAACACGAACACACAAACCGAACACGGCCGAACCGAACGGCCGAACACGAACCGCGATCTGTTCGCCCATGCCTAGGAACTCACATCTCCAGTTTGTTTTACTGAGATCAAAGGGGCCTTCAATGGCCATTTTACGCTTTTTTCATTATTGTCGCAGGGGGTCTCTATTACCTGCAGTTAGAGTCTTCAATGCCAAAGTGATATCCCAATTACTTTACGGGGCAGCAATTTGGGAGCGCTGGTCGAGGCAGGAGATCAGGGACTTCATACACGTGTGGGGGACCGAAAAGGTCCAGCATGACCTGGAGCGCAGCTACAAGCCCAAACAGTTCTATGAAGCCATCGCCCAGGAGCTGCAGCAGCAGGGGTACAATAGGGATGTCACCCAGTGCATGCAGCAGGCAAAGAACTTGAGGTCCAGATATAAACATATCAATTCAATTTAATTCAATTTATTAAGACACTAGCTTTTGCCATGGTCAGTAAAAACAAACATATACAACAAAGACATAAAACATAAATATTACAACCAATAACCCAAAAGGGATACAAACATATCGAAATAAGAAACAAAAGAGGCGTGTGCCACACAAAAATCAGGAAAACAACATTCAGAACCAAACTGGTCAAAATCACAGCGCCACTTTATCATGAAACCTTATGGCTAGAAAAACAAATGTAGTGATTGCCTTCATAATTTTCTCATCCAATGTTGATGATAATATCACTATTTTACAGGCAGTTGATAAATAACCTTTCTCCTTCCACAATGGAACCAACCAATTCTGCCTCAAGTTACCTACCGTACAGTGGACATTCAAATTAAAAATGTATTAAATCCTCTATCACAAGATTAGTACAAGGACAAGTTTGCTTCCCATAAGGGATACCATCGTAATGGCCTTTAGTAGTTGTCAAGGGAAGCAACTGGAAACGTAAGTATGTAATAGCTCTACGCAGCATGGGCTCATTCAAGATAACAAGATGGGGCTCAAATCTATGCAATTTCTTGAAGTGGCCGAGCCAAGGAGCGACCTTCCAGGAAGCCAAAATGGCCAAATCTTCCTGCCTGGAAATATCACTCAACTTGAGCTTCACCAAACTTTTTTTCAGGGATATATCTGTCCCCCAGAAACAGGAGAATGAAAGCCCGCATACGCCATGTAGGACGCTATCTGAGAAATCCAGGGATAAGAAGTCACTCCTGAATATTCTAACTCTTCTCTCAAACAGAGAGCGGGCAGAGAGACCTCATCCTGGCTGTTCAACTTCATCCAATATCTGAGGGCTGACTGCCTTCCAAGGCAACTGATGGCCAAAGTGCCATCAGTCTCGACCCTAACCACTGCAGCCGGGATACTCTGGGGAACTCTCAATCGTTTCTTAGGAAATATATTTTGGGCAATTTCAAGAGCCCGAAAATCAGATGCCAGAGTAACTTGAGAGCCAAAAGTTAAGATAGACTGCACTTTTGCCCTAAACACATTCAGAATAGATGAAATACTGATCACAGCAGATCACGCAACTAACCTTAAAATTCCTCTAGAGGCAGCCTTAACTTTTAAGACAATTAACTTTTTGTGCCTCCCCCATGAGACATTGTCTGATAAGACAATTCTGAGGTAAACATAAGAGCTTACCTGGCAAAATTCTTTGCCCTTGATGATCCACCTACGTTTACGGGCCTTTGTTTTACCCATAACCATAATCTGGGATTTTTGCAGATTAACACTCAATTCGTTTTCTGCACAGTAATCCAGCAAAATTTCCAACAGATTGCATAATCCCTTTCTTGCCTGTGACATTAAAACAACACCATCTGCATACATTAATGCTGGCAAGGGTCTATCTTTAATCTTTGGTGGATAGCAATCAGACGAGCTAAATTTTCTACTAAATCACTTAAATAAAGATTAAACAGTAAAGGGGCCAGGACACATCCCTGCCTGACCCCTTTCTGAATTCGTATTGAGCTAGATAAAGATCCATCATCACCTAGTTTAATTCACACATAGTTATCCGTATGGATGTAAATAAGAAGAGCCAGCAGATGGTCATCTATGCCCAAGTGATGTAATTTATGCCAAAGTTTCAATCTTGGAATGGAGTCAAAAGCTTTACGAAAATCAGTGAAGACCAAAAAGAGCACCCCTCCCCTTATTTTCACAAATTTGGCTATAACATGAGTTATAATAAAGCAATTGTCCATAATAGAAGAATTTTCTCAGAAACCGAATTGTTCCTAGGGGATTAAATTCTGCCCATAAACCCAGGTTTCAAGATGGCTAAGGAGCAATTTGGCATAAATCTTCCTTATAATTTGCAAGAGACTAATACGGCACTAGCACCCAGGATCCTTAGGGTTTCCTTTTTTAAATATTGGAACTATGATAGATACACCCCAATCACGGGATAGCTTCATAGTTAAATTAATGTGCTTGAAATAGACTGCAAGTAAGGGGGACCACCAATCAGGACTAGCTTGTAAAACCTCGGCAATGATAAAGTCATTGCCAGGGGCCTTGTTATGTTTGAGGGAGTTAATCACTTCAGTTACCTGGACAGCATTTATATGCAAATCAACCGAACAGGTCTTAGATGCCCATAATAGCCTAGTGAATTCAAATGAGGCCACTTCATCTTCATCCGGATTGAGTCCAAAAAGAGACTCAAAGAAGGAAATCCAGACCTCTTCATCAATTGATGATATCCATTTATTAGACTTAGAGGAGGTCTCATTATTAACTAAGACCAGAGTCCCTCAGAGAGGCTGCCACCTTTAATTTAGCCCAGATCATGCAAGAATGGGCAGATTTCTTATTTCTATAACATACGTCAGGGACAGGCCCCCCCCGCCTGTCCCTGACGTATGTTATAGAAATAAGAAATCTGCCCATTCTTGCATGAGGGGCATCACCCAGGGCATCACCCAGGGCGACAGGGATGCACGGCTAAGGGTACCGAGTACAGACTTGGAAGGCTTCGCATCCCAACCTGTTACCATCCCTCCCACAGATGAGCTCCCTAGTCCGGCGAGGGGAGATGCTGCCAGCAGCGCCGAGAGGAATCGGGAGATGCGGGACCGGAACAGGTGGAGGAGAGAGGACCTCGGCAGGGAACTGCTGGAGGAAACCAGAAGGTTAGCTGAGGTGCACGCAGAGGAGCTCGCCCACAAAAGGGAAGTCCAAAGAGGAGAGGGGGAGAGGGACCAGGACATATTGGCAGCCATGCTAACCCTGTCCTGCACCGAGCACCTGTGGGACAGGCACCACACTGCCACCCTCCACCGTGAGATGCAGCTCAACAGAGCCGAGAGGGCGAGGGGACATGTCGTGCTGGAGGGGACCTCCGCACAGGCCCTTGACCTCATTGGGGAGGCAGTGGGGCTCCTGCGGAGAGAACCCCAGCAGGACGCGCCCACTCCAGGCCCAGGTGGAGGGACGGCAGCTGAGTACCACTGGGGCATCCCCCCACAGGTGCAGGTGCTGCACTTCGGTCAAACCTGGTTTCCCCAGCAGCACCCCTTCGCTGGTCTCATTGACTGGGTCCCTCTCCCCCATATAGCCCCACAACAACAGCCCGTGGGGCTGCCCATCTGGGCTGCACCCCTCCCGGTTCCTCCACAGCTGTCTCCGAGACCACCCCTCTGGGAACCACAGTCTCCCCCGCTCAATCCGGAATCTCCAGGTGAGCAGCCGCCCATGCTGGCTGCCCCACCAGCTCCGGTAAGCCAGACCACTGGGCCATAAGGAAATGTGGGGGAGGGGGAAGGCATCACTAACAGCAAAGGGATGGGTGGAGGGGATGCTGTGTGGAGACCTATGGGAACACCTGAGGGCCACTGAGAGGGCCAGGGTGCCGGGGTAACAGTGCAAAGCAGGGTGTAACACTGACCTTATGTTCCATCACCACAGGGTCCAGCAGCCCAGCGTGGAGTAGCCTGTGGACAACAGAGAGCCCAGACCATCCGGCCCCGCTCCCAAAGGACGGTGGCTGCAAGGGTCCACAGGGGAGCGAGCCCCGGTGGTGCACCAAAGCGGGCACGGGGAAGGCCCCGCAAACCTTGACACCCCCCCTGTACAGAATCCCAAATAAACTGTGTTGTACATTGCCACTCTGTTGTTTGGTGTGTTAGTGGGGGCGCCATGGTGTGCAGGGGTCGCTCCACATGCAGACGGGGGCAGGACATGCACAATACAGATACTGGAACCATACGACTCCAGCCTGCAGGAAGCTGGGTGGGCAACATAACTCCCATGACAGGGTACAGGTCTGCACAGGTACCTCAGTGGAGTACCGGCCATGCCATTGGACAGTCAATGAAGGGCCGAGGCCTGGTGCGGTTCACTTGCCATGGCTAGAAGGCAGTGGGTGACCCAGTGGCATGAGGCACAAGCCTCACAGGACTGGGAAACCCCTACAAACCAAACACCAGGCCAGAAGCGGATTAGGGAACAGACATAGCGGACTTTATTGTTACCCATTACACAGTTCTGTGAAGGGTGGGGGCTGTCAACATGACTACTCAGTTGCCTGCCATCTGGGTGACAATGCGCCTACACAGAGCGTCCTGGTTCTCCTCCGATATGCGCCTGGACACGTCTCCCTGGACATGTTGGTAGAGGGGCACGGGACCCTCTCTCTGCACCGGTTGGGGGTAGTCAAAGGCAGCTCCGCCGGTCTCGCAGATATTGTGCAGGATGTAGGCAGTGAGTACAAGGATGGAGGTATGCTGCAGATCGAACTGGGTCCTGATCATGAACAGGCACCAACGCCCCTTGAGCAGCCCGAATGTCTGCTCCATCACGCCAATGGAAGCGTTCATTGAAGAGGTGGCCATTCGCTGTGCGCGCCACAAGGTAGGCCCTCATGAGCCACAGGCTCAATGAGTAGGCATGGTCCCCTATCATCACTGGGGCCATGGAAACCCCCTCAATGACCCCTTACAGGTTGGGGGCTATCTCCCCATCAAACATGCGTGCATAGAAGGGGGAGGCCCGCAGTATGTGAGCATCATGACTCCTCCCTGAATGGCCAGTGTAGACATTGGTAAACAAGGCCCTATGATCCACCACGGCCTGGAGATTGATGGAGATGGTCTGTTTCCAATTCAGGTAGTCCATCTTGGTGTGGGGGGGCCGAATTATAGGGATGTGGGTGCTGTCTATCACCCTTATGCAATGGGGGAAGTCCAATTCCTCAAAGCCGTGAATGACAACCTCGGGGTCCCAGAGCTTTATGACCCGCTCGAGCAGTAGCTCCACCAGCAGGTTGCACACATCATTGAGCACCCTTTTCACAATCGTGGTCCCCACCTCGAACTGCTCCCTAATGAGGAATCAAGGGTGGCCAGTTTCCACACGGCCATGGCCAAGCACATCCCTGGCAGCAGCGGATACCGCATGTTGGTCTCGCGCCTCCAGAGATGTGGATTTAGGAGCTCCGGGCCAACAGGCAGCCAGGCCAACAGGGAGCCGGCCAACAGGGAACGGTTCATGCGGAAGTGGTCCGTCCATTCATTGTCCGTGCAGGTGGCCAGCATGTTCTCCCACCATTCATTGGTGCGAGAGCGCATCCAATTCAGCCTCCACGTTGGAACAGTGACACTGCTCGGCCACAACAACCGGCACACATATCTACCATGGCAGCCCATGCTGTGTGCCCTGCAATTGGTGTGGTATCGTGGGTGTGTTCCATGCACCTGATGGGGTTCCCCCCTCACCGGGCCACCGGCACATCCCCCCCTCACAGACCGCCTGGCAGCCATGGGGCTAGGGGCACTCCGAGGCTCCTCTGTGGCCCTGGGGTCACCCCACCCCCTGTGCCCCTGCCATGATCCCATGTGATCCCTGGCCGGGGCGCATCTGCACCACCCTTGCTTCAGTCACATCACTTGAAGGCCACGGCACTGTGCTGCTGTGTTCCATCAAGATACGCTGCTTGGAGGGGCTCATTAGCTCCCTGCTAGAGGTAGCCGTGGCCTTGCTGATCTGTTATCGCTAACACTGGAATGCACCTGCCGGGGCGTGGGGCAGGGATTCACAGGGCCTTGCAGGCATCCCACTATCAGCTGTGGCCAGCCGCAGCCTGGCTAGCACTGCACAACATCTCACTCAGTGCCCAGTCACAGCCGCTTTCCATAGGATCCCAGTGCAAGCTACTGTGCAGCCCTTGGAACGGCCATGGCAGGGTGCGGAACAGGCCCCGAGGCCGCCGGTGGTGCAGGGGAGGAGTGGTCACCATGTGTCAATGTGCTTTGGGGAACACTGTGGCAGAGCTGCAATGTCCAGCTGCTGATGGGTGACTCCTGTCGGTGGCGGATGGCTTCAATCTCCTATCATGGTACATGTGGGTGATGGGCCATACATTGGGGCGTCCGGCTTGCTGGAGGTGTGCTGGGGATCTCGGCTTTACCCTCCTTCAACAATCTCTGTGGGACCAACCAGCCGCTGTTGCAGTGTCCTGGACCACACCAGAGATCAAGGTTTTTCGCCTGGTAGCTGCACGTCCGGAGTACGGACTGGCCCTCTAGGCCGGGGGTCTCCATGTTGCTACCGACTACACTGGCATCCTACTGCATTCCCATGGTGCCTCCCATCCACGATCAGACTGCCAGGTGCTTCTTGGGGAGCTGGGCCTGCTACTCACCGATGTTAGAGGACCCCTGCTGACCAGGACCCCTATGCCATGCGAACTTGGCACCCTCCGATCGGTGATGAACCTACGGGCTGTGAAGACTGCTGCTGCCATGGGGAACCACCTCCTGCCCCGTTTCATGGTGGATGTGCATATGTGTTCCTGGGGATTCCTCAGGGGCCTCTTCGCCTGGGAGGGGCTTGTCCTGGGGCAATGGTTCCAGGGGCATCCTCTGGCCTCTCCATGAGCAGGGCATCCTGAACGGCCCCTCCATCACATTGCCGTTGCCGTGCCTGTGTTGTGGGCCGCCTCAACCATTCGCCCCCTGCTCCGGCCCACGGTACTGTGTAACCCAGGAGTAGGCTGGCCTGTCAGCCAGACCCCATCACTGCTTCACTTCGCTCTGGCCCCCATTGCTCTGTACCATTACAGAGCACCTCCTTCCCTCTTGGAGTGACTGTAATGGTGCACCTGTGTGCTGCCTGTGGAGAATGGACAGAAGCCCCGGATCACCCCATTGCCGGCCTCGGTTTGGCCGTTCCCCCCCTTTCACCCCATCATGAATAAAGTCTGTGCCTTTGCCTGCACCACCTTGGGTGCATTTGTGTCCTTGTGCGACGACAGTCGCCCCTTCCCTGGCTGCCGCCCTGTCCTTGTGTGTTGGTTACTGTGATGGGGGTCACTGGCGTTCCTGCTCGGGATGACTGGGGCTGTTGGGTGGCATACATTGACGCATGCTGAATTCCTCTGTGGGCTCCAGGATGGATCGTGGGTTCTCCCCAGTGGGTGGTGTGGGCCCACCATGTCCCATTGTGAGCCCTGTCCTTCATTTACCGGTGGCTGCCTGGTGTCCTTCCATGTGCAGGCACCCTTCCTCCTCTGGCCTACCCCCTGATTCTCCCTGTGGAGGTGTGGTGTACCATCTGGCTGGATTGGCTGGGCAGTCGTGGTGTGCGTGTGCAACATGTGTGCTGGAGATGTCCCATGGTGGTGCTCTCTGTTGTACCCCCAGTGAGCGGGAGCGGGCAGGCTGCAGGCCCCAACCCCTCCCTAGTGGCTGATGTTGCCCTGGGGGCCTTTGCACTCATGTTCTGGCCTGTCTGGCAGGGAATACCCATTGGTTGGGCACCCCGCCGGGGCTGCCCCACCTTCCACTGCTCCTGGCGCTCCCTGTTGGTTCCCACCATTTGCACTCGAGGCGATGGATGGGCAGCAGGTGAGACAGGCAGCTGACCATGAGTGTGGGCAGTGTACAGGCCTGTTGTTGACCTCCCGTGTTCCCCCTTTGTGTGAGCGAGTGGGGTGCTGGCTTGGGTGTCCCTGCATGGGTTGTGCTGGCTGTGTGGTTCCAACCCCTGCTGACCCGCACCCCTTCCATGCACCCTCTCCCTTCTCCCTCTCCCTTCTCCCATCTAGCTACTCTGGTTGTCTTCCTGGCCAATCTCTGCCTGGAAAGATGGCTGGGCAGCTGCAGCGTGCAGCCTCAGATCTCCACACTGGGGCCCACCTGTACGAGGAGATCAGTGAGTGTGCTGCGTGTGTGCGGGGCCCTCTCCCCGGCTGTCTGTTCGGGGTTCCATGTTTTTGGGGCCCACTGTCCCATCCCATCCTGATGGCCCCTTCTCTCTATCCCTTAGTGCAGGTGATGATTGCAGAGCGGACAAAGGAGCAGAAGGAGGTCGTGCAGCTGCTGCTGCACCTCAATGAAGCTAGGTATGGGGTCGGCGTCCCTATTAAGGCCAGGGCCCTGCCCCATGGACCCACTCTCTGTGCTTCCTCCCCATCTCCCTTGGACCTTTCCCGTGTTCCACGCCCTTCCCCCTTACAATAAAGTTGCTTTGCCCCCTTCTCCGGTTGTGTGTCATGTTCCTCCATGTAGCCTGGTCTCTTGGGTGGGTGCCTCATGGTGGTTGTGGCACTGTTGCCTGGAAGGGACTGGTTATCCTGCACACACACCCCTTTCCCAGCATATGTACAGCTGCTCTGCTGTGTCCTATGGGTGTTCTCCTGGTTTCCCTGACCTGGGGTGTTTGTGGCCAGTCAGCCGCCTGTCATGGTTCCCTTTTGTCCCCCACTGACCCGGTCTCAATCCACCCCTTTCCCCCTGATCCCATGGGCCAGGGGTCCATCCCCTTGGCTGCTGCCCTTGTGCCCTGACCCTCCCTCGGTTTGTGATCCCCCCCCCATCAGCCGCACAGATCCCTTGTTGGTGTGGGGATGCCTGCAGCAGTTTTGCTGCTGGTTGGTGTGATCTGGGTCTCTCCCCCTCCCCTCCCATGCTGTTCCTTGCCAGCCCAGCTGTGATGTGGGCTTCCAGTCCTACCAGCATGCCTGCATGCATCCTGTGCTCCTTGTCTGGGGGCCTTGGCATTGTGTGTGCGGGGCCTCTGCCGGTGTGTGTGTGTGTGTGTGTGTACGTGTGTGTTGGGATACCCTGCTGCATCAGGCCTCTGCCTCCCTCCCCTGTGCCCCTTCCCACGCCACCCATCCTGCTTGGGGCCCCCACCTCCTTGGCCTTGTAGCCCTTCCCTGTGTGGTTGTGTTCGTGGTTATGTGGGGTTGGTTTCTGGTTGGGGGGGTCCATGGTGCACGGCTGTCTGGCCCTGTGATGGGGCTGGCTGGGGTCTGCGACCGTGTGTCTCCTGTCATCCCAGCTCCCTCCTACCCCATCTGCACAGGGTCTGGTGGTTCATGGGTGGAGCTGCATCCCACAGCTTCGTTTGCCCTCAGTCGGCCATGTTGTGCCATCGCTGTGCTGGGCAGGACTTCCCCGCTGTTTGGTGTCTCACGTGTCCATGTAACTGTCATGGGTGTTTGCTCGGTGTTTCCCGGGGCAGGTGTTTGGCTGCTGGAGTTTGCCGGCTCCTCCCCTTCCATCCCACAACCCCACGTGGCTCCGTCCATGTAAACATCACCCGGCTTGGTGCCACCAGGTGTTCACCGGGTGTGCTCACCCACCCCGCTCCACCCAGTTCCACCCACCGGGCTGGCAATGGCATCCATGTAAAAAAGGCCATAGACAGAAACAAGATGAGACATAAGATGAAAGATACAAAAAGGTCCACTCCAAAGCCCCCATGGATCACAGTTAAACTCATAGACTATGGCCGTTTTTACACAGGCACCCTCCCCCACCACACTGCTTGATGTTTGGGCGGGTGTGTGGCAGGAAGGGCAGTCCATGTAAACGGCTTCCAGTAGGTGGGGGGATGGGTGTTCAGTGGGTGTGCACCCATGTAAATGCCATGGGTGGCGGGTGTTTGTATGTATGTGCTCCCGCCGCACACCCACCAACACCTGCCACACACCGACCCACACCCACCTCCACCCACGGAGTCCTACAACAGAACAGAGGATGCTCCATGGGTGGAGATGGGTGTCAGTAGGTTTAAGTAGGTGGGTGTCCATGTAAACGGGCACACACCCTCCTGCACCCACCCGCCAACACACCCCAGTCCATGTAAAAAGGCCTATATTGTGGTTGGTGAATTTTGAAGAAGGGCTAAATAAATCTTAGCCAACAAATACCATGTGAAAGAACTATGTAAAGAGGATAGTGAAATATATAAAGACATTTTGGAAAGAAGAAAAGAAAAGAACAAAGCAAGCAGATGATGACAAAGTAGAAAGTAGGAGGGAAAGAGGATGAATAAGATAATCTAAATCAATCAAAGATAGTTATGTACAAAAGCTATTATGAAGTAGACAACAATGCTGTGGTAAAAGTTGTGTTAATAGTTTTGTTACTAATACTGTTAAGAGTTCAGAAATTCACTGATTTGTATGAAAACAAGACAGTCAGGGAATATGCTTGCAATGTAAGCATGACCTCTAATCTTGGGCCCTTTTCACAAAAGGCGCTCCCCCCCCTTGCCCACGTGGGTGATTGGGTGGGTGAGGGGAAGCACTCATGTGACTGTGGGGGGGAATGGGGGGGTGCGTGCTCCCGTGCTCCACCCATCGCCCATGCACAAAGGCATTGAGGGAAACGGAGGCGCCTTCGTGCATGGAGATGGGTGGATATCAGTGGAGGTAGGTGTCCGTCTGTGTGCCAGGTTGCACACGCACCGCACACATGCCACTGCCACCCATCCCTCACGGACTGCAGCACCTCTGCGGTCCATTTTAAAAGGGCCTTGTAAGTCAGGAAATTTCATGTTGAAAAACTTTGGGGTCACGATATAATGTAATTTTTAAAAAAAAGTTTGCACCCCTTCAATGACCTTTCAGTTATTCCTCAATGATTCTTCAATGATATATACAGAAAGGACCATGGTGAATGCAAAACTAATCAGAGTTTGTATCATATTGGGATTCAGTTAAATTTGTAACAATAGTTAAAGATAATCAATGAATATACAACTTTGGAACCCAAAAGTTTAGGAACCACTGATTTAGATATATGTAGCCCAATCCTCCAAGTGCTCCATTAGAGTAAGCCCTAGTGGATCAGAGCCATGGATTTTAAGGCCAGTAGGGATCATTGTTGCCATTTAATCCTGGAAATGCAAGGCACAGATTTTTCATTTTGAGATTCCTGCATCAGGCCATAACCTTTGGTTGATACATAGTATATAAAAGATTTTATTTATTCATTCATTTTTTGCCCCACGCTTTCCTAAAAAGGCTCAAGGTGGCTTACAAAAATATAAAAAATATATAAACATAAAGCATAAACATATATAAAAGCAATTTTGAAGACCCTAAACCCAACCCACCGACCTTCTTCCTAATCCCTCCACCCAGTCCCACCCAGCCCTATCCCAACCTGCCAAATGCCTGGTCAAACTAAAAGGACTTACATCTTTTCTAAAAGGTAAGCAGGCTCTGGCTTAGGTGAAACCTCAAGGGGGAAGAGTTCTATAATTGTGGAGTAGCTATTGAGATGTCTCTCTGCATGCTCTCATTGTACAAACCTCACAGACAGTTGGTACTCGTAAGAGGACGCCCTCGGCCGACCTCAGAGGCTGTGACGGAATATATGGGAAGGGCTTACAGGTCAAAACCAGAACTTTGAATTGTGCCCAGAAAAGTACTGGCAGCCAGTGCAGACTTTTGAGTAATGTGTAATGTGCTTCCAGTGACACACACACACACACACACACACACTCCAAAAGGTGGGCCACCATGTTTTGCTCCAACTGCAGTCATCAAGAGCAGCCCTACATCAAGCCCACTGAAATAGTCTAGGCTTGAGGTTACAAAGGAATGGATGACGGTGGCCAAGTCTGAGGCTGCTTTTAGACGTGCGTGGCGAACATGCTGCATGTAAATATGCCGCGTGTGGGATTTAGGCTGCTTTTAAACAAGCGGGTCGCCATCGCATGACCCTCTCATGAGATATTTCAAAATCCGGAAAGGCAGGATTAGACGAGACACTAGTCCGGGTTGCACATAGAAGGCGGCCGCACATTGTTTGCAGAGTGCAAATTAAATACCTCGATTGCTATTATTATTATTATTAACAAACATTTATATAGCGCCAGCAATGTACCTGGCACTTTACAAAGTAATAAAATAGACACAGTCCCTGCCCCTAGGGCTTACAATCTGAGAGACAGGAGCTGGGGGAGAGACTTAGGAAGGGGAACAGAGGGAGAGACAAGGGGTCTAACATTCATGAAGATGCGAGGTCTCAAGTGCACGTACTTGGCTTGGTTACAATGAGAATGACAGCAGGCAGGTTCATGTTGCAAGGATAAGGGTAAACCAATCGTAGGTATAGGAATAGTGGCTCAGCAGGATAAAGAGTCAGACAGAGCAGAGCGAAAGAGGTGAGTTTTAAGGAGAGATTTGAAGGTATGAAGGGAGGGGGCAAGGCGGATGTGGACAGGGAGGGAGTTCCAGGCATGGGGGGCAGCAAGTGAGAAGGGACGAAGGCGCTTAGGGGAGCAGGGAAGGCGTGGAAGGGTGAGAGAAGGGACAGAGGAGGAGCGAAGTGCACGAGCTGGAGTATGGAGGGCGATAAGTGCAGAGAGGTAGAGGGGAGCAAGGTTGTGAAGAGCTTTATAGGTGAAGACTAGGAACTTATGCAGGATTTGTTCAGGAAGGGGAAGCCAGTGAAGTGAAGAGAGGAGGGGCTGCACATGGTCGAAGCGACTGGTGAGGTAGATGACCCTGGCAGCAGAGTTTTGGACAGAGATGAGGGGGGAAAGGTGAGACTGAGGAAGGCCAGTGAGAAGGAGGATTGTGAGGTATTTAATTTGCCGTCTGTGCGTGACCACCTTCTATGCGCATGATCCCAGACTAGTGTCTCATCTAATCCTGCCTTGCGGGATTTTGAAATATCGCGTGAGCAGGTCACGCGACGGTGACCCACTCATTTAAAATCAGCCTTAGACATGACATTTCAAGCATTAAAGCCGGTTGCACATTCTTTTAAAGCTGCAAATTAAATACCTTAATGTCAAGATATTTAATTCACGTCTTTAAAAGAATGTACGACTGGCTTTAACGCGCAAAATGTCATGTCTAAATTCCACACGCAGCATATTGACTCGCAGCGTGATTTTATGAAGTGTGTTCACCGCGCACATCTAAAAGGGGCCTGAGTCTGATAAAAGAGGTTGCAGCCTTCTCAGCAGATGAAGTTGGTGAAAGGCAGTCCTGGCCACCACCACAACCTGTCCATCCAGACACAGCAATGAATCCAGAGCACCTCAAGGCTGCAAACCTGAGTGACCAAAGGAAGATGGACCCCTCTGATTTCTGATGGTTGTTTACCCCCAAGGTTAAAAATGTGCTAGTCCATATCTCTGTTCTGATTTTTATAGCTCCAACTTCCATGTACTGGATCTTTTTATCATTCTGAATTAAAGAGTTCTTTGCTATTAGAATACCATTCCAGTAAGTAATGCTATTTTGGTTTCCTCCAGCATTCCCAGCAGGTTTTCCCCCAAGCAAAGTACAAGCTTGTTCTAAGGTGGCAGATAGGAGGTAGGAAACAGTGGAAAACAGGTTTGGCTAGCAAGTCCTATGATTTAGTAACCCAGTAGATCCCTCAGGTTGCTCTAAATTCCACCTAGGCTTTGATCTTTCAGGTGACCAAAGAGTCGGGTAGCCATAACAGTTCCTTCATGGGTTTCCCACCCAACTTAGGTGTCCCCAGTGGAATCTGTGGGTAACAGAGAATCTGGCCCTATGCAGTGTTGACCCTGTCAGATCACACATTAGCTATAACATTGAAATTCCCCTTTCAGTTTCAGATGAATATTCAATCATCTTTGTTTCCCATCCCAAACCATTGTGGAGTGCTGTTATTAATTATTAATTATTATTATTATTATTATTATTATTATATTTATATAGTGCCAGTGATGTACCTGGCACTTACAAAGAATAAGATAGACATGGTCCCTGCTCGAGAGCTTACAATCTAAAGAGAAGGAGAGGGGAGACAGGGAAGGGGAAAACAGAGGGAGAGACAAGGGATGCAACATTCATGAGGATGCAAGAGCTCAGGTACACGTTCTTGGCTTGGTTACAGTAAATTGGGAGTTTGCAGTTAACAGGTGGGTGATAATCCTGGGTGGGGAAGCTTAGCAGGAGTTAGGAAAGGCAGAGCGGAAGAGGTGGGTTTTGAGGAGGGACTTGAAGGCGTGGAGGGTGGAGGCAAGGTGGACGAGGGCAGAGAGGAAGTTCCAGACATGCGGGGCAGCGAGGGAGAAGGGACAAAGGCAGTTGGGGGAGCAGGGGAGGCGTGGGAGGATGAGGGAGGGGATGGAGAAGGAGCGGAGTGCTCAAGCAGGGGTTCGGAGGGAGATCAGGGCAGAGAGGTAGGGGTGAGCGCAGTTGTGAAGGGCTTTGTAGTTGAAGACGAGGAACTTGTGCAAAATACTCTCGGGAAGAGGGAACCAGTGGAGAGAGGAGAGGAAAGGCTGCATGTGGTCAAAGCGATGGGCTAGGTGGATGATCCTGGCAACAGAGTTTCGAACAGAGATAAGGGAAGAAAGGTGAGAGCGGGGAAGGCCAGGTAGGAGGAGGTTACAATAATCGAGGTGTAGATGACTAGGGCATGAATGAGAGTTTTGGCAGAGGAGACAAGGGCGGATGTGGATAATGATGTGGAGGGAGAAGCAGCAGGATTTGGCAACGGAGTCAATGTAGAGTTTGAAGGTAAGGTGCGAGTCGAAGATGAAGTACAAGTTGCGAGCTTGGGGGACAGGGAGGATGGAGACCCCATCAATGGCAAGTGACAGAGAAGAGAGAGAGGAAGGACTGGGAGGGAAGATAAGGAGTTCAGTTTTCACCTTGTTCAGTTTCAGTTGGCGTTGAGACATCCAGGCAGAGATATCGGAGAGATAGTTGGTGAGACAAGCTTGAACAGAGGGGGAGAGGGAAGGAGTGGAGAGATAGAGTTGAGTGTCATCAGTGTATAGGTGGTATTGGAAGCCGTGGGAGGCAATGAGTTTTCCTAGAGATTGGGTGTAGATAGAGAAGAGGAGTAGGTCAAGGACGAAGCCTTGGGGAACCCTGACCGAGAGGGGTAGGGAGGAGGAGCGGGGGGGGGGAGTTAGGAAGAGATACATTGAAGGAGCAGTCAGAAAGGTAGGAGGAGAACCAGTCAAGGACAGAGTATTCGAATCCAAGGGAGTGGAACGATTCAAGCAGGAGTGAGTGGTCAACAGTGTCAAAGGCAGCAGAGAGATCAAGGAGGACAAGAATAGTGTAAAGGTGGTTGGATTTAGCCACAAGAATATCGTTGGTGAACTTAGCAAGAGCAGTTTTAGTGGAGTGAAGGGAGTGGAAGCCAGATTGGTGGGGGTCAAGGGAAGGAGGTCGAGGCAACAGGAGTAGACAACCCATTCAAGGAGCTTGGAAGCAAAAGGGAGGAGCAAGACAGGATGATAATTAGAGAGTTCAGAGGGATCCAGAGTGGACTTTTTGAGGATGGGGGAGACAGTGGCATGTTCAAAGGCAGAGGGGATGGAGCCAGTAGAGAGGGAGAGGTTGATGATGTGCAGGAGGGGAGGGACGACAGTGGAGGCAATGAAGGTCAGAAGGTGGGAAGGAATGGGATCCAGGGGGCAAGTGGAGGGATTGGAGGAGGAGAGCAGGAAGGAAATTTCCTCAAGGGAGGTGGGAGGGAAGGAGGACAGGAGAGAGGTGGGGGGAGGAGGGGGAGGGGGAGTAGCAGGGGAAGGCATACACTCAAGAATACAGGACTTGGAAGCAATATCCAGGCAGATCTTGTCAATCTTAGAGGTGAAAAAGAGAGCAAGATCCTGAGCGGAGAGAGAAGAGGGAGGAGGAGGACAGGGGGGTTTGAGAATGAAGTCAAAGGTGGAAGAGAGGTGGCTAGGGTCCCAGGAGCAGGATTCAATGCAGGAGGCATAGTACTGCTGTCTAGCGAAGGAGAGAGCAGATTTGAGCGATGAGAGGCAGAATTTGAAGTAGAGGAAGTCGGCGTGGTAGTGGAATTTGCGCCAGAGGCATTCCGCAGCCCGGGTGCCGGAGCGGAGATGGTGAATGGTGGGGGTGAGCCAAGGGCGAGGGTTACGGGAGTAAGCGGGGTGGGAGGAGAAGGGGGCAAGGGAGTCGAGGGTGGAGGCGAGAGATGAGTTGAAGGCGGAGATGGCAGAATTGGGGGAAGAGGATGTGAGGACTGAGGGGAGAAGAGGAGAGAGGGAGGACACAAAGTCCTGAGGCACAATGGCCTGCAGATCGCCGAAGGGACGGGGAGATGGGGGAGAGGAGGGGGAGCAGTGGGAGAGGTTGAAGAATGCAAGGAAATGGTCAAAGATGGGATGGGGTTCAAAGGAGAGATCTGAAACAGAACAGTTCCTAGAGAACATGAGATCAAGAGAGTGACCATCGGTGTGGGTGGAGGAACAAGTCCTCTTAAACAGCTGTGGCATTCAATTCCAGTGCATTCAATTTTGGGTTTACCGATTGCTTTCTTTCTCTTGCCTAGTTACCTGGTGGTTGTTACAGTTATCCAAGAAATAATATTTGGCCAAGACTTTTGATATTCTGGGAAAGAATCAGATCATTCAGAAAGACTAGGCAATACTATATGTTTTATATATTTTTTTAAAACAACTATTTTATATTTAAAACACAAACTATCAGAATGTAAATCCTGTATGAAAATATCCCTAAATTTGGATCCACATTTGAAATGTATGTGGCTTGGGCTCGTTTTCAATCCAAATAGAAGTGTCCACAGAACAAAAAATAGTTTCCCCGGTACTGTAAATTCAAACTTTGCCGAATGACACAGTATTTTTCTTTATTAGCAAAACTATCAAACAGAATCTAAATAGTATCAGTGGAGTAGATCTGTTTTAGTAATAGATGTGAATTTGCCAGGCTAGTCTCTCATTTTGTGAGGAAAGAATAAAACAGGTCCAACCCATTAAAAAGGACTAGGTAAATTATCACACTCCATCATTTTCAGAGGGAGTGATGGAATGTGAAATGAGTTTCATGGCAGTAAGCTCAAGAAATTGTCTGAAATTTGATTGATTGATTGATTGAATGATTGAATGATTGACCGACAGACAGTATTTGACCGACAGTATTTGATGTTGGATAAACTAGAATAATCTGTCAGATCTTGTTTAATATATATAAAATTATAGGATAGATCAAGGTGGGGAACCTCTAGCCCATGGTTCAAATCCAACACAGAGATTTATTTATTTTTTCCCCTTTGGCCTCTTTCCAGTCCCTGGGTCCATGGATTCAGCACCCACATACCCTCAAGCCCTGAAACAGTGACGGGCATGGAAATGAAGGCATACACTCAAGAATACAGGATGGATCCATGACATAGATCCACGATCCTGTCCCACAGGAGGGAAACGCGTTACCATCCTTGGACTACAACCTCACCTGCTACAAAGCGGTATACCTGTATCCTAACTACATTGCTGTAGTGTAAATTACCCCAGTTAGAGATCTTGTTCTTTGTGCAAATACATGATGATTGGATGTTGGAGAATGGTTTCACTGCCATGAACTCTGAATCCCTGCATTGCTAATTAGTGACAAAGCCACAAATGAATTATGAAGCTCATCAAACAAATCATCTTGAGATCACAATTTCATACATTATGTGCTAGTAACAAAGCCAGGGATGGTTTATGCTGCTTATCAACATTAAAGCCACCTGTGAATTTTTTTCACACTCGTACAGACTCCTACAGAAGTCAATGAGATTTGCTGGGGGGGGGAGGGAGGGTTGGGGAAGGGAAGAAGGTAACAAGGAATGTATGATTGGGCCTTTCATACAGTAGTGTACAAAGATCAAAGATACATATTTATTATGGTGAGCTAAGATGAATAAAATAATAAGTTTAAGAAAAGGCAACACATCCTAGCAAATAGTTTCTGACTGATGGGAAAAATATTATTTTGGACATGCAAGCATCAATTTTCAAGATCCAGAAAATCATCTACCAAGTGCAAATGTGAAATGATCTCCTGCTTCCTAAAAAAATCCCAGCTATTCATCACACCATATTTCATGCAACGCAATGTATTTGATAACATTATGTAAAACAAATGTACGGGCACACATTCTAAGTTTTAATGTGGAAGGTGTGAAATTAGTTCTATACCAGAGTGTGTTTTTGATAGGGATTTACAATATCCAGAAGCTTAGCTATCTAAGGCATAATTGCTCCAGTTCTATTACACTGAAGTTAGAGTAATCCATATGGTAAAAAGAAAAAGGGAGATACCAGAATAGACTTATTATGGAATCTACCATGTAAAATTGAAGAGTGATTTTTAATACCGCATTGGATATTATTCAGTGCATTTTAAGGAAACCCTTGTCTTCGGCAGTGAATGCAGAAGTCCTCCCACTCATTTCTCCTAATTTTTCCTCTGAGGCTCCTTTACATTGCAGTTATCACAAATTCTCTATAATAACAAGATCATTTTGTTTACAAAAGCATAATCTTGCGAAACATTTGCATCACTAATGTAATTAAGTACTTGTGAATATGATAATAAGCTCTACCTAATCTTAGGTTTGCAAATTTTCATTTCTGTGCAAAGGATAGAATTATAATTTTTCCTTTTAGCAAATGCTTCAGGGTTTAATGACAAAAATTAGTTGGCTGACATTATTGCATTCAGAAAGTCTGAGAAATCTAGGCTGCAGGGAATTATCCCACTACAAACAAATAAATAACAAATAAACAAGCTGTCAATTTAAATTTTAAAAAAGAGAAAATGTAAGTGTATGTTGAGCTCTTAAAATTTTTAACTGCTCTGCTATCCTTACCTTAGTTATCATGCTCTCAACTAAGGGTATTTTCAGACGTTACGAGATCACGCTCAACCACAGACAATCCCCTGTGGTGGGGAATGGTCCCGTAACGTCTGTTTTGATCCCCGCCAGATGTTCACCACAGTGAACCACCGGCGGGGATCAAAATAACCACGCTTTCGAGGCTGGTCCGGGGACCATCTCTGAAAGCGTGGTCAAAGTGATTCCTGCTGGGGGTGAACACCCAGTGGGAATCACTTTTTGCCCCCAACAGACATGATGGGTGATTTCAGACGTTACGGGCGAGCGGTTCACCACAGTGGATCCCCAGTGGGGGTGAACAAAACAACCACGCCCCGGGGTGAATAAAAGCCCCAAACAGACGTGACGGGACCGGGACCACGACCAGGAATCGGGCCAACAGATCACGGACAGTGCAACAGATGTGACGCCCATCCCCAGTCATGGTCAAAACTCCCAGAAGACACCGGGCAGGGGCGGGACACAGACATGGCCGCCTGAGGGCAAACGAAGCCGAAAGGCACAAAAGGCAACGCCCACACAAGGGAAACAGGAAGGGCGGGGGAAGAGGGAGAAGAGGCTGACAGGTACCACACACAGCACGCACACAGGCAGTGGACCCACAGCGGAACACACAGCACGACCACACGCCCGGGCACACACACACACACACACACACACATGCACACACACACAAGGGAAAGGTCAGGAAGGGGGGCAGGGGCGCCCGGGAAAAACACAAGGAACAACAGGAGCAGGGGGGGGACACGGAAGAGGGGGTGCACCGCAAAGGGGCAGGTCAGGACACAGGCTGCAGAAACCCCCACCCCCACAGCACCACAGTCCACATAGGCGCCCCCACAGCAACACAGGCAGTCTTGGAAAGGGGGGGCAGGACCCTGGGAACAAGGCATGATGAGGGCCCGCAATGCACAGCAAGCCCAGCAGAGATGGTCCAGGAGGAGAACGGTGGCCCCACAGGCACAGAGGGGCAGATGGAGGGCAACCAGGACAGGCGGAGCCGTGCTACAGGTCCAACAACACGCTACCCCCACCCCGGGGGAGCACCATGGCCCAGTCTGGGGGCACCCTAACCCCCAGGTCACACACGCATCCAAGATGGGGGGGCGTGCAGCAGGTGACAGCGCCGGCGGGTGCAGACAGGTAGCTGGACACGGACGGGTCGGAGAGGCCACACAGAGCACCACACCCAGGCATTAGGAGGGGCAACCGGGGAGGGACCCGGAGGGGGCCCAGGGCCACAGGCAGGGGCAGCAGCACCCCATGAAGCAGGCTGGAACACACCACGGCAGAGACAGCAGGGCAGGAGCAGCCAGCGGAGACTGGTCCCCCCCGGACTGGGGCGGGAGCCCACATGGGGGCAGGACACCGGGGGGGTCGGGAGGAGCACGTGGATTCACAGACTGCTGCTGGGGGCCACTGCGGGCCCAGGGCCTGGGTGCCCCGCCTGGTGAACCAGGTGGGGCCAATGGAGCAAGCCCCGGTGGTACCCCAGCATGGACATGTGGTGCGCGATCAGGTAGTACGCCTCAAAGGGATCATGCATGGAGAGAGCCAGCTGGACGTCCATGCGGGACCACACCCCCAACAGGGCTAACATCTCCGCCGCGGAAGGCTCTGGTACACAGCAGGCAGCAAAAGGGGGCCAAGGAAGATGTCCCAGCTCCAGCAGCCGGTGGAACACCACCCCACGGGTGCGCTGGTACCCACACGCCCCGTGAACACAGGAAAAGTAGGACACGGCCAAGGCAGGGCCACCCTCAGCAAGGCACACTGTGTGGGCGCTCAGACCACACACAATCAGCGCAGACACGGTCTCAGCCCCGGTCCAGGGCACATGAGAGCACCGCTTGTCTGGGATGCACCCCTCAGGGAAGCGAACCAGCCCCAGGGCCTCCGTATGCAGCCGGCAATCACGAGCGCTCGCCTCATAGCTGAAGTAATGGAGTCCAGAGCTTAGGCTCTCAAAGGCACCCGCACGGCTGCCCGGGGTGCCCAGGAGCAGCTGCATGGCCAGGGTATGCCACAGGTCACAAAGAGACATGGTCTCACGGAAGGTCCAGATATGGGGGGCCCCATGGGGGCCGGGGAGTGGGAGCCCCGTGGATGGGCAGCCAGCCATGGTC
>QEPC01002135.1:2031854-2052876 GCA_003113815.1 Sphenodon punctatus | reverse complement strand
AAGCCTTACAGGGGGATATGGGGCTAGACACGCAGAAGGAACCCCAAGCGTACCCACCCAGGAGCGTCTGGTTACAAGGCAGTGCCTCGGATAACTACCCTCAGGATAGAATAGGGCCTTAGAATCCAAGGATCCCCAGCCTAAATCATCACAGGGTATCTGGGTAGAGCGCAAGCCTTGAACAGCTCCTGGGTGCCCAGGCGTTCGGGGGACCCAGGCCAAGGGGGACACCGGGACGGAGGGTTGGTGATAGGGCGGGGGAGTGAGGGCCCCCAAGGGATGTAACGGAGGGGATAGGGCAGCCACACGGCGGGTCCCAGGGCACCCCTGTGCAGGGGGGCAGGGAAGACACTTACCCAACGCACCTCGTCCACTTGGTCTCACTCACCCACCATTCGTACACTCGCTCACACAGCCGCTCTCTCATTCTCTTTCTCTCTCTCTCTCTCTCTCTTTCTCTCAATAACTCTCTCTCTCTCTCCCACAATAACTCTCTCTCTCTCTCTCTCTCACAATAACTATAGAGCACCATACAGTCACCAGGGGCCGGTCTCACAGGCAGAGCACTGTTCACCAGCAAGGTGAGCCTGTCTCTGCCCGGCTTATAAGCCCTACGAGCGAAGGGGGGCGGAGCCGGAGACGCTCCGAGCATCGGGGCCCTCCCTGTGGGGATGGTTCAGGTGCCGCAGCTGTGCGGGCTGGCATCGCCCTAGTCTCGGCGTTCCTCATTGTTGTAGGGGGCGGGGCTAGCCCCCATTGAGCGTGCGGGGGCTCGGCTTCTCCCGCACTTCCGGGTCTTGCTGCTGTTGCCACGGGCGCCGGCCCCGCCGGAGGCTCAGGTACTTGTTGCGCTGGGGGGGGTCCTGCTGTCCGGGGTTCCGGGGTCGGCCCTGCGGCTTGCCTTGGGGGCCCTGGAGGGCGAGGCCTGACAAACGCGCTCTACATGGGACTACCTTTGGTGACGGTACAGAGACTGCAGCTGGTGAAGAATGCAGCGGTCTATCTCCTGATGGAATTGGGCCACCGGGAACATATTACACTGGTTCTTCGGTCTCTGCACTGGCTGTCTGAAGTCTTCTGGACCCAATTCAAGGTGTTGGTGCTCACCTATAAGGCCCTAAATGGCTTTGGACCGACCTATTTGCGGGACCGCCTCACCCCTGGGTTCTGGATCGGCTCCTGCGGTCATCGTGGGGTGCTCTCCTGGAGGTCCCCCGAGTCTGCTGAGGGGCCATGATGGAGAGGGCCTTCTCAGTGGCTGCCCCATGGCTGTGGAACTCCCTGCCAGTGGAGGCCTGTTTGGCCCCGGATCTCCCCTCATTTTGACACTGTTGTAAGACATGGCTGTTCTGCCTGGCTTTTGGGGGGGAGGATGGTTAGGGTGGGGGGAATGGGTTAGGGTGGGGGGTGTTTAGGGATTTTTACTCCTCCCTTTGTTGTTGTTTTAAACTTGCTTTAATGTTTTTTAATATTTGATGTTGTGCTCCGCCCAGAGCTGCCTGTGGCAGGATGGGTGGGTTAGAAATTTGTAAAAATAAATAAATAATAAGTACAAGCAAAAAGGAAGAAAAATCAGAAGGATTGATATAGTTGTGGCTGATGATGTTTCTGGTTTCACATGACAGTACAGCTCTAGTCAGTGTTCAACCAATGATGTACTTCACTCTTCCTCTCTGGCTGATGCCAAATTCTAGCAATCCTCTCTCTGGCTGATGCAAAATTACAGTCAAACTCTTTAAGTCCCAACTCCAGGTGCGTATGGAATCTTGCAGCTTCATCTCGTCTGCACACTGGCCAGATCTGAACTGACCCACGATGTGGCTGGCAGCTGGAGCTGAAACGAGTGTCAACAAAAACAGTATTCCCATTAGAATTGCTATACTCAATCCAGCACGTTACCTGGGGGTATATAAACCAGCAGGACCATAAATCTTGGTCCTGCCCCAGATGCACAGGATGCGGTCAGGCACTCAAATGTCCCCACCTCCATTGTGGGTCACCTTGTAGGCAGGATGAAAACAATCAAGGCCAGCCCCCCCGCCCCCCTCCCACCTCTTTGTTCTGCAGGAGGCTGAATCACCAAGAAACCTGGTGGGACCAGCCATGCCAAAATAGGGCCTGCGGCATCATCCAGCCATGTCTCGGTGATACATGCCAGATCTGGGTGACACTCTGCAGTAGAATTTATTATCACACAGAGTGTTGACTTTATTCACCACAGACCTGATATTAGCCATCCAGACCCTCATGCAGGAGGAATCCAACTTGCCCATTCCCCCTTGACCCTTCAAAGTACTCACAATGGGCTCCACAGTAATTTCCCAAAAGCATCTAAAATGGGATGCCTTCTTTGATCGCTGTGGATCTTCCCCTTCCCCTCACTTGTCACCCTAATGGGTATCCTAAAATTAGCTTGCTCAGTTCCCTCACCCACTCCTGACATCCTCCCTCCTTGTGTGATCATCTTTCATTCAAACACAAACAAAAAGATAAACACACAGACAATGACAGTGGCTGCCGAGGCAGAAGATTCTCACCTCCCCTCGCCCCCCGTCACAATACAAACGCAGGGGTTTTCATATTTTCACAGACCCATTTACCTCAACTACTTAATTTATTTCATTTTATTTCTTTTATTTATTTAAATTTTTATCCTGCCCTTCCCTCAAAAGGCTCAGGGCAGCTTACAAAATACAAAAAATATAAACATAACATATGTAAACATAAAAACATGTAAAAGATAAAAATATTAAAATACAAATAACCCCACAATAGCCCCCAACCCACAAAAATAACTCAGCCTGGAGTCCCTGAACTTTAATTGCACCCAGAGGTTGCCCTTTACAGGAATTGGGGAGTTGATGTAAGGACCTGGACCAGTACCCCTGAGGCCCTGCCCACAGTGGCTGGTACCTCAGTGGCACTGAGGAACTCTGGACAGGGCCCAAGGTTAGTGTTGATGGCCTTTCACCATGCTGGTCAAGCTGCACCCCTCTTCATGCTTGGTCCATACCCCAGCTTCCTGGTTGGCTTCTGGTCTCTCTATATACGCCCAGTCCTCAAGCCACAGAAAGCTGGAGAGATTATCTGTAGGGATGGGCGAACGTGGTTCGGAAGTTCAGAGTTAAGACCGAACTCGACCAGTTCGGTTGACTGAACCGAACTTCCGAACCGAACTCGATCTTCTAACCGAACCAAATTTCCGAACTCAGTTCTGTTCGCCCATCCCTATAAGATAATATTCCATTTAGTTTAATGGGGTTTGAATTTCCGAACTCTGTTTGGAAGTTCAGAGTTCGGACCGAACTCAAATAGTTCGGTCGACCGAACCAAACATCTGAACTGAACTCGATTTTCGAACCAAACTGAACCGAATTTCCAAACTCGGTTCTGTTCACCCATCACTATCTGTCTTACTTCTGGTTTCTATTTGCCTGTCTCTGCCCTCTTTTTTACTTGCACTTGGACCAGCTCTGCACTCCCCAACCCCACCCTACCTGGACCTAGCATGTGCTTTGGCCAAGCTGGAGGCAGGCTGGCCCTTCTGACCTCCACCTTGAACCTGGTCCTTCAGATCCTGCTTGGAAGTCTAGCTGCTTGTCTGTCTGTCCTAGTTTCTGACAGTGGGGCTCGGTATCCACTTTGATGGGGGCCCAGTATCTGCTTGATGCATCCTCTGTGCAACTGCCCCAAAAGCCCATTCCACCCCACCTGAGTTCTGCCTGAATCCCACCTGTCTCCATCTGTTCCATCAAGTCTGCTCCCTGCATCTGTCTACCTCATCTTCTCCGTCCAGTCCTGCTCCCTTGGTCCGTGTGCCAATTCCCCCCTGACCTGAAATCCTGGGACCTTGATCCTGCACTTACTCTTCATTCCCCGGCCTTGGTCCCTGACAAAGGGAGAAGAGAAGAGGCTGCCAAGGCCATGAGAGAAGAGGGTAGGGCTATGCATTTGGGTTTCAATAAAACACAAATAACACACACACCCTCCCCCCCAGCCTCTTTCAGCCTCCATATTCAAAACACAAAGACTAGGTCTGTATTTTGAGTGAACCCAACATTTCCCAAAAAATGTAATATCCAAGGTCTCAACCTGGACCCCTGAAACTACAGCACATATCCAGTTTGGAGCTGGGCTGCTCTCTGACTCTCCGCTTAGCCATCTGCTTGGGGAGCCTGCAGTTAGGTTGCCACTAACTGCAGTCTCCAGCACTGCATCCAGGTCCAGCCCAGCCAGGGAGAAATGGTGAGTCCTTGGCAGTCTCATTCCCTTCTACCCAAGCCAGTGACCCCCTGAGCCAGCCTCAGGCCCCATTTTCACCTAGGGATCCCACTTTCCACAAGTCAATGACTCCCCTCTGAGCCAGAAACCTCTCTCCTCCCCCCCCTCTATGTCAGAAGAACTATGTCGCGTTCCTCCTCCCCAAACCAGCAACTTCCTAAGCCTAGTCCCATTTTCCCCCAAACCAGTGATCACTCCTCCTACCCAGAGATTCCCCACACAAATCATCCCAATATTCCATTCTCCCAAGCCAGCCACATGCCTCACTCTCCCTCAGGTCAGCGATCCTCCTGAGACAGACCAATGCCCTGTTCCACCCTCCCAAAGTCAACAACCTCCCCACCAAACTAGCCATAGTCTCTACCGTTCCTCAAACCAGTGCTCCCCCTTTTAAATCGATAGCAAACTTAGCAGCAGTTTTGACTGCATTTTCCTTTCCTTATAAACCTGTCAAATTGACAGAACCTCATTGCACATCTGTGTCAAAATAATCCATGCACAGGGACCTGTGTTCACTGCATTCTCCCCATTGGCAACAATGGGGAAAATGCAGTGAACACAAGTAAAGATACAAATACAAATATATGTGAATACTAAAAACACAAATAAAATCATCATCAATCATCATCATCATCATTTCTATAGTGCTACTAGGTGCACACAGTGCTTTACAGTTACAGATTTTCAGCCCACCAAATACTAGAACTCGTGAACAGCCCTAGAAGAGGACCAAGAGTCTTGGGGAACTCCAAGAGAGAGGGGGAGTAACACAGAGGAGGTACCAGCAAGAGAGACATTGAAGGAGCAGTTTGAGAGGTAGGAAGAGAACTAGCCAAGAACTAAGCCTAGGAAACCTAGGAAGTGAAGTGAATCAAGAAGGAGGGTGTGACGAGCAACATCAAAGGCATCAGAGAGATCGAACAGGACACGAATGGAGTAGAAGCCCTCAGCCTTGGCTAACAGAAGGTTGTTAATGATTATTAGTCTATTGGTTTATTATTAGTCTAAAGGCTGCTTTTAGACATGTGCGGTGAACACGCTGCATAAAGTCACGCTGCGTGTAAATATCCAGAGAGTGGGATTTAAATGAAACATTTTGCGTGTTAAAGCCGATAGCGCTGAAGCAGTGAATTAAATACCCCAACATCAAAGTATTTAGTATGCGACTTTAAAAAAATCTGCGACCGGCTTTAATGTGTGAAATGTCGCATCTAAATCCCACATGCGGGATATTTACATGCAGCATGATTTAATGCAGGGCGTACGCCGTGCACATCTAAAAACAGTCTAAGGCTATTGCTCCATTAGTCCCAAGTCAGCAAGCTGGATTCTTTGGTCCAGCATGCTGAATTCAGCATAAAACCCAGGAGGAGTACAAAGGGAGAAGTGTAATCCTTGAATTTTGGAATTGGCTGGTTTCCCACATACTTTTGAGGAACTATTAGGACAGATGGTAACTGACAGAGACCGCTTTCTCACCTGCGCAAACGGATCATTAGAGGGTCAGGAGAGGGGACAGGCATACAAGTCAGGTGCATCTTTGATCGGGTGTGCATGCCACAAAGCAGGTGATTTAAGCTTTTATGTGCATCTTTGATTAGGTGGGAATGCCCCCGAGGTGGGTGATTGAAGCTTTTATGTGAAAGACAATTGACAGAGCTGGATTTTGCAGCTCGATCAATTTTCTTTCACATAAAAGCTTCAATCACCCACCTCAGGGCATTCCCACCTAATCAAAGACCCACCTGATTTGTATGTGCGTCCCCTCTCCCAACCTCCCGTTCACACAGGTGTGAAAGCAGCAAGCACATAGGAACACCCTGGCCACACCCATCCCCTGTTCTTGGGGCTGGAAGGGAAAGGAAATGGTATCTGAGTTGCTACAATAGCACAGTGCCACTCAAGGATCACCTAACAGTGAAGGAAACATCAGGGACCACCTATCTTTCAAAGTAGCCTGTTTGTGTCAATTATTTCAGACCAAAGTGTATCTCCATCTCATGCACATCTGGTGTTAGGCTCATTGTTTGCCTACTTACTCTTTTGCTCTCTACTGATAATTTTAGTAATCTGGTAGAGATATGCTGATTCCCCAAACTGGAATTGATTTGTACTGTGCATCAGTTTGGCAACTTTCCCAGATTCATCTTAGAAATCTGGCAGAAGAAAAAAATTGCATGAATAAGAGGTATTTTAAATGGTCACTGCAAACACGCTATGGTAGTAATTTTAAATACAGCCTTGCTCTCTACATGCTTCCTCTTGGCCTTATTCACTTATTTGTTAGCCCAGAAACTGCATCCACCATTTAAAGCGTTTGGTTTTTTTTAAACTTTTTAAAACTCTCACATTTACAAACACATGATCTAAAAATCAAGGCAACTGTAGCCTTTTCATGCAGAGCCTGACAAAAGAAGAGATGTTGGATGTTATCAGACATAACACTAACCAGAACACAGATTTATCTGTTGTATCTGCTGTTGCATTTGTATAATTGACTACCTAATTGTAATGACCTCACCAAATTCAGCACAGAATTTGCATTATGTCTGGTAACAACCAGTGTGTCAGAAAATTTGTACACATATTCCTGAGTTAACAATGGGCACATTTGCTACTCTCTCAGCATTTTCAGTTGTGTCATCATCATGTAGGAGATACTGAAAGCTGTGAAATTCATTGAATTGGCCCAGAGATAGAGTGTAAAGGGAGAAGACAAGAGGGTCAAAGACTGAGCCATGAAATACACCATAGTGCATAGGGTCTCTCCAGGTGGAGGTACCACCAAATATTAGGATTATAGTGCCGAAAGTGGGATAACACTGCCCGTAGTTGGATAACGTCTTGTGTGGCTGCACTGTGTGGTTTGTACTGTACTTAGCACAATGGAGCCCATATCCTGACTGAGGCCGCATTCACACCTGATGTGGTGCGGTGGCGGCGAGACCCATGAGGGAAGATGTGGCAGCAGGGAGGAGGCAAATGGCAGAAGAAGGATCTGCCGCGACTTCCCTCGTGCATGTCAGGACACAAAATCCTGCCATGACATGTGCGAGGGAAGCCGCAGCAGATCCCCATTCACACCGGCTCTTCTTCTGCCATCCAGCCACCTAGCTGCTGTGTCTTTCCTCTGCCGCCACCGCCACCGCAGGTGGGAATGCGGCCTTGACCTCTGGATGCTAACAAAATATCAATATAAAATAATATCAAAATTATTAAATGAGAGCAAACAAATACACTTTTAGGGGAAAAGAACTGTATCACTGCAAAGTTAACCTCCCACCATCAGAAGTGTCAAGCCTGTGCTTTGACCTTCCGATTATTTTTATTGCCTGTAATTTGTTTTACTGCAAGAAAATGAATATTTACTTACAGTTGTTACAGTAAACTGACAATTTATTTTTTAACTTGGGGTGGTTTTAGAAAAGCACTTCCCCACCCACCCATCACCCACCCATCATGCATGTTGCAGGGCTGCATAGGGCACCAGTGGGGCCCTGCAACATGCATGATGAGTGGGGATGTGTTTGTCTAAAAACAGCCTTGGTGAGAAGTATATTTTCTGCAAAATATGCTTCAGTTCTAGCCCTGCCGTTCTTTACTTACATGAGTAAAAGATTCAGGACTGGAGCCTTTGTGCAGGGTTTGGAATATGCAAAATCTTGCTTATTCAAATGTATATGTGGAAGCTGATTTATTTTTTAATAGAACTGCAGTACTTTTGGCTTAAATCATATTAATGTAAAAGCATGTTTCCTAGCCCATTAAAGCTTAAATTGCACAGATTAATATACTTCCCTTTCTATTACTCTCTTTTAGGAGGTAATAAGCAAATCAAAAATTCAGCTTACTTTGTAACAAACATATTTTTATTATTATCTTTAATATAAATGATCTTGTTACGAAAATTATACATAGTCAATGTAATTCAGAACAATTGCAACAAATGAAAACATTGAAACAGATCAAATAAAAGTCTATTTTATACACTTTGTGTAAAGGGAATGAAAGGTTTGTGGCTCTAGTACTCAAAGTATAACAGAGCCCATAGAGGTATGGATAAAGTCCTACCCCCTTTTTTCACACCCCACACTGATTTCTTTTGCGCTTTGTAGAAACTCCTTGATCTGAGTCGATAGATTACTGTAGTATATTTTTAAAGAGCTCATCATTTATATAAAAAGACAAGAGTTGAAATGAAAGTGTGTAGAAGAAAACAGCCCTCATAAAGTGAAAGAAGCACTAGATTGCTGCAAGATGACATTACATCTATCAGTAAAATGAAACAGCTGTCTCAGGCAACAAAGATAAAAAGTGGATGCCTTCAAAATGGAGACGGAGACTCTGGGCCAACACCGAACTCTTGAGACTTAAAGAACCCTCCGAGTAAAGATGGGTACTTGAACATTAAACATTAGGTGTTGAGAACCAGCTGGCTCCAGACTGATATTAAAGTATGGAACATTTCACCTTCTGGAGGTCACCAGCAGTTCAAATCTAACTTGGAAAAGCACTGACACTTTGCTGACTTCTAGGCCTCTCTGAAATAAGGTGATGGTTATAATCAGGTTCCCAGTAGACCAGTTCACCCATATCTTGAAAAGCACTATTCTATTTGACACTAATTGGCATGCTTGCTGGGTCTCTCAGCAAAGAGGCCATGGACTGAACGGGCATGCAGACTAAACTACCCATTCACTGCAGGCAGTGGTTTCCTCAAATGTGATTGGGGGAGCAAAGGGGAAGTTTTCAGTGATGCTGCCCCTCTTTTGCTGGATAAGCAAAAGTCATCAGACAGTCACTAAGGCTCTCAGCTCAGCTCCTTTTACAAGTGCTTGGGGATTTTAAAAAATGCCTCATAGGCATAAGCTTTTCAAGGGACCCCCCATTAAGCTTCCTAGTCTGCAGGGATTCTTGCCACCTTTGTTTTGTAAGCAGTTGGCTATTATCCAAGTCAGGATATGGACCAAATGGACTATTTGGTTTCATCAATATAGCAATCCTCGTGTTTCTATTATTAATATTTCAGGTGATTTTAGGCATACGTCAAGGCCACGGAACGACAAACCACAGTCTAGAGAAGCCCTACAGGCTTCAATGGGGTTACTCCATGATGAGGTTTGTGGACAGCAGCCCAAGTGTTTTTTGCAATTTAATGTTTGAAATATTTCTGAAACAAAGTTTTCAGGGAATCTTTTCTTACTGCCACACCAGTCATCTGATAAAACATTTTATTATTTATGCTTCAGCACATAAGTCTTTATATCTACAAACTTGAAATGCTTCAGAGTTGAAATTATTGGAATTCTAATTAAGTGAAAATTAGTGTCTGCTTCCCTAAAGTTTCCTTGAAATTAAGCAAGCGAACAAGAACTAATGTAATCTAGCCTGGAAGGAAATATAGTTTTTAATGCCCTCCAACAGATCGAGCAAAATAATCCTGTTTCAAACATTATGTCATTAGAGTTGATCAGGATGATTAGTTTTGATTGGGCAAGAAATAGCTTAACACCAAAAGTAAATTATCTACTCAAATAGAATAATAGAAAAACTGTACATTTGTTGCTGGATATTATTTTTACACACACACAAATAAATTATGCCCTCAAAAGAGGATTGTTATGCATCTCTTGGGTTGTCATTTGCAAGGGAACATCTTTTCAGAACCTTGCAGTCCCATAGAACTTACTGGGCATTCTTTGTTTCAGAATCACTGTAGCAGGGGGTCGTCCCAGGGCCACATGGGGGCGCTGGGGTGTCGCTAGGGGAATTAGTCAACCCTGCTGCCATGGCCATTCAGCCCTCAACCTGGCTCTAGCCCCCACGTAGGGGGGTGCACTCTGTGGGATTCCCCTGTAGGGGCCCACCCTTGGCCTACCAGTCATCAAAACCAAGGCCTATGCCACCATATGTGCACCCAGTCTCTATGTCTAGGGCTTGACCCAAAAGCCCTCTTCATTCTCCACCTTGGTCCTTCATCTGGGATTGAGCCATCTGCTCTAAGCAAGCCCTTCACCAAGGTTACTGTCCAGGAGTAGAGAGCTCACAGTTCCTACTCCTACTCCTACTCCTACGCTGCCCCTCTCTCCACTGAGTCTAGGCCCTTTATAGGCCCCGAGCATGCTCAGTCCACCTGGTCCTTACTGAGCATGTCTCCGTACTCAGAGCTCAGAGAGAGTTACAGAGCCCTACTGAGCATGCCCCAGCACTTAGAGCACTGAACAGCCCTGAAAACTTTACTGGGCATATTCCCCAGTTATTGTCGACGCATTCCAAATGAGACAGGACACCAAGACTGGGGTTTAAATGGCCGCACTCTTTATTATTATGCCAGATCTTAACTAGAATAGGTGGGGAAATTGCCTATTGTGATTCAGGTCCAGTACTTAAACTAATGTGCACTAAACCACAGGGGTGGTTTCGATATACCCTCGATTACCATCCCATGTAACAAACACAATGTCTCCCACCCCACCCATGGCACCGGCTATGGGTGAAGGGGACCCAAGTCCTTCCAGACCGGAGTAAGGCATAAGGTGCCTACAGGCTGGGGACCATACCTGTCCCTATCACCCTCGCTGGTCACCCCTGCCTGGGAGGGTAACCCGGCACTTGCCATACCCTGGTTTTGCAGCATGTGTGTCCTCCCCATCTCTTAATGAGATGACTCCCACTTATGATAATTCTAATATATATAACCTGAACATTGCCATACTGGACCCCTGCAAGAGTTCGACAAAGCTAGGGTTCACAACACATCAAAAACACAAGCCTCCTTAGCCTGAATGAAGAAGGGGTCAGCCAATTAAATCAATTAACCCCACACTGTGAGGAAGGGAAAAAATGGGACCCTCTAATCCAATCAGGTATCCTCAAAAATTCCTTCCTGGCCCCACTGGCAACTGGTGACTAACCCACAGTGCTTGGGGAAGGAGGGAGGGTGCTGCTCTGTTCAGCTCCAGCCCACGAATGAGCTGGAGCCCTGCTATGCTTGCTGCTCCGGCCCCTGCCTCTGAGGAGGCGGGGGGAGGTGGAGCACAGATCACATGGCACCATGTGCCCTCAGTTGCCAGGCAACCCTTTAGGTTTAATTTTCCCCGCTGGAGATCACTCCTGCTTTCCCCTGCCTGTGCTTGCCCTGCGGGGGAGGGGACCATCCTCCTGTCTTGTCTCCCTCTCTAATAGGAGCACAACAAGGGTCCTGTCGCCCACCAACCCCGCGAGCAAGGTGGGAGGTGAAGGCAGTAGTCTGGCAATTAACCTTTACAGGGCTAGTAGCCAACCCAGGCTGCCTTCACCAGGGGGCTGGCTTCCCCAGACTCATGCATGCACAAAGCCTTTAGGGATGGCCCACTCAGCCCCTCTTAAAGGGGCCTTAGCCCCAGAGAACTGCGCCATGCTGCAACCACAGTGTCTCTTAGTTTTAAAATGTTGATCTGGCAACCCTATGTGTTTCTGTCTGGTTTATTATTTGAAACTGTTGATCCCCTGATTTTTTTATGTGGACTTAAATTGTGTAGAGCTCTAAAAACCAAATAGTTTACAGGATGATGGAATCTGAGTTTGTGTATGCTCCACAGCCTGATAAAAAATAAATATAAAGTGTTGAATGCAGGCAAACTGACTGGTTTACTGCAAGACAATGGGCATTAACATACAAGATGCTGGCCTGGTTTGCCCAGCTCTGGCTTGCCTGGGCCAGTGCCAAACCCATATATCTGTTCCAGGCCTGCCAGGTGTGGGTCCAGTTCAGACCCCAGTGGGGTTGGCAGCTGGGCCAGAAACATGGGCCAGAAAGAACAGGGCCCACAGTCCAGCCCAATGAGCTGCCCAGGTGGGGCAGAGTTGGGTGAAGCAAATGGGCACATCTCTTTTGGTGCCTGCCCCACCCCAGAAGGTTGCCATGCCAGCCAGCCTGTTATTGACAGCCATGTCTGGTCATCATGGTGGAGGTGGGGCGCCAGCCGCAGCATGGGGGCGAGATAGCCAGCTGCACTTCACTCCCTCCCCCCCCCCCCTGCCATCCATATCAGGTCTGGGGAATGTTTGGTTCTGTCTCCCAACTTGATCTGGCCAGGGGTGGTGGGGTTGGCCATCTCATCCCTGGATGTGCAGCTGCCGTAGCAGCGTCACATATGTTTTACCTATTGATGTAACTTCTCTTGCTAAGAAATCCAACTTACATAGATAGTTCAGTGTGAATAGGAACAGTGAGAAACTTCATTTATTTCACTTATCCTCCTTTCTTACTGGATCATGTTGAAGACAGGCTCTACTAATTAAACTGGCCTGCAAGACACATCTAAAAATTATCACTTTTCACAGTTTGCAAACGTTACAATATGTTCATCCAAGCAAAAATTGCTTAAGTCAGATTGCCAAGCTATTTTGGCTACAGCCTTTGGTGCCTTGAGTGAAATTTGCATTCTTCTTGACATGTCATTTTGACCTGAGAGAGACCTCACAAACATTGTTCACTCAAGGATTTACAAATGTATGTATAATTATTTCCTACATCTTACATGCCACTTTAACTTCTGATCTACTCCACCCCAGTATTATAAGTCTCACCAAATTACCTACTTCTACACTCACTGTGCTGATGGAACTGAGGGACTTCTTTCTCAGATGACACTCCCTTTGACTATACTGCTCAGCTTCAGTTAGGGCCTTGCTTGAGCCAAGAGTGCAGGGTTGGATCCCTGGGTGGTGTTCATGGACAAGAAGCTCAATACCTAAACATTACTGTGGCACCAAAGAAGCCCTTCTTTCTTGCACTGTGCAACTTATAAATAAAGCTTGAAATTCAGGAACAATTTCAAGAATATTTTCTATCAGATAAAAGGCTATGTATTTGCCATCCTGTTATCTGCTAATGTCTTTGATATCTTGAAGGACAATTCATTGTTTTAATGCATGATGTAGTGTAATTCATCATGCAGGGAGAACAATACTAATCACCCTCTTGCTTCCATCAGCCATCAGTCTTCAGCCCTTCTTGTATCTGAATCAACCTGAGCTCATTTATATTAATCATGACTTGTATATATAGAAAGAAGTTAACCAGGAATAATATACATAGGTACTATAGCACAATGCAATACCCTAAAAGGGAAACTTGCTGGGTTAAGGAAAGAGTAGATCACAAATATTAAGCAGAGAAAATTCAGGAAACAATACATCAGAAAACACTCGTCAGTACTTTTTTAAAAAATAGATAAATCCTGAAACTTTCAAACTTTCAGACTTCTCTAGCTGCTTAAAAATTCAGTTCTGACCTGTGCTGTTGCAGGATGGCTGAAGGGCAAGCACTCCAAAATGCTTATATTACATATACATTTATTTATATGTATTTCTAAATACACTGTCACCTAGAAATGCATGCTCTGAAATATGTTCAGCTTCTGTACTAAGTGTTATCAGCCTTGCCCTGATTTCCAAGGCGTGCAAGTTGTGTGTGGTTTTTTTTATTGATCCAGCAATAAAGGTTTCTTACGTTAGCTTTCACCCACTGAGACAAACATAAAATGTGTGATACACAAAACGCTAATATTTAAATATTTTTCTTGGTTTTTAAAATTCATTACATGCATTTAGGTCTGCAGTTACATCTAAATTTAAAGAGTTTGGAATTCAATTCAGTAAATTAGGGCATTTTCACATGGACAGTTAGTCCAGAATAATTCAATGTAGTCCGGACTAGTTTGTCCATCTGAATGCTGTTAATGGTTCTTATTATTCCGGACTAAGAAATAAGTACGGGTGTTATAAAACCCCAATCACTGGGTTTTATAAGAACCATTCTTAAACTAGTCCAGACTAATGTCCATCTAAATTACTAGTGCTTATTAGTTCAGACTAGTTGACTACCCAGTACGTATTGTCACAGAGTCCAGCAGCAAGACCTGACAGATGCTCTAGGAATTTTATGTCTCTTTGGTTTGTAGGATCACATGAGGTGACATTTCAGTCACAGAAAACATGTATTTTTCATAAGTGTTCCTTTAAAAACTGCAGAGGTGACAATCCTAGCCAGGACATGGTGGTTTGCATGCAGGAGGATTGTGATTATGACAAGAGATGGGGAGTAGAAATGCTAAGTCAGGTGGGGGCTTTGATTAAAGGGAACAGGGGAATTGAATTAAAGGGAATTAAAGGAAACAGGGGAAAGACTCTGGGCAGAGTCTTTTACCTAGGAAGACTCTAGGCATTTTATGGTTTGTAGGATCACATAAAGTAACATTTCAGTCACAGAAACATCGCGATGGGACAACCAAAAAGCAGCACGGGATTGAAATACAGCCACAGAGACTCTAAAAACCATACTAACTGCTATATTCTGTTCACATGGCTAGTTCAGACTAGATTGTCTTTCTAAAAGGTACCACTCTGTTAGTACGGACTAATAAACATCAGAGTTTATAAAAACTAGTCTGGACTAGTTTCTCTGTGTGAAAACACCCTTAAGCCCTTAAATTTATTTAACTTTAAGCATATAAGTAATCTAGTTAATTTCAGTAGGACTACTTATGTGTTTCTAATGCAAGGAGTCAAAAGCGTCATCAGGCGCATTCCACAGCGATTTCTCTGACAGATAACAGGATTTTGATCCCTGTCATCCGTCAGAGAAATCGCCGTCGGATGTGCCTGATGACGCGTAATCTCCCCCGTGCCCACGTTCAGAGCTACTCGTGAGTTTGTTTGCTGGGAGCCCACCGGGAGTTTCCTGGCCATATCTCTGAACTTGGGCAAGTGGCCTGGGTAATAAAATGAAAGAACTTGAAATGCTGGTGCAGGAGGTGAAGCCTGATACCACACAGGGGTAATTGAAACTTGGTGGGTCATGACTGGAATATGGATATTGAAGGATATGAGTGATTTAGGAAAGAGAGCAATAATGGCAAAGGGGGTGGGGTAACATTATACATTATCAGTATGATTCATAGTGAAGAAATAAGGAGTGATGGTATGGAGAAAACAGAATCCGTTTGGACCGAGATCACATTGGGTGCTTTTAGACAGATGGGCTGCTCCGGTGCTGGCCGTGCCAGCCTATTTCATGTCCATCTAAAGGCATCCCGCCAGATGTACAGGTGGAGCAGGTGCAGAGCAGTCTGTGCCTGCTCCAGAACAACAGCCCTGCTGGCAGCACTCTGGAGCATCCCAGAGCACCGCCGGTGGAGTGGGCCAGACAAACCCAGGGCATCAGCTTGAAGCAGAGCAGCAGACTATCTGATGCACAGACCCACCACACTGCTGCTCCACTTCAGGCCGGCCTAGGCAACACCACAGCATTGTGGACACTCCAGCCCACAACTCTATGGTGGGGGTTGGGGAATGCCACACAGGCAGACCATGAGCCAGGGAGCCCACCGAGTCTGTCTGATCCAGGCAGGGCTAGGAACAAGCAGATGCAGGGGTGTACCCCCAAAGCAGCTCTGGAGGTGGGCAGCCCTGTGTCCATCTGAAAATGCCTACTGAGTATGGAAGTTTAAAAGAGGTTATTTTAGAGTAGTGTTAGAGAGTTTGCTATAGACTCCCAGGTGAAGATTTGAACATGGACACAGATTTATTTAACGTTATTAAAGAAATATACTACTGGGAATTGTGTCATTGAAAGACTCATTTTTCCAATATAGATTGGATCATTAATGCTTCTAATAATAGTAGGGGCCAGCTAGAGAGGATGCTTTTTTGGATTTGGTTTTAGTAAGTAGTGAGGCTATCATAGTAAATTTAGGCTTTTTTTTATACAGGCTGCAGTGCCGGGGAGCGGGTTGGTGTGCGCGTGGCAGCTTGGGCAGTGCGGGGGGCGGGGGGCAGTGTACACAGGCACACACCGATTCCCCACACATCCCTACTCATGGAGCAATCGCCGTTTTAGCCAGTTGCTCCATGGGTGGAGGTGGGTGTGCATGCGTGTTTTGCGGGAGTATGCACACATGCACACCCACCCATCACGAGATTTACATGGGCTGCACCCCTTCATGCCCACACAGCAGATCTGTGCGGGCATGAGTGGACCCGTTTCATGTAAAAAAGGTTTTAGTCATTCAATTTTGGATTTGGTTGATTCAGTAGGAAGGATGTTCATCAACAAAACTGTAACTAAGGTATTTTATTTTTTAAAGGCAGATTTTGGGAAATTAAGAAAACTAGTTAGATTAACTGGAATGAAGAAATTATGAACCAAAATGTGGACTATGTTTGGAATTTCTTCAAAACTAAGGTGCAAAGATTTTCTTCAGTTTGCATACATAGAAAGGGAAAATACCTTGTAGGAAAGCTGTTCTACTGCCAAAAGATTGAATAATTAGTTAAAATAAATAGCAAGTTTTATAGTTATATAAATGAACAGAAAACAAGAACAAGTAAGGTCACTATACAGTAAGGATGAGGTTGAAATCAAAGATAACATTGGAATGGCTCAAATACTTAATGAATGTTTTGCATCAGTTTTTAATAAGTATGTTGACACGGGACAGGGGCATGTAGAAAGGATAGCGATATTAATAAGCGTGTGGTAATGGAAATTACTGCTCACCAACTGGAAGCAAACTAAAAGCCCTTTAAATGTTCCAGTCAAAAGGACCAGATAATCTTCATCCAAGGATGTTGAAGGAGCTGGCACATGAAACTGAGGATTCATTAGATGTGATAGCAAATGGAACATGCAATAAAATGCAGCATGGATTCACAAAGAGCAGATCATGCCAGACCAATCTGGAAAAGATACTTACTTTTGGGATAAGGAGAATGCAGTAAATTTAGCATTTTAGTAAAGCATTTCATGTTACATTGCATGGGAAACTACTATAGCTGAAGAAAATGGGAATTATAAAGGCATAGTTAGATGGGGAACTAACTGGTTAAATAGACAAGAACAAGAACAAATGATTGTGCTGAAAGGCAGATTTTCAAGGTGAAGAGAAGTTTCTAAAGGATCAGTCTTGGGTTCCATCTTATTTAGTCTATTTATTAATGACCTTGATGATGAAAGTGGAAGCATGTTAATGAAATTCACTGATGATAAGTTGGAAGGAACTGCTAATACAGAGGAGGATTGGAAAATCATACAGGATGAATTGGAATGGAATGCAATGCAGTGCTAGAAATGGGATGAAATTTAAAAGTACAAAGTACAATGTTGTGTACTTGGAGATTAATAATAAACAAATTTGCTAGCAGGAAGGAACTTATCAGTTGGAAACAACAGAGGAGAAGAGACAGTTGTGGGGTTTAGCTGACCATAAAATGATTATGACCTGCCAGTGTGATGTAGCTGTAAAAAAAAAAAGGGGGGGGGGGCAACAGTAATACTGGGATGTACTAGGTGTTGTATTTCCAGGAATAGGGAGGTGTTTCTTTTGATGCTAGAGGAAGATTTTTACTTTTTTTTTTAGCAATCTAATATATTTTGATTTTTTGTTTGTTTGTTTTTTTCTTCTTGAAGCATCAAAAATGTCCACAATTAGAGGTGGTACTGATAGGGTGTTCTGGTACCTGAGATCCATATGCTGGGTGTCTGTCCTGACTATACAGAGAGGAAAGCAAAGTGGTTCAAATGGTATCTTTTATTGGACCAACTGCTGTTGGTGGAAATAAGCAAGCTTTCGGACCACACAGGACTCTTCCTCAGGCATATAGCGTAATCAGTAAAAGATATCATTCAAACCACTTTGCTTCTCTCTCTGTCACTTGGGATCAACACGACAACCACACAATCCTTCTGGATTACTGTCTGTCTACACACATGTTCTTACCACCGTGCTTGGGGTTAGGAAGGAATTTTCCCCTGGGTCCGAATGACAAATGACTGCCAATCTGACCCAAAATGTACGAGATTAGCCTTGTTTTTATTGTTATTGTTTTGCCTTCTCCTGCAGCGTAGGCATGGCTCACTTGTCTGAGTCATCTTGATATATGCCATGGGATTGGAGGCTCACTACCCTACTCTAGGCTGTCAAGAGTTTCCCAGCACAGACTCTTTCTCTGAGGTATGTCGGCATTTGTAAACACAGAATTATTTATTATTATTATTATTATTATTATTATTATAAACATTTATATAGCACCAGGCATGTACCTGGAGCTGTACAGAACATAGAAATAGATGCAGTCCCTGCCTGTGGCTTACAATCCATCATCAGTCACATCTATTAGCGTAGCAAAAGCCATAGCCATAGCAAATCATAATAAAATACAGTGCATTACCATACAATAAAACCCAAACAAATAATTAAATTAAACCACTCAGAACTTGTCAAAACTTTGGAAAACAAGTGGAATAAAATAATATAAATGGATATAAATAAATAAATGAATAAATAAATAAATGAATACAAATTTGACAAATGCACAGTATAAAACAGTTACAGGGAGTTAACCGCCCTTAAACACCTCTGAAAGCAAGGAACTTCCAACGAGTCTCAAACGCGTCCAATAAGAAAGACATGACAGCATGGGTCATAGAATCGGTTGAGTCAGAGACAAGATAGCGGGAGATTTCCAGAGGCGTTCTGCCAGGCATAGAGGAGACATACTTAGAGAGCCAGATCTCCCTAGGATGGTCATACAAATCGCAGGAGCACAAAAAATGCTCCAAAGTCTCAGCCTCCTGGCCATCAAAAGGGCATAACCTCAAATGCAGAGGGATCCCAGCGTATCGCCCCTCCAGCATCTGAGTAGGAAGGGTATTCAGTCGGGCCTGAAGGAATAGACAAATCCTCCTGAATGAATAGTTGGTTAACAGATACCTAGTGGGTTGGGCAAAATTGACTGACAAAGAGAAGTAATGAAGTAGAAAGGGGCGCTCAGCTACGTGGGCAGAATCCTCCTGCCGACTGATGTCCAGAAACCTAGCCAAAACCTCTGCCTTGGAGGCTTTTAGCTCCTTTAGCAGGAGATCGGGCAAGAACAAACCCATAGTAGAGATCTTTAAAGAGACCAAATGGCCCCAAGTACTAACAAAAGAATCTTCCCGCAAAAAGGAAAGCAAATAGGGCACTACGGCCTGCTGAATACGGATCCACAAAGCAATTGCCTGGAGCCATGGGTAGATATTCCAAGAACATCTGCCGAGCTCCAGACGAATGGCTGCAGAGGGGACACAATTAGGGATCCTCAGCAGGGAGCGAAAAAATCTGACCTGAAAAGAGTCCAGATTGTAGCAGTCGAGAGAATGAATGGCCCAGATGGCAGCCCCATAAAGCAACTGGGCCCTGGGCTTAGCTTCCAGGACCCTACTAGCCGGTACAAAGAAGCCTTTATCCCTCTTATGAAAAAAGCAGTACAAAGCTGCAATGCTCCCATTAACTGAGGCACTGATTGTGGAAAAATGCAGGCTCCATTTAAGAGATGCCTGCAGCCTTAAGCCCAAGTATTTGTATGATTGTACCTGCTCAGCCGTGACATCCCCAATTGTCCACCGGTAAGTTTTCTTGGAGGAGCCGAAAACCAAGACCTTTGTCTTAGAGGTATTGATAAGCAGATTGTTCACTTTACAGTAGAGGTCCAAGGCATTAAGCTGTCTCTGCAGCCCAACCTTTGTTTGGGATAGAATAGCCGCATCATCGGCGTACAGAAGTACAGTAGAAATAGTTCTTGTTTGGACAGGATGGGAACCATATCGTTGATAACAATTTTAAACAACGTAGGGGCAAGTACACACCCCTGGCGTACTCCAGAGAAGACCCTGATCCTGTTAGTCAGAGCACATGACTGGTCCATACGGACTGCCAGGATGGTGTTATAATGCAGGGCCTGTAGTAAAGCGAGGAGCCTTCTATCAATAGTGGTGCCATTCAACTTGTTCCAGAGGAGCACTCTGTCGACCGAATCAAATGCCCCTCTAAAATCGACAAAAGCACAAAAAAGTCTTTTGTTAGATTTGACATATTTTTCAGCTAAATGGACCAAGATCAAGCAATGGTCTGCAGTGGAGTGATTTAGCTGGAATCCAATTTGTTCCGGGCAGATGAGTGATTCCTTGGCCAGCCAGTCCTCTAATTTCACAAGAAGCTGTTTAGCATACATCTTAGAGATGATGCTCAACAAACTTATCGTTCTATAGTTTTCAGGTAGCATACGTGAGCCCGACTTGTGTATCGGGATGATAACAGAGTCCCCCAACCCTCAGGAATAGTGCCAGAATTGTTTATATGAGTAAAGAGTGCTGCCAATAGCAGGGCCCACCAGTCTGCCTGAGCCTTCAGACATTAGGCCGGGACATAACCAATGCCGGGGGCTTTATTAGCTTTCAGTATGTCTATTAGATGTGTTACAGTTTCTATGGAGAATGGATCCCAGAGAGGAAGATCTGGGGGCATAACAAAAAAATCCCCGAAGCCTGAATAAACTGGAAAAATGGCTCAGTAGTCAGCTTCCCAGCGTGCAGGGGGGACTGCTAGACTAGGGGCACTCAGATCCCTACCAGAAGCATTATTTACAATGACCCAAAAAAAACTCGAGTGCCCACGCCGAGCGGTAATAACCAGGGCTTACAATCTAAAAGACAAGGAGGGGGAGACAGGGAGAGGGGACAGTGGGAGAGACAGGGGAGAAGACCAACAAACATTCAGGTGGATGAGAAGTCTCAGGTGCGTGTGCTTGGCTTGGTTACAATCAGGTTGGTTGCAGCAGTCTGCAGAGGAGGGCAGACAGTAAGTATATGGGGAACGACTAGCAGGCATTGGGAAAGGCGGCGAGGAAAAAGTGGGTCTTGAGGAGGGATTTGAAGGAG
>QEPC01002135.1:2007450-2030169 GCA_003113815.1 Sphenodon punctatus | reverse complement strand
GAAAGTAGAGAAGAGGTGGCGAGGGTCGCGAGAGAAAGATTAGATCCTGGAGGCATAATAGTGTTGTCTAGCTAGGGAGATAGCCAAGGAGAGGGAGGAGAGGGAGAATTTGTAGTGGAGGAAGTCAGGGAGGGAGCGGGATTTGCGCCAGAGACATTCGGCAGTCCGGGTGCAGGAGCGGAGGTAGCGGATGTTAGGGGTGAGCCGGGGCGGGAGTTTGGGGGCTGGACGGGGTGGGAAGAGAGGGGGGCAAGAGAGTCAAGGGTTGTGGAGAGAGAGGTGTTGAGAGCGGAGATGGCAGAGTCAGGGGAGGAGGAGGAGAAAACGGAGGGGAGGTGGGAGGATAGAGAGGAGGCAAACCCTATGGGGGTAATGGCCTGCATATTGCGGAAGGGGCGCAGAGAGGGGGAGGAGGAGGGGGGTTGGTGGGAGAGGCTCAAGGAGGCGAGGAAGTGATCCGAATTATGGCAGGGATCATAGGAGAGGTCAGCAAGAGAGCAATTTCGTGAGAAGATGATGTCGAGGGAGTGGCCGTCAGTATGGGCTGGGGAATTGGTCCAGAGTCAGAGATCAAAGGAGGAGGCCAGGGAGAGAAAGCGGGAGATAGAGGGCGTGGAAGGTCTGTCGACGTGAATGTTGAAATCACCAAGAATGAGAGCGGGGGTGTCATCAGAGAGGAAGAAGGTGAGCCAGGATTCAAATTAACCCCAAACTGTGTTTTGCCAATGTTAGGATTAGCAATTCCACTGGACCATATGAAGTTCAGTAAAAGGAAGTTGAGTGAATAAATCATGAATAAGCATGCAGTACAAGATTATACTCGAGAGTGCAGAAATCAAAATAACCAATAACGTATTCCTATCTGTACTTGGATTCTCCTGACTTAGGCTTACCCAAATCACGGTCCAAGGGTATTTCAGATCATGTCACAGCCAGCAATGGAAAGCTTAGCCGGGTATCAGTCTTAGTTTTCAAAAAGCCTTACTTCATAGTTCCTTTGGTTCAGCCCTTCTCTGACTGGTAAGCTAGGATGATGCAGATGAAGCTCAACAAGCTGATCTCAACCAACCACGAGAGATAGCAAGTTCTTCATTGAGTGGCTCCTCCCATTCTCACAAATGGGTTTGCGCTTGCGCTCTCTTCTCTTACGGCATATACCAAGCTTACTAATTTGAAAAACACATGACGTTCACACGCCCCCACACTATATAAGGCACCTTCCTGCCTAAATCCAACAGTTCCTTCCAACCGCTTTCACGGCTTACTCGTATTTACTAGCTCACTAACTCTCATCATGACAACCATTCGTCATAGTTTTAAAAAATGCTTCTTCTGTGGAAGAAAGATGACTACTAAGGATCCACACGGCCAATGCCTCATTTGTCTCGGTACCCAGCACGACTCAAGTGAATGTCCAGAGTGTTTGGTGATGAAACCTAAGACTCTGAGGGAAAGATCTCTTCAGTTCCCAGTGCTCCTCAAGGAACTTGAAGGTAAAGAAAAGGTTTCTAAGAAAAAAAAACTTTCTCTCTCTCCCCCAAGGTGCCAAGCATAGGCGCGGAGGTGACTCTGTCCGCAACTCCTACCCTATCTACTGAGTCCGCCTCCAGCGTTAACATAGTGGGACCTTCCGTTTCTCCAGTTCCACGGTCCCCTTCTCATAAAAGACTGATATTGTCTGAAGGGATTGAGCCTACCATCTTGGCAGATCGCTCGTTATCCCCTGCATCTTCTACAGACGAAGCCCTGCTCCATGCTACTGGCTTTTCTATGCCTGTATCTCCACTGACCATCTCTTCCCCGCTGTATAATGCAGAGGAAGAGGCAGACCCTAGATTCAGTGGTTCGCCCTTCCAACCCCCGAAACTTAATTGGCTAGCTTCCCCTCAAGCAGATTCCTCCACCAGGAGGTTCAATCTGCCCCTACCTATGCCTGCTTTCCCATGGCAGTACTTTAAGGAGCAGGAGGAGACCAGACATCAAGACAGCAAGCTTATTGTGTCGTGCTTGCAGACACTTATCCAAGCCACGATATTGGGAGCTGACATCCACTCAGCATCGACGTCTATGTCAGCCCAGTCAGCCCTAGCTACCACCACTGCCTCTAGTGGTCGAGCTTTGCAATCGACATCCACTATTGCTGCACCTCCACCTTCAATGTCGACACACTCGACGTCGGCTTCACAGCGTCGCAAACACCGCTCGACGTCGATGGACTCATCGACATCAATGAAGGACTATCCATCGATGCCAACTCAGGAAGACTTCGCTCCTCCTCCCCCCTCGACATCATTCTCGGATGAGGACAAACAAAAATTCTTAAAGCACCTCCACAAATGCAAGTGTCGCATTCTGCAACGTTGTGATTTGAAGAGGAGATTTTTACTCACCTTGAATCAGCCCGAACCTGTTCCTGAACCTATGGACGTGACTCCCCAGACCGAGGACATCGCACCTGAGTCTCCAGTGGCAACGCACGAGCCGTTTGAGGGGCAGGGTGCCGACAACCTTTCTCCCCCGCCCTCTGACGACGTCCAGGGATCGACGTCGTCTGTGTCATCCAAGCAGCATAAGGAGTTTCAAGCCCTCCTGAAAAAGTTTACTACGACGCTTAAGATTGACACCGTCCCTATTGTGGAGCAGGATACTGACCCTGCCTATCGGTCAGTGGAAGAACCACCCGAATCCAAATTGACTTTACCTTTATTTAAGCGGCATGCTTCTGAGGCAGAGAAGTTGTGGGCGAACCCTGTTTCCATACAGCCGGTGTCTTCGACAAGCAGCGCCTTTTATTTGTTTCCCCCTGAACAGGGTTCAATGTTTTTTAAGCACCCTTTACCCAATTCCCTCGTTGTTGCGGCAGCATCTGAGAAGTTCCAGAGAAATGCTCAGGATACTTCCCCTTCAGACAAGGAGAGCCGCCGTATTGACATCTTCGGTTGAAAGGTTTTTGCTTCCAACACTATGCTGATGCAAACAGCAAATTATGCAGCGGGGATGGCTTCTTTTCAGCACCACCTGTGGGATGAAATGCAGCAACTCATCCCACATCTTCCTAGGGACAAACAACTCCTAACTCAACGTCTTTGCGCTGACGGCTCGACAACCGCAAGGTTTCAGCTCCAGACTGCCCGTCACTCCTCTGAAACATCTACATGTGCAGTGGCTAATGCTATTGTCACCAGATGGTTTGCATGGCTTCGTAATACAAAGATTGAGACTCAACACAAGACTAGGCTTTAGAATCTCCCATTTGATCAGTCTGGTCTCTTCACTAAAGAGACTGACGAGGTCTTAGAGAAATCCAAAAGTCTAGGGTTACCACAATAAAAATGAAGATAGCACAGAGGGACCAAAGCCACTCTTTTTACCAGCCACGCTCCTATCAACAGCAATCTACTTACCGTCCTCAGAGACAATTCTATGGACAGTTTCACTCGTCTAATATGAGGTATTTTCCCTCTTCTTCCTCTTCTTATGCTTACCAAAACAAGCCCAAGTCTCAATATTATTCTTTTTGGCAGCTTGGAAGTAACCACCAATCCTTCATAACCTCTTCTGGTAGGGGCTACCGCTGACAATTAATTTCTTCCCCTTCCAATTCACCTGCTGCCATGCAGGAAGATGGGGATATTCAACCTAATTTTCAGTTCGCATTAGTTAATTCCTTCCAGTTGTGGAGTTCTATCACTACTGACTCTTGGGTATTGAAGGTTATCCAGTTGGGATACAAAGTTTGTTTTTCCTCCTTTCATCCGCCTCTCAAACCGAGAGTCCCTGTTAAGTTCTCCAAGTTACAAACAATTGTCCTAAATAAAGAAGTTCTTGATATGTATGCAAAAGGTGTTATAGAAATGGTTTCTTCATCAAGTTTTTTCTCCGGTCTTTATTCAAACTATTTCGTTGTTGAGAAGAAGGGGGGTGGATTCAGACCTATTTTGGACCTCAGATTCTTAAACTCCTTTGTTAATTACAAGAAATTTAAAATGTTGACCATTGACAGATTATGTAATTACCTTAACCTTAATCAATGATATGCTGTCATTGATCTTAAGGATGCCTATTTCCATGTGCACCTGCACCCCTCCTCCAGGAGGTTTTTCAGGTTTACCCACAATGCTCGTCATTTCCAGTTTTCTTCTCTCCCTTTTGGCCTTTCATCTGCCCCTCGTGTTTTCACTAAGTTTATGGCACCAGTCATTGCATATCTTAGAGAACAGGGCATCAAAATTTACCCTTAATTAGATGACTGGTTGATGGTTGCTGATTCCCCAGACACTCTCTGCAACTGCATACACTTTACCTTGCACTTCTGCACGCTTTTGGGTCTGTCTGTGAACAGACAGAAGTCCTGTCATGTACCTACGCAACGTGTTGACTATATAGGTGCTATTCTAGACTCTAAACTGGGAAGAGTCTTCACTTCCCTACAAAGATTCCACGACATTGTTACCTTAATAAGATCTGTTACCCTGCATCGATTGCAGTCTGTCAAGGTTTTCCAGCATCTCCTGGATTTGATGGCCTCTACTACTGCCTCTACCCCCTTTGCTAGGCAAAAACTGTTTGATCCTATCATTGATTCCCCAGTAAAGAGGCTAAGGATCTCAAAGGCTACTGTTGACTCTTTAACCATCTGGTGTAAGGAGTCCTTTGTTTTGGCAGGCAGACCCTTCATTGCACTCTCCCCTAATCAAATTTTAACCACTGATGCTTCTTTAACAGGCTGGGGGGCTCACCTGCAGGATCTCGACGTCTCAGGGTCATGGAATGCAACCCAAAGGCGGTCTCATATCAACATCTTAGAGATCACTGCTATTCAAAAAGCACTCTAGGCTTTTTCTCCCCTCCTTCGAGGTATGGTGGTCAACATTGCGTGCAACAACATGACTGCAGTGTGGTATCTAAACAAACAGGGGGGAACAAGATCACCACAACTTTGTCGCATTGCTCTAAATATATGGCACTGGGTGGGGAGTCACGATATGTTCCTTATAGCCTCCCATGTCGCAGGGACCCAGAACTGCAGTGCGGACATTCTCAGCAGACTTCAGCACGAGAATCACGAGTGGGAGCAATCATCCCAAGTATACAGCATATTAGTATACCCTATGGGGTCTTCCCACCTTGAACCTATTCTCCACAGCCCTGAACACAAAGTGCCCTCTCTTTTGCTCGAGGGCTGCTCACGATCCCAGGTGCCTAGGGAATGCGTTTGCTCACAATTGGAGCTCACAACTAACCTATGCATTTCCTCCCATACCTCTAATCCCCTTAGTGCTGAGCAAGATTCGCAGAGAGGGGGCCAACCTCATACTGGTGGTGCCACGTTGACCCCGACAGATTTGGTTCCAGCAGCTCCAGGGAGTCACTACCTCTTCCTTTCCCCTGCCTCAGCATCTTGACCTCCTCTCTCTCGGGGGCGGACAGATTCTCCACCCGGACATTCACCGCCTCAACCTCCACGCTTGGATGCACTGCACAACACACAAGTGGACCATAATGCAATTCTTAAATGCCTGGCGCATTGCATTAGGAGGTATGATACGGGAAATCTCTTCTGTATGGAGACAAATGGATAAGCACAAGCACCTGAGCATGTAAATGTGTGTACAACTGGCTAGACAAATTTGATGACATCATCAGTGTCATCACTTGTAGACTGCGTGTGTATCATTCTACCCTTTATTTCTGATGTTATTAGTGCTCATCATTAAGAGCAAAGGCATAAGAATGACAGATATTTGTGAGATATAATTCTAGCAGTACTATTTTTTACAACTTGAATCCTATGAGGAATTTTCCACCAAAGCCAAAACACAAGGATTTCAAGCATTGCAGTAACCTAGCCTAGGGGTTATAGAAACATGAACTAAAGAAACTGTATCAGACAGCTCCGAGGATTGATCTTTTCAGACAGAGTCAAAATGTTATTCCATTTATGTAGAAGTAAAAGAAGGCTGCATTTCATAACAGCTTTTAACTCCTACTTATCCTGGGACAAAAAAATGGCAAAACACTATGTGATAGTAATTGGATGTGCTAATGCCTTAAAAGCACTCACCTGAAAAGAGGTTACTCAAAACATTGTTTTCACGTCAATAATATATTCTCCAATGTGGATTATGAAATCAGGACCCTATCATCCTCCCCCCCCCCCCCCCCCTTTATAACTAGAACAAAATCTTTCAAATAGCAGTTTTCTTCTGAAATTAAGATTTATTGAAGAGATAATCGGGAAGATTAGACTTGTCAACGTCTGCTGTATGTATAATCTAAGCAATTCATTTTTCATTTGAAGCCAAATGGGCCTTTCGGTTGAGAAAGAGTTTTTTGTTTTAATATAGTTTGCACAAAGGTTTTCTTCACTATCTTAATGGGGAGGCTGGCTGGGAGGAATAAAGTTATTATGCAAATATATACGGAAAATATCAGAATTAACATGGTGTACCTCATTTCTCTTCCTTTGAAAGAACTGCAGGTGAAAAACTGCACTTTTTTCCAGTCTATCGTGGGAGGGGGAGGGGTGGAAGATGTGAGTGTTACAAATATTCTGTGATTGTTGAGTAAATGGCATCCTCATGAAAAAAGTTGTAAGAATTCCACTCCACCACTTTTGGTGGTGTAGGGTTTGCTGCCACCACTCATGACAAACAGAAGAGGCCAGGAGAAGCCAAGTTGGACCAGCAGGGAGGCCATGACCACACAGTTTGGGTTCTCCCTAAAGTCGCTTAGCTTCCTTATCCCAGAACACAATACAGGCTGACATCCTGGATGCATTGTGCTACACACAAGTTGCATGGAGAAAGGGAAAAGGCTCAGGAATGAAGAAAGGGAAACGTTTCTCAGGAAAGGGAAATATTCTCAGGAATGGAGAAAGCAAAATGACTCTCAGGTCTTAGAAAGGCAGGTAGGTGGAGTCCCACCCATCCTCTTGAACTGGTCTCCAGCTAGTCTTCTATTTAGGGAGGTGATAATCAGGAAGAGATAGCTAGTCTATTTAGGGAGGTGGTGAAGGAATTCTTAGCCAGAATTGGCCAGCAACGGCAAGGCCAACAATCCAGCTGACTATTGCTGTTTGAGCAACTTTCAGGGCACATTTAGGTTCTTGGTTGATGTTATGAGTTAGTTAACTCACTGATTAATTGGTAGCAAAAGCATTTATAGGCTTTTATAAGTCCATAAGCATATTTTAGGATTTCTGTGAGAATATTTCAGAATATGCTTTTTTAAAGGACGCTTTATATTTGCAGTGTTTTAGAAGAACTGTCTTTTCTTACTGAGCAAGAAGAATTCATCTCCTTAGAACTCCTTTGGGTTGTTGAATAATAAGGTATTCTTTCTTTCACTTGATACTCCATAGACTTTGTCCCAGGAGCTTTATTCCATGAAGTGCTAAGCAGATGTTGGTCACTGTGGCAGAGTGCCCCGCTCCTGCGAGGACTTAGAGAAATAGTTAGCTTGGGTCCCTCTGCTACAATCAAGGCTTATATCAGCCTGTTCACACCCTGTAACTAGGCAGGAAAACCCTGAGTGTGTTTTGAGTCGGGTCTCCACCACCCCTATAGCCAGCCCAGTCCACCAGCTTCTCCCACTAACAGTTGGGCCCCAGGAGTTGCCTCCCCAAACATAAGCGTTCGCCCTCCTGGGCTCTATGGAGCAGTCCCACCTGGTGCCTGCAGACTCCTCATCTCTTTAGGCCGTCCTGCAATGCAGACAGGGGTTGTACATCCCCCCTACTAGGGCTACCCAAGCCCCGCTCCCTGATTCCCAGCAGGGCTCCACCAACTACTGTCCCAATGCTCAGGTTTCTGCTCTGTTCAGCTCTTCAGCACCAGGCCCACTCATTCTCCACCTGCCTCCTTCTTCCTGGCTCCTGGCTTTTCTAGCTTAAGCTAAACCAGGTGTGTCTCCTCAGCCTGCCTGTGGCTTAGAGCCACAGTCTTAAAGGGGCAGCTGCCCCAGCTTCTCTACCCTGCTATAGTCAGTCACTATGAACCAGATTTTCAAAGGTGACTCAGTGGTTTAGCAGTGCAAGTCTCATTGGCAGTCACTTTTATTATTTATGTGCTTTTGGCAACAACAACAACAACAACTAGCATGTCTGAACTATGCAAAACACAAAGAAAGATCCAGACACAGGTCCAGAAAGGATAAAAGTAGTGTACCTCTTTTATCTCAGCTGGTTACTTCAATAGACCAATGCTATTTACACTAACTAAAATTTATTTATTTATTTAATAAATTTAATACACCGCCCCTCCCGCACAGCGGCTCGGAGCAGCTTACAAGCATAATAAAACATTAAAAACATAAAAACAACACAATGGGAGGAATAAAACAGATCCTAACACACACACACACACACACACACACCAATGTAATCAGTTGGAGCAGGAAGTAAGAAACAAACCATTTGTACAGACTGGATTTCACCTAGTTTCCCTTCCTGAGATTGTGGGGTGTGCTGGAGGAACTGGAGCTTGCTACCTGAGAAATGATTGTTGTAGAAGTTAAGATCAGATGGGATATTTTTTGCTGTCAGCCCTTAGGAATAATTGTGTGATACTGACAAACTCTAATGTTGAGCCTTCCTTGTTTGACAGCAAGGCTTCTGTAGCTGGCAGCACCACGGACAGAACTGGGATCCCTGCTTCTGAAGGCTGCTGGTAGTACTGGGAGCAGGCAGTTCCACACATGCCTCCACCACAGAATCTAGACAGGCTGCGCTCACCCAGCACCACGAAAGCACAAAACAGGCTTAGTGGTGGACATGTACAACAGAGCACTGAGCTCCAAGTGACTTCAGGGTTAATTCCGGATAAAGCAAATAGGACAGTGGCGAGATGGCACCCCGCCCCAGGGCCACAGCAACTGCCATTTCCCGGGTCAGTGTACAGTGCAGAACAAATGTGTGGGCTTACCCAGGGAAGCAGAGCGCTGTCCCACTGTCCCCATGCCACAGGCAGGATGGAGGAACTGAACATATGGGCGGCTGTTGGGCCCCAGCCCTGCCCCGACCCAGTACCCCACCCCAGGCCATGACATACAGTCATGGCAAACCTCAGGCAAAAGAAGTCACAGCAGCTGCCCTGCACAGTACTCCAGGAGGGCAGGGTGATGGCAGGGGATGGCAGCCCCTGGCATCAATGCATGGAAGTGCCAGCCAGCCACAAGAGGATCCAGTTGCCACCCACAAAAATCCGGCTTTAGGGAGCAAAGCACATACTCTGTGGCAATCAGAGGAATAAAATCGGAAAGAAGAAGGGGGACATGAAAGCAACCGCACGCGGCCCAGACAACCAGTCCTGTGGCAGGCTGCCAGTCCAGTCCCTTCCAACCACCATTAACACCATGGCTCACAGATCAGTCACACTGGCAAGCCATAGCACAAAGGGTCTGGCACCTTTCCCGGGTTCACTTCACTACATCCCCATTCCATATTAAAATTCCTGTAGTTGCTTATAGTCACAATTCTTACCGGCTTAACCCACAGGCGTGACTTATTCCATCAGTCCTAAGCATGCCTGATGGCCTAACTTCTGGTGCTGACAAACTCAAATAGGGAATCCTTATCCATTTCTGGGACATTCTGTAATTGTTCAGCTGTCGCTTGAACATGCCAGTCTTTTCATACAGACACAACACAGGATCACTTTCCGCCTTCCCATCGTAAGACCCTTTCTTCCATGTCCAACTGTTCTGAACCCAGTTTTGTCACTCTCATGGACCCTTTCCACTGATTCCATTTGATGTAAACCAACGCAAGGTTCCAGGCCACTGCCACATCTGTCCACCAACAGCCGACACCCTTTGGTGTCACCCTCAGGGCCCTTCCCTTCAGGATATACCTGAAGAGGAAGTGGCAGGTGTTAACAATCTTGCCTTGTCCCAGCCCAGTCACATGGAGAGAAAGCTCACAACTGCAACTTCAAACTACAAGCAAACTCTCCTCCCACGCAGCCCAAAGTACAAAATTCCAACGGGGTCCCGGAGGTTGGGGGGTGAGGAACCTCCCTCCATCAGTCACACTGGCAGCCCTTAGTGGAAAGGTCTAACAGGGTCCTGGAGCCGCTCTCTCTGCATATAACCCTCATTGATACATGCCTCACTAGTAGCCCCTCACCAGCATATGCTGTGCTACCATATATGGGGGATAAAAAGCATTTCCATGTGCCAGGGCAACCTGCATCTCTGGCTGTGTCCAGATCTCATACAGGGCACGAAGCTTGGCTTCTCCCAGTAGGAAGCCCACCCCCCCACACACACCCAGGAGTTGAGCTCCAGCATCCAATCAAGGCACTCATGCCAGCCCTGCACATGCAAAGCTGTGCTCTCATTTGCATCCCACAATCCCATCTCCCGCAGTGGGGGCACACACCAGCAGGCCGCAGCACTGCCCAGCTCAACCACCCGGTGCTTGCATTCCATTCCACACACACGGAGCTGCAGGAGCTGCATATATTGGCTTATGAACCCATAGCCAGCTGCCCTGGAGGATGGGTCAGCCTCAGTCATCAGACCCTGCACATCCCCCCTCAGCCACACATCAGCCAAGGCCAAGACGCCCCCAACCTCTCCATGCCCCATACACTGGGTGGCAGCAGCAGAAACAGACTGAAACACCAGTCATGGCAGGTCAGTCCAGGGACAAGTACACAGAATGAGGCCAGGATGGCAGAATGCAGCCAGGAGCAGTGCAGGCTGCTTTCAAACAAGAAAAATACTAATGTACACAAGAGAAGGAAATTCCTGAGTCCATGCCAACCAAGTGGGAGTACAGTTCCCACAGAGCAATCCCCAAACAGAAACCTTGAGCATTCCAGGAAGCCACACGCTGAGCCACATTGTTACTTGGGGGTCTGTTCTGCCCCCACCTTTCCACCCTCCTCCCCCAAGAGAGACACCGTGATCCCATGTTGCCCATAAGCTGCAGATGAGCAAGCACAGGGCTGGGACAGGGCCCTAACACTCAGCTGAGGACAGAAACAGATTCAGCTGTGCAGGGGCAATCCCATCAGAATCTTTCTCTCTCCCTTCCCCCTCCCAGAAACACCATGATCCCGTGGTGCCCATAAGCTGCAGATAAGCAAGCACAGGGCCAGGACAGGGTGCTAGCCCCTAGCTGAGAACAGAAACAGACTATCAGTTCTGCAAAAACTGTTCCAGCCAATAGCTAGATGTGCCAGATGATGGCAGATAGGTGATTACACGTGGCGCGTCACCACTTCAAAGGCTCTAGTGCAGTGTCTGAAGTCACTGTGGCCATCTGCTGGGGAGATATGGAGTATGAGCACCTAGCTGGCACTGCCTTTCAACTCCTCCTCACAACCACTCAAACACGCCAGTGACCACTCTAGGTGGTGTAAGCTATCTACTCTGCCTGGCACGATGTCATTGCCAGCTGCTTCAGGATCCTCTGAAGAATTCAGGCCATGGTGTTGTGGTGCTGGCATCTGTGGGGTGCCCACAAGGCTTGGTGCCTGACAATAACCCGTATCCATCACCAACAGGCCACTCTGGGGTTGGAGGCACTGCAAGGGGAGCAGCGGCAGGTCATGGGTTATCTGTCCTGGGACACTGCAGCAGCGATCCTCACCCTTCAGGGGGCAATGCCCATTAGCGATGTGCGAACAGAACAGGGTTTGGATGTTCGGCTGTTTGGCCCAAAAACTTAGTTCGGGTTCGTGGGTTTGGTCCCACGGAGTTTGGACCCCTCCCCCCTGAATGTTCAGAAAGTTCGGCCACCTGGAGGCTTGGGGTGCTCCAGGGGTGCCCATGGGGGCATGGCAGGCTGTCAGAGACACAGCAGCAGCAGAGACCGGGAATGCTTGGGGCTTGGCACCTCAGGTTGCCCAGGCAGGCAGGCTCAGTGCTTGGTCCCTGGGGGTGCCCATGGGGGCATGGCTGGCTGGCTGAGACCCAGTGGCAGCAGCTGCAGCAGAGGCCGGGAAGGTTTGGGGCTTGGTGGCTGACCTGGCACCCCTATTTGGCCGGCATTGCAGCTTCCAGGCATCAGTGGAACAGCAGCAGACATTGGATTGCCTGGTAGCAGAACCCATGGCACAGCAGAGGCAGCAGCAGCAGCAGCAGCAGCAGCAGACATTGGATTGCCTGGTAGCAGAACCCATGGCACAGCAGAGGCAGCAGCAGCAGCAGCAGCAGCAGCAGACATTGGATTGCCTGGTAGCAGAACCCATGGCACAGCAGAGGCAGCAGAGGCAGCAGAGGCAGAACCAGCAGACATTGGATTGCCAGGGCACAGAACTCATGGCACAGCAGGGGCAGCAGAAGCGTACATTGGATTGCCGGGGCACAGAACCCATGGCACAGCAGAGGAAGCACTGGCAGTAGCAGCAGACATTGGATTGCCCGGGCACAGTATCCATGGCACAGCAGAGGTGGCATGAGCAGCAGGAGCATAGATTGAATGGCCAGAGCACAGAGCCTGTGACACTGCAGAGGCGGCAGCAGCAGCAGCAGACATTGGATTGCCAGGTCACAGAACCCATGGAACAGCAGAGACGGCAGCAGCAGGATTTGCCTGTGCGCAGCACCCATGGAGCCAGAATGGTAGGATTTGTCAGGGAAGAGCTCCCATACAGCAGCAGATGGCTGCAGCAGGATTGCGTGGGCACATTTGGATTTGCAAGGGCAGAGCACCCATGGACCAGCAGGCAGCAGCAGTGGGATTACCAGGCCATTGGGGCACATCACCCAGGGTTTCCAGGGCAGACAGACAGGCACCTTGGCATGAGAGGCAGGCAGGCTGGGGCAGGGCTTCAGCTTTGTCCACCGGGCAGGCAGACAGGTACTTTGGCATGAGCAGAAAGCAGACTGAGTCAGGGTTCGAGGTTGGCAACCAGGGCGGGCAGACAGGCAGTGTGGCATGAGCATCGGAAGGCAGGCTGAGGCAGGGTTTGAGGTTGGCAACCAGGGCGGGCAAATAGGCAGCATGGCATGGCATGGGACCTTGGCAGGGCACTCAGATAGGCTGGCAAAGACTGTGAAGCGAGAGAGAGCCAGTCAGATAGGCAGGCTGAGATCACCTAGCCAGAGGTCGGCTGGCAGGCTTACAGCTTCCCAATGCCACCCAACGTCATGAGGTCAGTCAGATAGGCTGGCCGAGGCCATCTAATGAGAGAGACAGAGGGGGGGGCAGGGCGGGCAATGGGCATTGGGAGGAAGGGACAGCACCTCAGCAGCAGAAGTCCAGATTGAGAAGGAGTCCCATACCAAGATTGCCCCTGGCATGGGATGGTGTGTGCCACTGCACCATCAATCCATGTCCAGGGGAAGCTTGGAGAATCCCAGAAGTAGAAGGTTGACCTTGATGAAAAGCAACTGCTCTGCTCCACCAACTTGACCCCCAGCCTCAGGCAGGGTGGCGAGCAAATGTCTCCCACCATAGAGAACACCCACTCGCTGGGGACACTCGTTGGTGGGCAGGACAACAGACCCGTGGTCACTTTGGACAGGGCCAGCCACATGTCCCTCTGAGAGCTGTGTCGCCACCATATTCTGTCCCTCCCATCAGCGCTATTAGTGGTGCGTCACCCAGTGCAGGCCAGAAGGCAGGAGGGGGCAAAAAATTCTCCGTATGGACGCATTTTAATTTGATGGAGGCAGATGATCCCAGAGAGGTGCAGTGCAGTTTGTGCCAGAAGGTGGTGAAGCATGGGCAGGTGCTCACCAACCTTGGCACAACTGCCATGGCGAGGCACCTAAAAGCATGCCACAGCGCCGTGCTGCTAAGCGGGAAGGCAGGGCCAATGGACACCAGCGGGTTCCTGACTGCAGCAGCCAGTCGTCCACCTCCATCAGTGGGCAAGCATCCTCCTCGAGCAGCTACCTCTAGCCGCAGGAGCGATGTTGCTGCTAGGGAGGAATAGCAGCAGCAGCAGCAGCAGCAGCAACAGCCAGTTGAGGCCCAGAAGCATCAGTGCACCATGGAGGAGCTGGGGTGGGAGCAGCTGCCAAGTCCATTGACAGCTGCAGGACATGGAGGGCGGCATGACTTTCAATTGAAAACCACGCGCATGTTGGGGGAAATGATTGCGATCCTGCCCTGACATGAGTGAGTGATCCCCGTTCGCACCGGCCCTTTACCCGTTGGCTGGCTCTTCCATGCTGCCGCGTCTTCCCTCGCCCCTCCCGCTGCCGCCACCACCGCCACAGGTGAGAACACAGCTTAGGTCACCTAGCTCTCCACCCCCAGCCCCCATTGCCTCCAGTGCAATTACTTACCACTCCCCTCGAGCTCTGAATTTCTCAGGAGCTCTGAGACTTCTATCCCCTCTGCCTCCCCCTCTGCTTGCTCTGAGACCAACTACTGTCTGATGTTCTGGTGGTAGCCGAGGTCTGCTATCCAAGGGGTGATTCCCTGGAACATGCACTCATTCCTGTGTGTTTTGCATCCCTGAATGCACTGACTTACTGTGTTGGACTGGCTATCCTACTGCTGCATGGTCCTTTTGTCTGGCTCTTCTTCCGCTGAGGAATGGGAATTGGGCACAAGCTGCTGTACAGACAGGGGACGCTCAACCTGGTCATGCCTTTTCTGACAGTTTCCTTTAAGGGTGCTGGGACATCTTGTGCAGAGGGGTGTTGGGGCATGGTCGGTCTGTTGACCGGCCTGGGCTTTTCACTTGCACCTCTCTGTTCCTGGGAGACCTCACCCTATGGCAAGGTTGGGCAGGGCCTAACACACAGCAGGGTGCAAGTCAACACAGTTTAGCCCGGGTGAGTGGGACTTTGCCCAGGCTGCGTTGCTGACATTCTCCAGCCCACGTATCATGTATCAGCCGCCCACACTGGGGTGGATGTGGGTGAACATCTGGCAGGACACAAATTAACAAACAGGTGAGTTCCGGGATAACGCAGGCTACTGTCTCATTTGTTTTCACCCCTGTCTACCGTATTAGCAGGAGTCATAGAAATTATGAGACATTATCTCAGGAGTTAATGGAACAGCACAATGTTTTCAGTTTTCCTGACCCATTTTCAAGGCATTAATGTCAGACAACAAATGTCTAATGGAAAGAACAGGATCAGTACCTCCTGAGGACATGAATGCTAGTCAGTAAGTATTTGTGATACACAGATTAAAACTATCCCCACTTATATATATAAAAAAAAACTAAGAGAGAGAGAGAAAGACAGAGAGGAAGAAGGGGGGACAAATGTTAGACCTGCAGCCACAGCTCTCTTAAGTTCTTTGAACAAGCACTTCCAAAATTCACAAGCTTACGTTATTTTCCTCTGATCCCTAGCACAGAGGGCATTTTACTGGTGTTTTCGCTAAGGTAGACACTAGACGTAAAATGAATATTTACAGCAAATTTTGAATTCATCAAAGTTTGAGTTTGAGTTTGGCCGACTCAAATTCAGAAGTGAGAGGTGAATTTGCAGGCCAAATTAAAAACTCTTCATTTTAAAAATTTGCACAGGTTTTGACTTTACTTGTTCATCCGTTCATTATTTGGCACTTTGCTTCTTTCAGTACCGGGCAGTGCTATCTTGTGGTTCTTTTTGAACTTTTGCAAGTGCTGATTGGGCCTGTGATGGCAAGCCCTTACTGTGGGAGATGCTATCTCAAAGGCACCTTTTCAGTGCCTCTTCTGTGATGAATCAAGCCATTGGTCCCTTTTAGGCTGAACTGCTCGTTACTTTGATCTTGGCCCCTGTCAGCGGCATAACCAGGAATGGCTGCAGAGCCAAAGGGAGTATGAAGTGAACTACCAAAGGAGCAAAAGCTCCCAAGGAAGCAGTCTGGGTCCTAATTCCCAGGGACAAACGGGAAGGTATGTGGCGAGACTAGGAAAGAGGATTATGTCATTCTTTTATGCAGAGATAGCATGAATAAAGCCATGTGTGACTGTGACCTCAGACTGAGTGATTTGGGTCTGATCCTGCATTGACTTACCCCAGACAGGTGGCATATACATTACATCTTCTTTGACTATCTCAAGAGAATTAGCCCTGTCCCAGAGGTTAGAGTTACCTCCTTTAGCTCTTCTCTCAGTATTATGGACAGCTCCCTGAGCAAGACTGGCTTGTGAGAGCGCCTACTGCTCCCACAGCCTATAGCAGACTTGCTAGAAAGGGGCAGGGCCAAGAGTGAGGGGCAGGCCAGCCTTAAGGGGCCAGCCTCTGCTCCATTACAGGGCCATCTGTGTGACATAAAGAGGTTTGTGCCACATGAATGAATGAAAAGCTACAGAAAGACACAAAGTAGTGAAATACTGAATCTCAATTTCACAAAATAGGAAAATATCAAATAATCCCGTCCCAAATAACAAAATACTGAATAACAAAAAGTGACAGATTTGTGAAGTATTAATTGACCAGTACTGAAGTGCTAAGTTTTGCAACCACAAGAAATACAAATCCTGATCTTCGTGTCTAAAAATGAACACTCCAGTTGAGTTTGTAAATTTCCAGTGACACATTCATTGCAGCTCTAGGAGAATCTTCTCCGCTGTTATCATTCATCCTTTTCTTTTGTCATTTTGGAGACAGGATGAGAAGTTCTACAGGATACTTATAATCAGTCCAATATGCTTGTGCCACGGATCAAAACTACATTTTCCCCCAGAAGTTTTCAGCAAAGCTTGAAAGAGAGAAGAGTTCAGTAGGCTCAAAAGCCCAGTGTAACATTAAGAAAGAAAGTTTGTAGCTCTTTACCCTGTAGGACTCCATGTAGACTACAAGTGATAGAAGCTCTTTTTAAAATGTACTTCTGAAAGGGGAGAACTTTAGAAAAGGAATGAACAAAGAAAAGAGATACCTTGAACCAAACCCACAGTTGGAATGACAACAGGTTGGAAGTGAATTGATTTAATGATAATTACTAAATGAATTATTTTTCTCCTGTTTTAGAGCAAGTTACCCAGTACCAATGGAGTACCAATCCAGTATTCTATCTGAATCCAATTTTGCAGTGGTTTATACCACCGATTCCTGTAATTCCACTGACTCCATTGTTGTTGCTTCTGACTGACTCATTCAGCCAGGATCAGAATCTAGACCTTACAATGTGATTCTGTTCACTAGTACAAATGAGGTTTTCTCCAGTGAGTACAATGGGAGTAGGATCAGACTCTTGTTAGGTAGGAAAGGGTCTGACAGAATATGAGCAACAGGAGGTCAGAATCAGACTCCTCGAGCCTCAGTAAGTAAGGTACTAATCATTGGAACGGTTCACTGGGGAAGGTCAGGCAGATCACTGCTTTGCAACGCACATATATTTCCTTGAGAAAAATCAATTCATTACAGCTAAAAGTATCCTGATTCCTTAAAGCAAGGAGACTGAGGCAGACACATAGGCCCCTGTACATTGTAGAGCAACCATTCTCATTAGAGCTCATTGCATGGTTTTCTTACCTCTGTGTCTTCCACATGAGCAGGTGGAGAGAATGCCCAGAAGAACGGAAATGCCGGACACAGACAGAAACTGATAGGAAAGAGGGACTGCAGAGGGGTTCAGTGGGAGTGGGGAGGCACCTTGGAGAAAGGGGAGAAAGGAAATAGGAGTCTGAAGAGGGGGGCCTTAGTGCAGCCCCCAAAATCCTGGGTCATATCTCTGGGGTTCCTTCTCCTGGAGATCTCATTGAGGAGCAAGAATGCTCCCTGCCCACCAGTCTAAGATTTGTAATACAGGCAGGGCACTGTGTTCCTGCTTCCCACAGAATAGCTGATCACTGGAAACAGGGGGGTTCCCCTACATCCACATTTCCACACTCCCCTACTTGTAGTGCAAGCTTGCTTGGTAGGGAGCAGAAGCACCTATCACCCCAAGCAGCACAAGTTACTTGTAATTTACAGAGGTGGACACTGGGCACAGTTTTGTTTTTTGTCCAAGGTGGCCAACTACCTAGAGCTGCCCCTGCTTCATGGCTCCCCAGCAGGCTAAAAACCAGCCTTGAATACGTCAATAGAAACTAGAGCTGAAACTCGGTGCTTGTTTTTGTTTGGAATTCACCAGGGACGAACTTCCGCGTTCTGACATTTCGAGGTCCAAGGCCAGTACTCGGAAACTTTGGAACCCTCGATCAAGTGATCGAGGCGCCATGGTGTACATGACCAGAGTGACCCAGATGTATGATCCTAGCTTTTCTGAGCTAGAAAACTAAACTTAGTGCCATATTTGGTAGGCAGGGGGGTATGGGAGGGGAAGGGGAGTGATGGACAAGCCACAGGACAGTTTTTGATTGGCTGGCAGGGGTAAAATAAAAGTGGCTGTATGGCCATTTCCCATTGACTTTGATGAATCTGTCTGTGTGCTACACTGCTGATCTGTAAGTATTTCATCTGGGCAGGGTGGGGGTGCCCAGCCTGGCCATAGGGGCAATGCTGGGGGTTACTTAGCCAATAGGCACCATGCCTTTTTTTAAAAAAAAATAAGTGGGTGCTGCTTGCATTGCTTGGCTTGGCCAGAGGGACCCACCTTGCTCCACTTCCCCTGACCTGGGCTGTCCAGAGGGACAATGCTGGGGGTTACTAGCCAGTGCCATCATGCTTAATATATTTTTAAGTGGGTGCTGCTTGTACTGCTTGTTAACACCATAAAGGCCAGAGAGGGATCACTGTTGCTGTGTTTTTTTGTGGGCACTGTAATATTGATTGGGTTCAACTTTACTGAGATGTGCCCAGCTGGGGCTCAGGGGGATACTTTCTTTCTGGTTAATTTATTATGTGTGGGGAGAGGGCTTGTCTTGCATAGGTTGGCATACTAGAGCAATGAAAGCTTTTGTGGGGGTGCATTTTTTTTTATTTCTATTTTTTTGTATTATGCCTGTTGAGCTGGCATAACTGTTTTAAAGTGGATGCACTGCTGCTGGGCCATGCTGTGGATACTGACTTTTGGCTTTTGGCAGTTAGTTACACTTTTGGGGTTTGCCTTGTGACTGTCTCACTTTTACTAGTCTGCTTTTGGGGGGCACTGTATTTTGGCTGTGGGTTCCAAGGTCCGGAGTTTTGATTTCCAGGTCCCCAGAAAAAGTTCCAAGATCCGACCAAGGACCTAGTCCCAGTACTCAGAACCTCGGAAATCCTCGCTAGTACTCAGATCACCTATTTGGTGCAGCCCTAATAGAAGCTCCGTATTGATGCACACCTTACGTTCTGTTCTTCTTTCTCCCTTAGGATCTTCCTGTTTGATTTCTTCTGCCAGAGTACAGAAATAATTCCCTCTGGAACAATATGCCCACTTTATTTGTGTTCATATTGATATGATTTTAGGACTAAATCAACAGTATGTTCTGTTGTTTACTCAGTAGCATGCAAGAAATCCTTCAGAGCTATTATAGTCTGCTGCTTATATATGATTGTGCTCTGTCTTGGGTACCAATTAATATGCATATCTTATGTTCTGAGAAGTCAGCTAAAACTTTGTGGGGTGATTATCAGAATTTTAATGTTCCTATCAGTGATACCATTTAGGGCAAAGCCACATGAGACATGGCCAACCAGATCCCCTGCCCACCCTAGGGAGGGTGAAAGCAGCCGCTACACTTTGTGTTAGCAGGGAGAGGAGTCCAAATGAGCAGCCCCCTACACTCTAACAGGGCCCCCCATCAGCTGTTTGGAGGCCAGGATGTTCTTACTCGTCTGGAGTCCCACATCAGCTATTTAGTGGTCAGGTTGAGCACGGTCCTCCGGGCCCAATCCTTGGACCTTACCTCACAGTGGTGCTGCATGGGATGGGAGGTGGTCCTTTACCCCACATTAGCCCAGGAGAGGCAACAAGTAGCCAGCGACGCATCACTGGCCTTCTCCAGCAGTCACCCACCCACCCCGGGGCGGAAGTGGGAGAACATCCAGCAGTGCTGAATGGATGGTCAGCTGCACCATGAGCTAATGTTGGGTAAAATGGGATAACATCTCATGTGGCCTTACCCTTAGACAGATGATAGAATGGATAGTGCATGAAACCAACGAGACCTGTAGATGAAAACAGCAGAAGCAAATTTAGACACAAAAATATAGTTTTATGACAGCAGATCTACTTTTCATATGCAAGAGCTACATTTAATGGAAATTGTTACTTAATTTTTAAATTTGCATGGCAGTCAACTATTAGCATCATAATCTTGCCAACAGTCACGGAAGTAACATTATTCACATAACTTCTCAGTCTTTCCTGGGCTATTTCATGTGTGTAAAGTTACTCCTGTCAATTAAACGTTTTCAGGATCGAGCCTCAATCCAGTATCTCAGTCCTTTTTTTTTTAAGTGTTATTTTTTTAAAATTGCTTTTGGTTGTGCAAGCAAAAATCACATCTGCAGCAGATAAATCCTTTTCAGTTGTTGTTCTTTCATTAATCATACATATAACTTTAAAGCAGCTGTTTCTTTTTCTTTCTTTCTTTTTTTAATAACAAGGCTGATTAAAAACATTGTCTTGGAATGAAAACATTCTGTCACATTTCATCCTGAAGCAAATTTTTACAAACAAGTTATAAACTCCTCAAAAGCAGGGTCTGTAATAGAAGTGCTGATGCAACATTTAACTGGAGCTATGTAATGATGTTCTAATTGATACAGATGTATAGTCAAAAAGATGTCTCTTTGGCTTTCTAGAAGTCTTTTAACATACAATGCAGATTATACATAAATTATTTTATTCCTGCTGAAAATTGATTTCTACAGTGTGACATTTCATTTTTATATGCACATATTTATTTTGTTTCTCACTAATTAAATAATTCTCCAAACCACCTTGATTCTCTCATACCTGTTTATAGTGAAGCATAAAAGCGAAATTGTTTTTGCTTAATCTGCATACTAAATTCAGTGAAATATCTTATTCCATAGGAAGTAATGAATGTGGCTGTATTTTAATCAAACTTCAAATAACCTGTATGGAGATTCTACACTCAAAACAGGAACAACTATGTGAACAACTATAAAAACAGATGTGACAGTGGCCTACTTAGGTCACTGTGGCCTACAGGTCACCAGCACATCTGTTTTAGGGTCACCAGATGCTGGCCTGGGATTGCCCCAAACCATGTTGGCTGCTAGCCTGGGTTCTCACCCCTGAACTATGTCCAGGTCACAGCCCAAGTCAAGGTCCACCCAATCAGGTAAATCAGGCCACAACGGGCTATCACATCTGCTGTAGCCCATATCAGGTCTACCATGGCCGTCACTGGCTGCCATGGCTGTCCGTCATGGTGCGGGGTGAGGCACTGGGTGTAGCATGGGGGCAGGGCCAGACAGCTGCATGTTCGTGCATCTCCCCGCCCACCCCAGGGGTCCGGGCGCAAGCACGTTTGTTGTGCAGCCTGACCCAGTCTGGATTGTGTCTGCCACGACTTCCCAGTCCAACCCAGCCCAGGTTGGGACACAGCTGAGCGGCCATAATGGCTGTTTTTCACTCCATGTCAATTAACTATGTGCTTCATTTTATTTATTATTATTTGTTTTATTACATGGATTTAAGATCCTGCACCCTCCAGCACAAAGGCAGCTCGAGGTGGCATACAAAATAAATAAATAAATTATAAAAAAACAATTAAATTATAAATATATCTAAAAGTACAGCTAAAAGGAGCTATAACCCCATCCCCGACCCAACCCTCCCACCCACTACCCATCTCCCCCATTAAAGGTATGGTGGAACAGCCAGGTCTTACATTGTCGTCGGTAGGAGGGGAGATCTGGGGCCAGACATTATCACCAGGAGGGAGTTCCACAGCCACGGACCAGCCACTGAGAACACTCTCCCCATGGTTACCAGCTGAGAAACTTGGGGAACCTCGACAGGGGAGTCCCCGACTGACCACAGGGTGGTAATGAATGAGACAGAAGCCCCCCTGGAGTCTGGTTTGATCTGTGCATCACCCACTCACATGGTTAGCATGTAGAGCCTAATAAATGGACAGCCCCCATGTGTATTTTTTGTGTATTCGGGCAGCCCCCCGCTCGCAGGATTAGCATGACAAGCCTAATACACAGGCAGGAATTCTTCCCCTCTGCACTCCGCTAACCCCACCCCCTTCTAACTATAGTGCCACCTGTCATGACTCACAGCCATGGCAAACCATGGGAACAAGAAACCACACTGGCTGTTTCTATCTGCTGGGCTATTATGACTCCAGGAGGTGGTCCAGAGCCTGCTATCCCCAATCGCAGATATTCTTTCCTGGGTTTATACAGCACGGTGGCTGAAATAATCTTTTGCTATGTACAAAATGCTGAGTTTCCTGAGCAAATTGCATACTTTATGAGCACCTATAGTGAAAACTGAAAGCAAAAGCAATCAGTCTGCAATGTTGTTACCACCCAGTTTCTTGCATCCATAGCTCACAGCGATGTACTGGCAGGTAGCAGCACCCAGATTTATTGCGCTCTTGCCTGCCATGGTGTTGGAAATCCCTCTGTTTCCATAAAACCCCCAGTCAAGCATGCACCTCTTGTACCCCTTTTATAGCATCTTCTGCATTACCATTACCATACAGTGGGGGTGGAAACATCCCTGCTCACCAGGACTTTCTGCTAGGGGCGGGAAAACCGGTAAATCCGGTATCCGATAATGCCGGTACCGGGCGTACCGGCATTATCAGATTCAACCCGGTAATCCGGTCCGGGTACCGGATTCTGGGTACCGGATTTTTTTACATTGCAGCCATTTAAAAATGGCTGCAATGTAAAAAACTTAAAGCCCCAGCAAAAAAGTTTAAAAAAACAAACCCTCCCCGAGTCCAGGCTGCG
>QEPC01002135.1:1977884-2003683 GCA_003113815.1 Sphenodon punctatus | reverse complement strand
CCTGAGAGGCCCCGTCGGGAGGGGCCAGGAAGTACGAGCCAGGAACTACGAGCGCGCTGGACGGAGCAGCTGCTGCTGCCGTCCCTGGTAAGACAATTCCTTTTGGGGTTTTTTTTGGGGGGGTGGGAGTCAAGCACGCCCCAGCAGCTGGGGAGGGCAAGCCCCTGCAGCTGGGGAGGGGAGGCCCTGAGGTTTTACCAGTGCGGGGGGAGGAGGAGGCAAACCAAGCCCCCCTCCCCCCCGCATGGTAAATCGCGCCGAGGCGCAGAATTGGCCCCTGACTCCCGCGGAATTTTTAAAAAAATTCCGCGGAACAATCGGGGCCCTGACCATAAGCTACATATACCATGTGCTGTGGATCCACAAGGTAGATACTTTTATACACATTTCAATTGATGCAATAAACTTGATAGCTCCCACACTGCATTTGGACCTACTTTAAGAAAAGCTATCAAAGGAGAACAAATATTTATATCCTAAATTCATGTGATTTGGGGGAAAGCAATATCTTTTGAAATTCTAACACATTCTGGTGTTTTTTCTATTTACACTCCAACAAAGGGCTTGATCCTTTGATTTCCTTAGTGTGTCAAGGGCCTAACACTATCCTGACTAGAAGTTGAAACTTTATTTCCTGCCTCTTCAACATGAACCGGGTCAGAGTTCAAAAACAAACATTCTTATCATGCAACAAAAGTTATTTTTAATTATCTTAATTGCCACTTTGACTTCTAAAAAATCCTGAATACCTTCAATTTCTTACAATTTTAATGACTTTATTGGCTTTTTAATTCTTCCATCATTGGCTTATGCCAGTATATGCAAGCAAAATTAAACGCTACTGAATACTTATGAAACTTTTTTCTACTACTTTATTATTTCTACTATTTTTGCTTTCTATTATTTTGGTGCTTTGTTATAAAAACAATCAGTTTTAAATCACTTACAAATAGTACAATATTTGGCATTTTGGATCTTCTTGTTCTTAAAATTTGATTGAGGCTGCTTTTAAATGAGCAGGTCGCCGTTGCGTGACCTGCTCATGCAATATTTGAAGTATTTAATTCGTGGTCTGCAAAAAATGTGTGACCACCTTCTATGCGCATGATCCCAGACTAGTGTCTCGTCTAATCCCGCCTTGCGGGATTTTGAAATATCACGCGAGCGGGTTGCACAATGGTGACCCACTCGTTTAAAAGTGCCAGACGTTATATTTATAATCTTTTTTACTATGCACTCACCAAACTCTGCACTGCTGAGTAAAGTTTTTGGAATGTTTATTTAATATATCGTGGGTTTTAGATATTTTTAAACTGTTGTATTCTATGCCCAGTACTAAAAAATGACGTAGGTTAGTGTGATACCTTCAGTTCCAATAATCCAAAAGTGATAATTATAACCTACTGTATTGGAGGCCAGAGAATGGGTGAACTCTAAGCTTCAGGCAGGGGAAGCTACACTCATGCTTGTCAAAGAGATTAACAAGAAATCTGATCGAGTCTGCCACAGCGGATTACAAGTTTGATCTCATTTTTTTCTCCCCAGTAAACAACCCTGAGGGTTTGGACTCTGGTACAGAAAAGCAGACAGAATCACTGGATATGTGAGACAAAGCGTGGGAAATAATAAAATGTTGGTGAAGAAGTCCAAGCAATATAAAATTTATAATATCATATAATCTTTCTCCCACCTTTTGATGATCTGGCTTAGTTAGACTGCAGTCTCTCCTGAGGACAGGGACTGATTCTTACTTATACTTCTCATTGAGCATGACTTCGACTCCACCATTTCAGAAGCAATGTCAGAGTCAGAGGTTAGGAATGCCCTGTCTGGTTGTGATTTATGGAATGAATTTCAATCGGTGACATCTGCCGAGGCAGCAGATGTCCTGGGGTCTGTTCGGGCCACAACTTGTGAATTAGATCCATGCCCATCCTGGTTGGTCAAGGCCTTCAGGGAGACACTGGAGCCAGTGCTGGCTGGGGTAATTAACATCTCCCTCCAGAAGGGGAGGATGTCAGACTGCCCTCCTCAAGAAACCATCTCTTGATGTTGATGCCCCAGTGAGTTATCAGCCTGTCTCTAGCCTTCCCTTTTTAGGGAAGGTTATTGAATGGGTGGTGACCCATCAGCTGCAGGTGCATCTGAACCACACTGGTTTTCTTGATCCCACACAGTCAGGCTTTCGCTCGGGTTATGGCACAGAGACAGTGTTGGTGGTCTTGGTTGATGACCTCCTAGTAGAGCTGGATAGGGGTCGTATGACCCTGTTAGTTCTACTAGATCCATCAGTGGCTTTTGATACTGTGAACCACAAGATGTTGGCGACCCACCTGCAGAACTTGACTGGGGTGTATGGAACCATTGTACAATGGTTCTGTTCTTACTTTGCAGGTAGATCACAGCGGGTGGTACTAGGGGACTGTAAATCATCCCCTGGGGCTCTCTCATGTGGGGTCCCACAGGTTTCTGTCCCCTCTCTTGTTCAATTTGTATATGAAGCCACTTGGGGAGGTCATGTGCATCTGGAGAGTTCATTGTCACCAATATGCAGACGACGCCCAGCTGTACTTATCTTTTTCAACCAACCCAGGCCCTGCTGTCTTCTTGTTGTCCCAATGTCTGACCACTGTGGGGGACTGGATGAGGTCAAGCTGATTGAAGTTCAATCCCAATAAGACAGAGGTGATGCTGGTGGACGGGGTTGATGATCTGGGGGTGGGAGAACACTCTCATTAGTGGGGGGTTTTGCCCTCCATTGATTTCATCTGTGCAGAGCCTGGGGGTGCTCCTGGATTTGCAGCTGCACTTGGACTCCCAGGTGTCAGCTGTGGCCAGGACACATTTTGCCAACTACATCTGGTGAGAAGGCTCTGCCCACATGTCTCAGACTCAGACCTCCCCACCATCACCCATGCATTTGTCACTCTACATGGGGCTGCTCTTGGTGACAGTTTGGAAGCTGCAGCTGGTGCAAAATGCTGCAACCCATCTGCTCACTGGGATGAGCCGCAGGGAGCACATCACACCAGTGCTCCAAGCATTGCACTGACTGCTGTCAGGGGAGTAGGGGTGAGGGAACCTATAACCAGGGGACAACCATAGAAAAGGCCATGGGTACCCCGATAGGAAAAAACCTCTCAGCCGGTCTCGAGGTGTTTCGAGACTGCTCTCATCCTTATCAGCTGGGAAACCCAACTTCAGAATGCACGGCTCATCATTGAGGTTACAGAAACAAGAGAGCGAGAAAGAAACTCCAGGAGTGAAAGAGGGAAGAGAAGTTATGAGGAGCCACAAGAGGGAATAACGGATAGAAGGAGGGAGGCAGGGGACAGGGCAAGAGGGAAGTGAGGCACGGAGGGAACACAAGCTAGGGAGGAATAAGGTAAGGCAGGGTTACAGGGGGAACGCCAAGCACAGAAGGCAGGGTTACAGGGGGAACGCCAAGCACGGAGGCTGCCGGGGACGACAAGGCCCTGGGGGGGAAACAAGACCAAGCAGGGATATAGGGGAACGAGGCAATGAGGAGGGTGAAGCCAAACGGGACAACCAGGAACACAGGACTGCGGGAGGACAATGCACGGCTATAGGGGAAGGGAGACCACACGGGGCAACAAAGGACACAAGACTACGGGGAAACAATACACGGGTATAGGGGAACAAAGCTATGGGGGAAGTGAGACCAAACAGGGAAACAAGGGAACACAGAGTTAACCAGACCACAACACAGACAACAGAGGAGACAACATTCAATCATAACAGGACACTTAACAGGTTACACACAAAGGACAACAAGAACTATAATTATAACACAGACAACAAGAAAGGAAGGAGGTACAGGATCCATAGGGGTCACACATACAACAGATACCCAACAAATACACAGGGGGAGGGAGAGGGAAAAAGAGGGACCCCCAAGACACAAGGCAGGGGAAAGGTAGAGTACACAAGTGTTCCACACATGTGCACTCAGGGGGTACAAGCAGTTGCTCCCACAGCTTCCTGTGGCCACACTATGGTTTAAATGCTACCTTGTGGCCAATCAGGAAGCTGGGAGGTGAGACTAGGGGGGAAAGGGCACAGCTGGGGAAGGACGTGGCAACACAGAGGGTGGAAACACGAAGGAAGACACAGGAAAGAATAGTGGACTGCTAACACAGCCTGAGATAGCACTAGCCTGTAGGATGGTGCTTTTCAATCCTGCAGGGCTGGGGGTTTAAGACCCAGCCCTGACAGCTGCTCATTGTCTTCCGGGCCCAATTCAAGGTGCTTAACCTTTAAAACCCAAAACAGCCTGGGCCCTGCTTACCTGAAGGATTGCCTCACCCCCCGGGCGGCCCCTGCAGTCATCCAGAAGCGCTCTCCTGGAGGTCCCGCACTATTGGCAGATCCTAACAGACAGGCAGGCATTCTCAGCCACTACACCATTGCTTTGGAACGCCCTCCCAGCCTCAGACTGGATCTCCTTGCCTTCCAATGAAGTTGTAAGACCTGGGTCTTTCATCAGGCATTTGGTGGGGGGAGGGGGAGAGTGGAATGGGTTAGGAGTTAGGGAGGGGGGTGTTTGTACAGATCATTGTGAATTTTAATTTTATTTTTGTTGTTATGGTTTTATATTTGTATATTGTATTTTTTATATATGTATTTTTAACTTAATTGTGAACCACCCCATGTCACCTTGAGCGAGAGGGGCAAGGTATATATATAGTATAACTTCTAAGACAAGATGGCTCCAATTTCAGTTGGGAATTGAAAGGCTCTCCCATAGAACAAATAATTCAAGTGAATCACTAAAAGAAAATCACACCTAAATAAGCATATGATGGCTACCAATCACAAGTTAAAGATTTGAGACATGCCCAGGGTGTTACCAAATGTATCAGGAAACATGGGATAGCTTCATTCCTGTGTTTCCCGTTATGAGTTAGTGACTCATTGCCATATATAACAGTATTGGGAAGCTGCTAGCACAGTCAGTGGGTACTTAATAGAAGGCAGGGAGGAGGGAAGTACTTGTTTGGGGCTGAGCCTAGAAGCAACTGTGGCAGTGGGAAGATTGTTGATATGACACTCCTGGAACCCATCTGCCAATACTTCTGGCTCCTCTGACATTGTTGATGCAGCTGCTGTTCCAGAGGGACTCTCCACTGCCTTCAGATTCAGATCATGATAAGCCCTGCCTCCCTAGTCCACCCTCCTTTGTGCCTTGCCCTTTGCCACTGTCACCTGACATAGCAGCTACAGGCAAGGATCTGCTCCTTGTTGCATGACCAGAACATTTCTGGGTAAATAAGGAACAATCAGAGAGCAAGACGTAATGGGTATAACATAACAACCTACTGAGCATCTGCTATCCAAACAGGTGGGTAGTATTACATCTGGTAACACCCACACAGTGGAAAACTGAAGAAGTGGAAAGAAAATGCAGGCTAAGACAGGAGGTTTGCTTCAAGGGTAATCAAAGGTAATCTGTGATCTTCAAAACATCCTGCAGATATTTGCAAAAAGGATTACCTATGAATTCCCACTGCTTCGATGGGTCAACACCCAACACCCCCCGAATGTATATGGGTACTTTCAGACATGACGCTAACCACACTTTAACCACCCTTTGTTGCAGGGCTGCATAGGACACCAATACAGCCCTGCAACATGCATAAATAACCACCAAGGGTGGTTAAAGGGTGGTTAGCATCATGTCTGAAAGTACCCTATGTTATTACTTTTTTAGAGGTGGAGACAACGTAGTTCAAATGATATCTTTTATTGGACTGATTATAAAAGATATCATTCAAACTATTTTGTCTCCACCTCTGTCACTCAAGTCCAAAGCTGCAACCACACTCTCTCTGGATTACCTTTTTAAACAGACTGACTCTTACAGAGTGAGAAATTAGATACTGCTAAAATATAAAGACAATGTTGAATGCTTTTTTAAAAAGAAATGGTTTATTGTATCAAAGAGGAATAAGAAGAGGAGGGGGAAAGGAATGGATCATCATATATATGCATAGGTCTCCTATAAGCTAGGACTATACACCTTCCTACAGTTATAGAATGTCACTTAAAAAAAGCATGTTACAATACCATTACCATGAAAACTTGCATTTCACTGAAAGCACATACATCCGCACCGGATGCAACTTTCTTCCTCCCTGTCAAATGCCTTTGGAATAAGACAAGAAAAAGATCCTTATGTTGTGATTGTCCTAGAGCAAGATGACTGCTGAGAGGGATAAACCATCAATCTCTTTAAAGCTTGTAGCTCTTGTTTTTGCCATGGTTGCAGTTCTTTGCAGCAAAGAGCAGTGGAATGTTTCTCGACCCTGATATCTCATTCCCATTTTATAAATAAGGCTTTCTCCTGAGGATATAAGTATTAAAGGGAGGTTGGTGCAAGTCTGAACCCATACCATTAAAATAATGAGTTTAACAATTGTTACCAATGAGGTAAACTTTTCAATTATAAATCATGGTTATTTTGAGTTACAGAAGTGAACACAAATGATGCCTTTTTTTAACACTTATCTAAAAATGACCAAACTGATATTTTTTATTAATTACAAATGAAAGTCCTGTCCTCAGTGACCCCTGTTCACTGCATTTTCTCCATTGCTGACAATTACTGAACAACCTTCCTTGGACTATGTCATTGATATTGCTGTATAGTTACATTGCACAAATGTTCTTAAAAGATCACATCAGCTCTAAAGTGATGGTAGTGTTTTTAAAACCTAAATTCAGCAATACAAATAGACATGTCAGTTAAAAACAGAAAATTCTCCATAATAAAAGTATTTCTTCCTACTTTATTATGGAATGATGGAAGAGAACCAAGAAATGCACGAGTACATAGAAGATAAAAACAGAGAGCTAGGCTTTCAAGAGCATGGGGATAATGGGCAAAAACAAATGTGCAGGCCAGGAGGTGCTTCCCCGGCCCGCCCTGTGGAGATCCACTGCAGCCATCACTCCTCAGGTTGGTGGGGACAGCTGTTCAAACATGCAGCCCTCAACCCTTAACCCGGATGTGCGGGCTGCCAACAGAGGTCTCTCCACACCCCGGGGCTGCCTGAGGAACTGTCCACATGGGACAGGACACCCAGGCCAATGCCGGCGCAGCAGAATCAGGCCCAGGAAGAGCTGCCGCCAAACAGCTGATGACTCCTGGCCACCCCATCAGCGGTTCAGTGTGAGCGCCTGGCACACCAAACAGCTGATAGGGGGGTACTCCTGAGGGAAGCAGCGGCCACTCTTTGAAAGTGCCAGAGAGCCATCCAGCGCTCCCAGCTGGGATGCACTGGATGGGGGAACAGCCTTTGAAATTGCCTGGAAGTCGGACTGTTGTCTTGGGGCTCGATCACAGTCAGTTTCAAAGTCCAGGCTGGGAGGCACAAGGGGAAAGCAGCACCTTGTTGTTGTTATTTTTTTTAAATTGACAAGGAAGCAGCCCTACAGCAGCAGCAACAACCCAAGACAGTTTCAAAGGGCATCTGGCGCTTCCCTCAAGAGCACCCCCTATCAGCTGTTAGGCATGCCAGGTGCACGCACCAAACAGCTGATGAGGTAACCTGGAGAAGCGCACTCACCCTGACCCTGCTGAACAGCTGATGAGGAGTTCTGGGCCCCACCCCCCATCAGCTGTTCAGCGGGGCTGGGTGAGTGCACTCCTCCAGACTCCCCATATCAGCTGTTTGATGGGGCAGGAGTGAGTGCAGGCCTGATCCACTGACCCTGCCTCACAGTGCCTCATAGTTCTACGAGTGTAGAATGTAGAAATCACAAATCAGCCACTGCCTTTTGCACCATCCTCTCACCCCAGCCATCATTTTGGCTTCCAATCCCCACACACCCCATCCCACCATGGTGCCTTCCTTTCCTCCCCCTGGTCAGCCCAAGGGCTCAACATGATGCCTGCCTAGTCACTTCCCATGCCTACTGCTCCCATCCTGTGGAGCTGTGTCCCAGGGATTTTCTTGTTGTTCCTCTATGTTCTCCTGGCCTCCTTTCAACATGTTAAACAATAAAAAACACAATTAGATAACAATAAACAGAAGCCTTTATCATGCAGCTGTATAAATGCAAACACTCCCCCCACACCCCCAGGTGAATTAACTTACCATTCTCCTACACCACCAGTTCTACAAAGGTTGCATCCGGGTCCTCTGTGTCCTCAACCAGAAGCTAAGGTGGCTCCTCAAACAAGGGCTGGCTCTCAAACTTGAGATACCATGAGAGTCACAGTGTCCATGCCTGCATCAACCCATGCTGGCTCCAAGGTGGGGATGGGCCTGGAGGGATCCACTGGTGGTCACAGCTTTCATGGTGGGGTCGGGAGCAGTTGCAGCAGAAGCAGTTGCAGCACCTATGTTAACAGGTGGCCAGAAGAACATGAGAGTGGGCAGTGACTGAGGGAGCCATATCTACCCACTTCTGGCCCCACACAAAACTGTAGCCAAACAGGTGGGATGCAACAATGGCTCCATCCAAACAGAGGAACCAGTCAAGAAGCTCATAATAGGGCAATGTTTTCCTCCCATAGCTAGAGGCAAAATTGTCCAGGATCACTTTGTATCCGTGCCTCAGATCCCTGGCCCACTGCCTGCATTGGTTCATGTCCCAGGTGTAGCCCTGCTGCGCCATTATTTATTTATTTTTACCCCACCCATCCCAAAGGCTCAGGGTGGCTAACAACATCTATAAAAACATTAAAAACCATAAAAACTGAATACAACACCCCACCCCCCCAAAGAAACCAACCATCCCACAGCCTCCCACAAAACCACCCAATACCACCTCCCCATTTCTACTCCAACCCCCCTCACAACCCTACCCCAACCCACCCAGAAAACCCCCTATCCCCTATCCCTGCCTGCCAAATGCCTTAACGAAGAGAAAGCTCTTACACCACCTCCGGAAGATGCTCAGACTCGGGCTCAACCAAACCTCTGGGGGAAGGGAATTCCATAGCGTCGGAGCAGCAACCGAGAATGCCCCCTTGAGAGCCCTCACCATACGAACAAGACTAACTGAAGATACCCACAGGGAGGAAGTCCCAGCCGATCAAAGGGGTCACATGGAAGGGCAGGCGGTCTTTCAGATATGTGGGGTCCAGACCTTTTAGGGCTTTAAAGGTCAAAACCAGCACCTTGAATTGTGCCCGGAAGCTGTAGGAAGCCAGTGAAGAGCACCAGCAGCACCGGCATAATGTGCTTGTGGTGCCCCAACCCCGACAGGAGGGAAATCCCATATTCTGCACCAGCTGCAGCTTCCGAGCAGTCACCAAGGGCAGCCCCATGTAAAGTGCATTGCAGTAATTTAGCCTTGAGGTGATGAAAGCATGGATGACAGTGGCCAGATCTGAATCAGAAAGAAAAGGCTGCAGCCTCCTCACCAGATAGAGTTGGTGAAAAGCGCCCCTGGCCACCGTGGAAACCTGGCAATCGAGGCACAACGAGGGATCCAGAAGCACTCCGAGGCTGCGAATCTGAACTACCAGAGGAGGCTGAACTCTGTAAATAACAAGAGTCCCAATCCCCTCCAGATCCTTAGGCTGGCCAACCATCATAACCTCAGTCTTGTCTGGATTCAGCTTCAATTGGCTCATTCTCATCCAGTCCGCAACAGCAGCCAGGCAATGGGTAAGCACCAAGTTGCCAGGCCTGGGTCAGATGAAAAAGAGAGGTAGAGCTGAGTGTCATCAATGTACTGATGGCACTTCACCCCAAACTTCTGAATGACCTCACCCAGTGGCTTCTCATATACACGTTGAACAAGAGGGGAGACAGAATAGAACCCTGCGGAACCCCACAGGGGAAGTCTTGAGAAGACAACTGAGATCTCTTGAAACACCACCTCATTCCTGTAGTATTTCACCAGGACATATTGGACTTTCTGCTCCCTCCATAGATTGATGAAGACCTTGGTCTCTTCTTCAGTCCAGAGAATGCAGCATTTGGTGGGTGGATGTATAGACAGAGAGTGGTTACACTTGAACAGTAATGATAACAGTGCTGGTTGTTGTCTGGCTGTCGGTATTAGCCATGGCCCCACAGATGGTAATCCTCTGCAAGTCATTTATAAGAATGCAGCAGTTGGGAAACAGCAAGCATCAGGCACATACTGCCAACCAAAAGAAGCCAGGTGAATGCATGTTTGAAAATGGTATGGTGTGCTTTTAAGGTGGATATTATGTGTGCGCCTGTGAGAGCATGAGTGGAGAGTGGTTAAGGGGTTCCCTATATTGGGAACCCCAACACTTGAATGTATAAATTACTGTTGAAGGCTGCTTCACTGACCCACCCACAGGACATATAAATAGCCCAGGTGGAGACCTAGCTGGGTCTGGGGCTAAAGTGGAGGGAAGTCTCCTCAGAGAAGGCCAGTGAGCCAGCAGAGCTTCTGGTGAGACACTCTGGACAGTCCTCTGAAGTCTTTCTGGAGAGTGGAAGCTTCAAGCCACTGAACTCCATGTTCCCAGACCCTGCCAACTTCCAGCGTGCCTACACAAGCAAGTGGCAAGGACTCTGGTATGAACTTGAGGGTTGGGAGGTGTTGGTGGTGTTTCCTTCTGTTGTTATTTTCATTCTAGTTTTAAAGTTGTAATAGATTAAATAGACTGTTTTATCTGACAGACGGTCTGAAATGTTGTTTCCTGGTTGCCCTAATCACAGAAATCTCTATTTATAGGGCTCATCCAGGTGGAGGCACAGCCAGGGTATATTATAATTATTAAGCACTGCAGTAGCAATCAGGAGCCTCTCCTCAAATTCCCCAACACAGCTGGGACTCCCAGGACTCCTGTCCCTGTAAAGCCAGTGCCAATTTTAAAAAGGGGTTAACACCTTCCGGGGGGGTGGGACTGAGCATGTGCGATAGCTAAAGGCTGTGGAAAGCCCACACTCCACTGCCCCGGGGCGCTACACCCACTTTAAAAGCTGTCACTAAAAAAGACAAGCCCCCGTCGCCGCCAAAATGGTGGCGACGGGCCATTGTCGGGGCCCCCCCACCTCCTTCCTTACCAAAGAGGCGCGGGAAGGAACAGCGTTGCTGGTTGAGAGAGACCCTGTAGCCGGGCTCTCTCTGAACGGGTTGCCTAGCAACCGCCCGACGCGCAGGCGCACTGCGCAGTTTGGGGCTCCTCCCCTTTAGAAGGGAGGATCCCCTGAGCTGCGTGAGAGCTGCAGACGGGGCTAAGGGACTGGTGAAGCAGCCACACCCACCCACCCGCGTAGTACAGAGGTTCTAAATGGTAGCCGTTAGAGGTGCCAAGGAAGAATTTTGATGGCTAGCCTTCTTGGAAGGGCCATTTTTAGCTTCCTTCTCTGTAAACGCATAGGCATAAATAGGCTGTAATAATTTGATTTAATCGGCTTCCTTTAAAAAATTGGCAACATCTTTATAGGTTAATTAAAATGATTCGATTGGAAGTAGAGTAAGAGAATGCGATGGCAATTGGAACAATTTGAGTAATGATTTAATGTCGCACAATGCAGGGGTCCAGCAGGCTCGGTTAGGATAAATAGGTTAAGATAGCTAAAAGAGTCATCTCCATAAGAGATGGGGTTGTGAGGTATTGTGTAATGACGGGCACAGCATGCACAGTCGTCATAACCCTGGGAGGGCTACTGCGCAGGATAAGCAGGGGCGTGCACAGCCTCCACATTCTGCGGGGTACTTACCGACTTACTCACGCCCACAGTGGGCACACCCCCTTTTGGCCAGTGCACTGTTGCAGTCAAAGGAGGGGACGGTTCAAGTTAATGTACTGATAATGGAAGGCGCTTCCATGCAGTACTCAGTTTACAGTTAAAAAGTATCATTAAATCCTAGCATGCTGGACCCATGATTGCTGGTGCAATCCCCCAAAGGCCTTTACCGTTGGTTGTTTGAATAAAGTGCGGCCATGCTGTTTAAACCAATATTAAGTCTCTGCGTCTCTTTGGGGGGGTGCAACGACAAAAAAGAAATGTTGAGTACCTGATGTCAAGTAGAAACGGGCGGTAACAGAAAGCCACTGAAATCAGCTATAAAAAGTTCTGCCAGCAGAAACTGTCTGTGGGGCCTGTGGAGTGGCACCGGCCAAGCGGAGACAAAATGGCGAATGCTGCAAACTCAGAGATCCAGACAGAGGACTCCAGCCACAAGGATAATAAAAACCAGGTATCTTTGCTGCTGTCAGAGATTTTGAAAGACCTGTCAAAGGCCGGCCAATCTAGAGATAGACTTTTGTTAGAACTGGCTAAAGTACAAAAATCAGTTGATGCTAGCCATAAAAAGTTAGAGGGGCTAACAAAATGAATGGATGTGACTGACAAACAGAATATCCAGCCTAGAAGATCATGCCTTGGCTTCTCAAGATCAGACTAGTAAATTACAAGATTCTGTGGCATACCTCCTGGAGAGAAGCAAAGATCTGGAAAACATCTCTCAGGTCTAACCTGCATTTTGTCGGCCTTAAAGAAGGGCCTGAGACAAGAGGCATGAGAGAGTTAATCTGGCAGTATTAGAAGCCAACTTTCCTGAGGAGACAGAGCTGCACAGAGTCAAAATTGAAAGAGCTCAGCAGCTTTATTCTGATGAGTTCACTTTCTGATGATTTGCCTCTCCACAAAGCTGGTGTGATAACTAATTAAATGTCAATAGATGAGATGCTGTCTTTCTTTAACAAAAAATGAGCCGTTGGTCCTAACATGTTAGGAAATCAGAAACTCGCATTGCTTAGCAGGAAGAATGCTACTGACAAGTAGAAGAAGATGTATGAATGAAGAGGATTTCCCAGCCTACTAAGCAGAAACCCCAGACATTTAGCTGAGGAAAGAATGAGGGAATAAAGACTGAAGACAAGAGAAATGGATGCCTTAGGCAACGTATCCATACGCATTTATATACTGCTGTCATTGGGCTCTTCTTATTCGCAGTGTGTGCAGTGTACAAAAATCTATCCAATTTTCAGTGTCTACACTTATGTACAAAAACATCTCCCTGTGACAATTTGTAATGGAGGGATTTATTACAAAGCCACAATTTTATACACCCACTTTCCTATGGGTAGGTAGACTGGGTAGGTAACTTTTCTCTCTGTCTTCTTGAATTTAAGAAAGGTCATACATATATGCAAATTTTCACATATGTAAAAACAGGTTATGTTATATTGATAATGCTGTATTGTGCATGTCTACGTACAAATGGTGGGAGGAGGAGCAGGTAAATTAGAGCTGGAAATGCACTGAGAGCTCAAAAACCAAATCTGAGCCATTGCTTTGAAAATGAAGGGTAGAGTTGTCAGTAATCTGGCCTCTTGCTTTATATGAGATATCTACATGGAGAAATACCTTTTTCCCACCAGTTCTCCCACCCACTTATTTCCATTATGAATCCAGTATGAATATTATATATTATATTATTATTCATTCATTCATATATTTAAAAGCTTGGTAAAATAAAACAAATGTATCAGGCAGATATGGAAGAAGAAGAAGACATCATGAAGCAGTGGCATTCCTAAGCACCAGCTGGCCAAGCCTCAGACCTCCCTTGCAGAATCCAGCTTCCCCATGTCACTGCTTCTCCGCAGGACCTGTCCAGCTGGGCTTGGATTGCTGGGGTGGTGCTGGGCCAGACTTTATTAGAATGGCAGCACTAGAAACTCTGTGGATGCTGGGTAGGCCCAACTCTTCCACAACAATAGTGCATGGAATTGGAGATACTGGATGGGTCTGCCCTGGTCCGCAACTCTATCCCAAGACATGGTCTGAGCACGAGCCTAACATTCAAGGATCCAGCTGTGCATTCCTGGCCCTTGGTACATGGTGCACCAAGCTGGACTTCCCATACAACTTACAGCATCCTACGGACTGCAGTATTTGGTATGGTAAACAGCCCTAATGAACTTACATGGCAACTAGGGATCAACCAAGTATAAGAAAGGGACATTTCATACATTGTACCCCTGGTTGGAGGGGAAGGGACAAAAAGTGCAACCCACACTGGCTTTCTCCTATGTTGTGGTTGTTGTGTGAAGTAAGTCTATGTGATGCTAGTCAGTCCATACAGTAGGTTGTGATGCCAGTAAGTCTATATAAAACAACCCCATCAGCATGTCTTATGCAGAAAGAATTCTCCCATAGCTCAAGGACCACTTTACGCTAGCTGAACAGCACAAAGTAGTATTATTGAACTACAGAATCATGCCTGTCATCTCTTTCTCTGGAAAGTTTCTTCATTTCACTTCTTTACATGTAAAGGGGCCTGGTATCCTGTTCCTACCTTGGGTCAGGATAAAGGGTGTAGATAGATTGGAATGGGTCATCCCCATGGCTGGGGATGTAGCTGCACAGAGAGTGTGGAGTCCGGCTCATGGGTCCAGTGCCATTATTGCATCGTCTGCCCCTATTATAGCTACGTCCTTGGTCAGAATAGTAAAGATGTGCAGGATTTGATTGAGTAGTATGCTTGTGTCTTTAGATGGGAAAACTGCAAAATAAGATGGTGATGATTATGATCTACTGATATATACTCTCTTGCTGCTACGTAAGACATGCTGTCTTGTCTTCAGAGCTACCCACATCTTCGAGGCACTCTTTTTATCTTCACCTCTGTATACCCATAAAGAAATCTGTAGATTTGCGTTGAACAATTTTGTATAAGGGAGTTTAGAAAATCATGTTTTCATTCAGAGATACAAGAGTAATGATATTATAGTAATATTCTTAACCTTTACTTGTCACACAAGGTATGAAAAAGTAGTAGCCTACATTTAAGCATATATTTAGAATTGTTTTTTGGGTTATACTTTCTGCAACTGATGTTTGTGTCTAGAATAATTTGCAATATTGATGGTGTGACAGTTTGATTTTTCATAAAGAAGCAATGACTCATAAGGAGAAGAATTTAGTATTTTTATTCGAGCTTAAACAATTTACACATTTAAACTTTTTTAGAAAGTTACAATTGGTAGTAGTATTGGGAAATTTGAACCAATGATCACCATTCCTAAGTTATTTCCTTGCCACCTACATGATGTTTAATCAGGTTTTTCTTATTCCAACAGATATTTAAATTGCTTTTTGAAAAGATTTCACTCTTTTCCACAACCCAATTCTCACTGCATCCTAATAGAACAAAAGCTGATGAATCACATTTCTATCTAATTATTGTACACTGACTGAGCAGGTTTTTGCCTTCATCAACTATGAGTCCATATTGACAGGTATAAGCAGACGCTTGCCCCACTCATCTAACATAAGCACATTTGTTGTTCTAAAGGCAAAAAAATTATTTTACTGGTATTATATACTGTCCACCATTATCTCAAATTACACATTTGTGCAGCACTTTAGGAATATACGATGATTCACAAACTTGCCTTTCAAAGAAGATATGGTGCCAGATTCATCTCTGCACTAGAGATAATTAAGCTACCACCAAATAGTTGTTGCTAGGGCATTAAAGCACACACTAGCAACGTTCAAACCCTATTCTAACTTGGCTTTTACTATCATAGTACATAAGAATATAAGACGTGCCATACTGGGTCAGACCAATGGTCCACTGAGCCCAGCATCCTCTCTTCAGCCGTGGCCATTTTTGGTCTCTTTGGAGAAGTACCAAACAGGCCATAATGAAGTAATCCAATCCTTGTTGTTCACTCCCAGCTCCTGGCATTCAGAGGTTACGACCCCCAACCAACTTAACTAATAACCACTAATAGATCTAGCCTCCTAGAAGTTAGCCTAAGGTCCTTACAAGGTGTAACTAATGGGCTCTGGTAGAAACTAATGAATTGTTTTCCCCCGCCCCATTCCCCTAGCCCCATAACATCACACACATACTTTTACATTCTCTTTCTCTCACATGTATTCATAGAGTCAAACCCTGGACTGGCTCCCCGCAACTCCTGGGCCCCGAGCTAATTCCCTCCTGTTGGCATCAGTGATGAACATTCTTCGTCATTTCCCAAGCCAGCTCCCTACCATCAGTGCTGGTTCCCCCTGGCTCCCAGCCCGGCCTTGGATGTGCTCCCTGGAGGTGAGGAAGCCCCTCCTCCCTCTGTATCCTGCCCCGTGGAGCTCAGGCTCAGCAGAACATATAGCAGTGGCCACAAGCAGCCGACAGAAGGGCATGCAATAGGGGGATGTAGGGAACATAGATGCACATGTGGCCCTCCCAAGAGCATGGACCCCATTGCAGTTGTATCACCTTTCCCTATTATAGTTACACCTCTGGGTCCCCCTACCTCAAAGTTACACTGTGGGCCTTGTCACATGGGCTGCAGTGGGTGGGGGGATGGGTGTGTGTTTGCGGCGGGTGGAGATGGGTGTGCAACTATTCCCATGGACACACACCCATGTCCACCCACCTCCATCCATCTCCACGCATGGAGCAACCAGCATTGATACCCGTTGCTCCATGCGTAGGTGATGGGTGGAGGTGGGTGGAGCACGGGAGCACGCATGCACTCTCACCCATCGCCAGCGGTGTTCCTACAGATGCCCCACACTGCACACCCGCCTCCCACGGTGTTTGCATGGGTGTCCCTCCTCCCCCCACACACACACATGTGCGAGGGGGTGGGGGCACCAGTGTGAAAAGGGCCTGTAGTTCAAACATATTATAGGAATAGTATCTGAACCAAATTATTGTCTTAGTTATTCTGACACTGCCTTAAAGACTATGATGAGGACGACTGTGGACCTGGAAGAACTTAAAACTAGGATGAAACTGGGCACTGATAGCCAATTTTTGCTGTATCTAGCAAGAAAATATGAGGCATTAACATTACTGATGAAATCTTATTCAATTTTATCCTGATTTTATACAAGGAGGATCACATTCTCTGCTTAGTTATACCATTATCATCCAATTAAATTTAGGTGGAGTCTGGTACCAGTATAACTGAAAGAAGAATTAATGGCACTCAGTTTTTTCACCATCAAGCAATCTATTCTTATTACTTTCCTAGGAGTTTGTTTCATTTGCCTGTAGTAAGGAAAGTAACATTAGAAATTAGAATTCATGTTCATAGTTACTTTGCTTTCAAAATGAAAAACAAGCCTATAAATTTGTCTACAAATGTGTTATGCATTGTGCAGTCCTGGTAAAAAAAAGTTATCTGCTTTATAGTGATGCACTCTAAATGGTGGAGTACATTATTTTGTCCTGAAAAATTCAATTAATGAACCTAGAAATATTATTTGAGGGGTCTGAATTGTAAACCACTGTCAATACTTATGCATTGTTCCCATAGAACTGCAATACTATTTTACTTTATAATGTATGATGGCTTAGATCTTCATAAAACACACTCTACTCATCTTCAAAATGCCAATGCCATTGATATTTCATACTGCAGTCTCTGGCACACCAATGCTGAGTCAATTGCTACAGCATTCAAGTATACTGCGGTCAACCAGGGACACTCTCTTGGAAGTCCCTCAGGTATCCCGAGGGGCGACGTTTGAGAGGGCATTCTTGGTGGGCGTGCCTCGGCTGAGGAACTCCCTCCCGGTGGAGATTCGCCTCTCTCCGGATCTCCCATCCTTCCGTAAAAAATGTAAGACCTGGCAGTTTTGCCAGGTGTTCGGTGAGGGGGATGGGTAGTGGGTGGCAGTTTTTTTCTTGGGAGGGGGTAGGGTTACTCAGACCACATCTGTTTGATTTTTAATTTTTTAATTTAATGGTTTTCATATCATATTTTATATTGCATTTTATATTCTGTTTGTACATTGCCCTAAACTGCCATTGGGCAGGAGGGGGCGGGATATAAGCTGTGAAATAACTAAATAAATAAATATGAGACAGATGTTGCTATCAAACTGTCAAATGCCTTGATGCTATTGTACGCATTCTTTCACTTGAAAATTCTTCACTTCTCCCTAAGCCAAAAGGTGGAAAAACGTAAAGACTAGAAATGCAGATTTTGCCCTCAAGCATCAGATTATCTTTGCTTCTTGAACCTTCATCCTTAACCCATAGTTCTGGCAGACCTGTTCACACAGTTACCTAAGGACACCTTGTTCAGCCTGTTTCTAATTTCTCAGCTGAAGCATGACACTGACTCCACATAGATATTTAGATACTTTTTAATAAAACAGTAACGGAAGTCAGAATACTAAACCTAACCTCCCACTGCTAAGATAAACATATGAGCTGCTCTCTAGGTATTAAAGGGAGTTTTCTGTTCATGGCCCATTCAGCTGATTCATACAATACTACTGACACTTTAAATTCTTCCTGGATATTTTTGTCTTGTTTGCATTTTAGATACTTTCTTTACTTCTGAAAGCTATAGGATCTGTGCAACCAAGATTTTAGTGGCTTCAAAACATCTTCCCAGAGATGCTGAGATAGGTAACTGATAGGATCAGGGTGTTTAGAAAAATCTTAATTTAAAAAGAAAAGGCTGGAGTTCTGCTTTTTTTAAAATCAAAATCTACTTTGTTTTTCAAAATGGATGAAACTGTACATCCAAGCTAAAATTAAGCTGGAATTAAGATGCATGATGGGACACATGCCACCCTGACAATATCTAGATAGAGTAATTCCTAAGTAGTTTAAAGATAGCAAGATGAGATTAGACAATTTGCATTTCATAGAACATTCTGATGTATTCTTGGTATCAGCATTTAGTCTTCTAAAGAAATGTGGGTTAATCATAATCAAAGGCAAGACAAAGCAAATCCTGCATTTCAACAATGTATTCAGCAGAAAGCATTTTCTGAAATCCATCACAGAAAAGAGCAGTGGCCTGCTCACTACATTTAGCAAAGTGCATGGATTTCTTTTTCCAGCACTCCTGAACAGATATGATGGAGCTTCCACAGTTTCAGAGGAAGAGTTCTCAAGCTCAGTCAGTTGCCTTTAATTAAATGGTTAGAATATTACTGAGAAGGGCAAACTGACTTTTCTTCCCATTTGAATACCCCAATCTTTTTAAAGAATGTTATTGAACTTCACATTTAATTAGAGAATTTCTGCAGAGCCCCATACACCTTTTCTTAAAAACAACAACAGGATTTTAAAGGGTTTTATATACTATTGCATAGTAATTTTTCCAAGCCATTGTTTAATATAAGGCCAAGCTGGGAACTAATCTGTAACCCTTAGGGGAAGGATGGGATATACATTTAAATAAATAAATAAATAAATGCATTTTCTCCAGTTATAATTTAGAAATCCTATGCAAAATTAAAGTAATTACTTTCACTACCAAGCAGAATTTGACCATTTTAATTTTCCATAGTTTATTTTATCTTTGTGAAAAGTTACATAAATCCTCTTTTTGCGATGCTGAAATTCAGTTGCAGGCTAATAAGAACATAAGAACATAAGAAATGCCATACTGAGTCAGACCAATGGTCCATTAAGCCCAGCATCCTGTCTCCGACAGTGGCCAATGCTGGTCGCATGGAGGAAGTACCGGCGGTCACAATGGACAATCCATTCCCTGCTGATCACTCCCAGCTCCCGACAGTAAAAAGTTCCCATCTCGTAACCTACTTGGCTAATAGCCATTAATGGACCTATTGTCCATTAACGGTGTAACAGCAGAGAATGTGATTCTCCTTTTTTAATTTTTTTTTTAAAAATCAGTAAGATTTCATCAGTACTGTTAACTCCTCATATTTTCTTGCTGAATGCAGCAAAAAAAGAAGTTTAGGATTGGCTATCAGTGCCCAGTTTCATCCTAGTTTAAAGTTCTTCCAGGTCCATGGTCTTCCTCATCATAGTCTTTAAGACGGTACCAGAATAACTAAGACACTAATTTAGTTCAGATACTATTCCTATATTATGTTTGAACTATATTTATTTATTTATTTAAATTAATATCCCGCCCCCTTTGTGCCCCAGGCACCTCGTGGTGGCTCACAACAATATATTTAAAGTTACAATATAAAAACATTTAAATACAAAAATAAAACAACACATTCAAACATATCTGGAGCTAAAATACCCACCCTCCCCCCCCACAAACCCTCCCACCCATTACCCCTCTCCCCTGCAAAATGTCGGGTGGAACAGCCAGGTTTTACAATATCGATGGAAGGAGGGGAGCTCAGGGGACAAATGGGTCTCCACCAGGTGGGAGTTCCACAGCCTCGGCATGGCCACCGAGAACGCCCTCTCCATGGTCCCCACACAAGATACCCGGGGGACCTTAAGGAGGAAGCCCCCAGCAGACCACAGGGGCCGATCCAGAACAACTACAGTGTAACTTTGAGGTAGGGACCCAGAGAAGAAACTATAATAGGAAATGGTGATGCAACTGCAATGGGGCCATTCACTCAACGACCTCGTGGCTCTTTGGAACACTCTGCTGATTGAGACCATCGACCTGACAGCTCCTAGGCATCCGCTCCCTGGGGATTGGCAACACAGGTACCTGTGGTATACGGAGGACCTGCGGTGGCTGAAGCAGCAAGGGAGGCAGTTAGAGCGGCAGTGGTGTTGTACTTGCACTTGCACTGAAGCTGACAGATTGTGACATAGAGCTAGTTTAAAAGTCTATGCCATGGCTATGATGGCAGCAAAGAAGAGGTTCTTTGCTGCTCTCATAGCATCCTGTGACGTTAAGGGGAAGGAAGGGGGAGAAAATGGGACAGATACACATGAACGTATGCCCACACATGCTTACATGCAACAGAAATAGCTGGAAAAGGTCCCTCAGGATCTTAAATGGCTTCTGGAGTTTACACCCCCAGCCTAGATCATTACAGGGAGGTGGAGAGCACCATGCTCTATAGCCCAGTTGCTCACACTCACACAGACACACAGGGATTGAGAACAAGGGACACGGGCATGGTACAACTGAGGGTTCAGAGGTGTAAGCCCCAGGGTAGGGACAAGGGAAAGGGTTTGCACACAAGAAGGGAACCAGGTTGTGGAGGAAGGGAAGGTCATGTTACACACTATAGTTTGCAACCCACACACTACACTAGACTCTAACAGTAACTCGCACCACACACAAACGCTCACCCAGTCGCATCCACACTCTCGCTCTCTCAGGAACTAGTATCCAGGTCTCAACAATCCACACCAGAAGCTCAGGAGGGGGCCAGTCTCACAGGCACAAGGCTCTGATCACTGGCAACAACAGTGAGGCCGGGAGCTGCTTTTATCTGTCCCTAATTGCCTGGGCCTGCTGACGCAAGCGCTCTGAGCACCGGCGCTGCGGCGTGGGGGGCATGGTCATGTAAGGTGGCCAAGGCGTGCTCGAACTGGGTTGCGCGCTCCCAGCCAACCCACATGTCTCCTGCGCCTGCTGCTGAGGAGCCGGTAGGGCTTCCGTACTCCCAGGGGCTCCCCCTACTGGCTTTAGCCCCTGCGCCGCTGGCATGAGTGTCCCAGACCCCGGTGATGGGGCTGCAACCCCAGGGGAAGCCTTGCAAAAAAAACCGAACCCCTCCACACCGGGAGTGAGGACGGGGTTCCGGGTATTCCCTCCCCCCAATCCACAAGCCCTGGCACAGGGGCCTGACACATCTGCGAAGTCTCGTCCAGCTGTGCTTTTCCAGATGGTGAGGGGGCTCGTCAGTCCAGCCTCCCTCTGCCTGGAGCTGGAGTCTTTCACGGCTCTCTGTGACAAGTTTATTAACTATTTCATGGATAAAATCACTCACATTCACCATGATTTCAATGTTGCATTTGCTGCGATACTAGAATTAGAGGTTATGGATGCCCCATCTTGTCCAGTTTTGTGGGATCAATTTCAGTGGGTGTTGTCTGCTGATGTGGGGGATGTCATGAGGACAGTTAGAGCCACATTTTGTGAATTAGATCCATGACCATCCTGGTTGGTCAAGGCCAGCTGGGAGACATTGGGACCATTGGTTGCTGGGATGGTCAATGCTTCCCTTTGAGAGGGCAGGATTTCTGGGTTCTTAAGGAGGCTGTGGTGTGACCTGTGCTCAAGAAGCCATTGCTTGATGTTGACTCCCTCGCCAGTTATCAGCCTGTCTCTAACCTTTCCTTTTTAGGGAAGGTTATTGAATGGTTGGTAGCTCAGCAACTTCAGGGGCATTTGGACCACATCAGTTTTCTTGATCCTTCACAGACTGGCTTTTGTGCGGGTTATGGCACAGGCACTGCACTTATTGTGACCTTGGTTGATGACCTTTGCAGTGAGTTGGATCAGGGTTGAGCAACTTTACTGATCCTGTTAGATCTGTTGGCTGCGTTTGACAACGTTGATCATGAGATGCTGGTGGCCGCCTTGTGGGATCAGGCTGGAGAAGACAGAACTGTTCTGGAATGATTCCACTCCTTCCTGTCTCAGAGGAAGTAGGGACGTGTGAACGCGGTTTGGAAATTCAGGGTTCAGCCCAAACTCAGGGTGTTTGGACCATTAGCGAACACCTCAAATCCAACCCGCCCCCCACCTGAACTGGCTGAACAAAGTTCGGGTTCCGAACTGGTTTGGGTGGGGGCATGGGGGGCAGGGAGGAACCCAGTTTTCCCTCCCCCCTCCAGGCTGTGTGGGTGGAAGGAGCGCCAGGGAGCACCTACCCCCCCCGCCCAGCCTCGTAAAAAAATTTGTTAACACCCCCCATCCCAGGGATTGCCCTACCTGGTGGTGCCGGGGCTCTGGCCCCAGGTCCAGTGGTGGCAGGTCTGGTGGTGGGTCCAGAGGTGGCGGCACTCCAGAGCACTTCAGGCTACTAATAGGCCTTCCGGGTCAAACCGGAAGGCCTAGTAGCAGCCTGAAATGCTCCGGAGCGCTGCCACCGCCGGACCCGCCACTGCCAGACCACCCAGAGCCCAACCTACCTGGTGGTGCTGGGGCTCTGGCCCTGGGTTCGGTGGTGGCAGTGGNCTGGTGGTGGGTCCAGAGGTGGCGGCACTCCAGAGCACTTCAGGCTACTAATAGGCCTTCCGGGTCAAACCGGAAGGCCTAGTAGCAGCCTGAAATGCTCCGGAGTGCTGCCACCGCTGCCACCGCCACTGCCAGACCCAGAGCCCGACCTACCTGGTGGTACCGGGACTCTGGTCCCAGGTCCAGCAGCAGCAGCGGCGGCGGGTCTGACAGCGGCAGCGTTCCGGAGCGCTTCAGGCCGCTACTAGTAGTGGCCTGAAATGCTCTGGAGTGCCACTGCCTCCAGACCCGCCGCCAGACCAGCTGCCGCCAGACCTGGGGCTGGAGCTCTGGCACCACCCAGTAGGGCGATCCCTGGGATGGGGGGGTTTTAAAAAAAATTACGAGGCTAGGCAGGGTGGGGTGGGGAGGCACTCCCCGGCGCCCCTTCCACCCGCGCAGCCTGGAGGGGGGAGGGGAAACCACCACCACCACCCGAACAGGGCGAACCTAATGGTTTCAGTTTCAGCCGAACCCCGAATGGGCCGAACACTGAAATCTCCAGTGTTCACACAGCCCTATTTGTGAGTGATGGGGGAATCATTCTTCATCTCCCTGGGATCTCATGTGTGGAGATCCTCACATTTCTATTCTGTCCCCTCTCTTGTTCAACGTGTATATGCAGCCTCTGGGGGAGATCGTGAGGGGGTTTGATGTTTGGTGTCATCAATATGTTGATGATACCCAACTTTACCTTTGTTTTTCAACTGGTCCAGGCCTGGCAGTCTTGGTGCTTACTCGGTGTCTGGCAGCTGTGGGGGACTGGATGAGGTTGAGCCATATGAAGTTGAATCCTGACAAGTCGAAGGTAATGTTGGTGGGAGGGGCAGGGGAGTTGGTGACTTCCATCATTGATGAGGTTCGTCCCTCTCTAGCCCCCCAGGTTTGGAGTCTGGGAAAGCTTCACCTGGATACTCAGGTGATGGCGGTGGCGAGGAGCACCTTTTGTCAACTACATTTGATACATTAGCTTTGGCCATATATCTCAGACTCTGACCTGGCCACTATCATCCATGCCTTCATCACCTCAAGACTGGACTACTGCAACGTGCTCTATGTGGGGCTACCCTTGGTAATGATTCAGAGACTGCAGCTGGTGCAGAACGCAGCAGCCCATCTCTTTATGGGGAAGGGGCTCCAGGAGCATATAACACTGGTGCTCCATTCATTGCACTGGCTGCCTATTGTCATCCGGGTCCAATTCAAGGTGTTGGTTTTGACCTATAAAGCCCTTCACAGTCTGGCCCCCACCTACCTGCGAAACCTCCTCACCCCCCAGGTCCTGGATTGGCCCCTGTGGTTTGCTGGGAGCACCCTCCTTGGTTCCCTGGGTGTTGTGGGTGTCGACCATAGAGAGAGCTATTTCTCAGTGACCACTTGGAGGCTGTGGAACTCCCTCTCAGTAGAGGTTCATCTGTCCCCAGATCTGTCTTCCGTCCATTGACAGTGTAAGACCTGGCTGTTCTACTGGGCTTTTGGCAGGAGAGATGGGTAGTAGGAGGCGGGTTGGGTTGGGTTGGGTTGGGTGGGATGTGTTTTAGCTCCAGTAATGTGTTTTTATTGCGTTTTGCTTTTATGTATTTTTATATTCATATGTTTTATTAATTTTTGTTAGCTGCCCCGAGCTGCCTGAGGCAGGATGGGTGCAGGATATTAGTTTTAAAAAATAAAATAAATAAATAAATAAATAAATAAATAAATAAATAAATTGTCCAAGAACTTATCCAGTCCTTTTTTAAACCCAGCTATACTACTGGCCCTGACCACCTCCTCTGGCAACGAATTCCATAATTTAACTGCGTTGAGCGAAAATATACTTTCTTTTATTTGTTTTAAATCTGCCATCGGTTAGTTTCATGGAGTGTCCCCTAGTTCTAGAGCTACTTGAGAGGGTAAATAAATGTTCCCTATCTACTTGTTGCGCTACAATCAAGATTTTATAAATCTCTATCACATCCCCTCTCAGTTTTCTCATCTCCAAGCTGAAGATTATTAACCTACCACACCTCTCTTCATACGGAAACCATTCCAAACTCTTGATCATTTTTGTTCCCCTTCTCTGCACCTTTCCAAGTTCTACTATATCTTTTTTGAGATGGGGTGACCAGAATTGCACACAGTACTGTCAACGTGTGGTCACACCATTGATTTATATAGGGACATTATGATATTTTCAGTTTTATTCTCTATCCCTTTCCAAATAATTCCTAACATTCTATTTGCTTTTTAGATGGCCACTACACATTGAGCTGAGGATTTCAATGAAGTGTCCACAATGACTCCAAGCTCCTTTTCCTGAGTGGTTACTCCTAATTTAGAACCCAGTATTGTGTATACATAGTTTGAATTATTATTCCCTATGTGCATCACCTTGCACTTGTTGACACTAAATTTCATCCACCATTTAGGTGCCCAATCACCTAGTTTCACAAGATCCTCGTGCAATTCTTCACAGTCTGCAAATTACTTGAATAACTGTGTCATCCGCAAATTTGATCACCTCACTTTTTACTCCTTTTTCCAGATCATTGATGAAGATATTAAACAACACCAGTCCCAGTACAGAGCCCTGCAGCACTCCACTATTTACTTCTCTCCATTGTGAAAACTGACCATTTAGTCCTACCCTTTGTTTCCCAGGGTATTTTCAGACGTTACGGGCGGCCGGTTCACCACAGTGAACCACCAGGGGGGGTGAACAGCGCAACCACGCCCGGGGGTGGGAAAACGAGCCAAAAAGACGTGCCGGGAACGGGACCACGGGCCAGAACCGGGCCGCACCATCGCGGGCCGTGGCAGCACAACAGACGTGCAGCCGAACCCCCGCCTGGCGCTAAACCCCCACAAGGCACCGGGCAGGGGCGGGACACAGACATGGCCGCCTGAGGGCAAACGAAGCCACAAGGCACACAAGGGAACGCCCACACAAGGGAAACGGGAAGGGAGG
>QEPC01002135.1:1953741-1970772 GCA_003113815.1 Sphenodon punctatus | reverse complement strand
GTCTTCGAGTGGCTCCTCACATGCTATTTTTACTAAACATGAACGTGCTTGTGTGATCAAGTATTGTTAACAGCATGCAGCTATTTTGATGTGGCCCAGAGGGTTTATATGTTTTAAATATGGGAACAGGATTTTTTAATTCTGCTATGGCACTACCACTGATGGAGAGAGAGTTATCCTACTGGAGTCCCATGCACTTACTGGATGAGATGCTAGTAAGAGGGTTCTCTCAGTCTCCAAGTGGTAGGGTTTTACTCAGCAGCAAGGAGTTGCCAGTGTAAACTAATGTTCTGACCATCACATCTTAATGCTGAAAACTCTTTGTTGCTGGAATTTTGGGGGCTCTGCCTACAATGTTGTACAATGTTGTACAATGCCCCTCCCTAGAGTTCTGCCAGCCATAAGGTTCCGCGTGGCGCTGAGACGGATACCAGGTATGGAAAGGCCCCTCCCCCTCCCTTAAGCCCCACCCATCCCTTAAGCCCCGCCCACTTTGGGTTTTCAGAGCGAGCACACATGAGGGGCCCATAATTAAGGCTTGAGCCCAGGCCCTTCTCAACCTTGCTACGCCCCTGTGGCTGTTGCTGAAAGTTTAAGCACATTGAGTATAGTGATTAGAAAGTTGTTTAGGACTAGTTTAAATCTAGTCTAGTAGCTGTATTTGTAGAAGCATATTACTAGGATTACTTCTCAATATCATGCTCCTTGAGTTTAAGCATTATGCTTTTTAGTTCCAAAGACTATTTTCAGCAATATTATGTGTGCACTATGATAACTTTATCAAAGTCATTTTCATAATAAAATTAAGCAATTTCACTGTTTTAAGTATACACTGAGGCTTACGAATTACCCAATGTATACTCCAAGTTCCGTCAGTTTCTAATTATCACTTTGAATATTAATGCCACAGTGCAATTTCCCATTATAATTTAAGTACCTTAAAAATAGTTTGTGGAAATGGCATATTAAGTGCATATGCTACATTAAAATAACTAATGCATCTGATTAACTTTGAATTTAGACTTCCCTGTCTAAAGGCAGACCTGTGTGCTGTACTTTAACAGTAATAGTTTATCAGAAAGCTATAGCCCAATATTCCCTGTAGTAACTTAATTAGTAGCTAATACATTCCAGTATGTTTCAATTCACTAGCACGGAAGTCTTCCTAGAACATCTTTCAAATTAACGTGGAAGTTCTGTTGTGACTTAGCCTAGCCACAAAAAAGCAGAAGTTATAGCCCAGATTTGAATGCTTATAGCTAGTGAAAGAGGATCTGAATTTCTACAAGATTTTTTCTGTGTATTAATTGTTCTGTAAATTATTTTTTTCCTGTGTATTAATTGTTTTATGGGAACCATTTTTATTTATTTATTTATTTATTCCAATTTTTACCACACCCTTCCCAGTTAGGCTCATAGTGGTTTACAAAATATAAAAATATATAAAACTAAAAAAATCCCCTACTCCCCTCCACACACCAAACCTTTCCCCTAACCCCTCCACCCAACCCTATTCCTGCCTGTCAAATGCCTAGCCAAACAAAAACGTCTTACATTTCTCCCAGAGGATGAGCAGGCTCGGACTTAGGCAGATCCCAAGGGGAGGGAGTTCCATAATTGTGAGGTCTGTGTGCCCTTGTGAAAACATCATGGGCAGATGGTAACCACAAGAGGATACAAATGAACATAAGGGATACCTGATACCTGGGGCCTAAGCTGTTTAGGGCTTTATAGGTCAAAACCAGCACCTTGAAGCGTGCCCAAAAAGCTATTGGCAGCTACTGAAGACTCTGGAGCCCAGGTGTAACGTACTTCCGATAACCTACCACTAAGTTCTACACCAGCTACAGCTTCTGAACAGTCATCAAGAGCAGCCGCACCTAGAGTGCATTGCAGTAGTCTAGCCTTGAGGTTATGAAGGCATGGATGACACGTGGCCAAATCCAAATTGTATAAAAAAGGTTGCAGTCTTCTCACCAGATGAAGTTGGTGAAAAGCACACCTGGTAACTGCCACAACCTGGCCATCCACGTGCAGCGGTGGATACAAAAACACCCCAAGGCAGCAAACCTGAGTGACCAAAGGAGGACAAACCGCATCAATGAGAGAGGTTCCTATATCTCCCAGGTCACTTTATACTTGATTCTTTATTCCTGGGTTAGTAACAGGCATGGCATTCTCATCTGGTATGAGTTTAAAACTGAAGTGCTGAAATCTGAGACGTTCTAAATATGCAGATTTTTTTTTAAAAAAAACAAAAACATGCAATACATGCGTGAGAAACTGCTTGCATGTGGGCCAAATCTGGCCAGTACCCAGTTTGTGTTTGTCCCCTTTCCAATGCCTGATCAGGCCCCTAAATCCAGTCCTTGCGTTCAAGCACTGAGCGAGTTCAACAGGAGGAAGTGAGGGCACACACTCAAGAAGTGTTATCACATGAGACAGTGGGTGTCTTTAGACATAACATCAATGGGTGCGTGAATGTGCGTTTTGGCCTTGATATGAAAAGCGGCTTGGCCCTGTGTTCACCATGTGGCGCTACCTGGATACACAGCCCATCTTGGGGCAAAATGAAAGGAATAAATGAGGTTACTGCCTCAGTTTACCCAAACGGGATCGAAGGTTGCCAATTAACAAGCCAAAGTATATAGGTACAACTCAATTTTATTGGATAGACACATAACATCTAGACATGGCAGTGTGTGTTACTAGCTGTGAACCCCCATGTCTAAAGATGCCCTGTGCCCCACTTTCACCACTCCTTTGCCCCAGACCCATCACCTGTCTGAACCGTCTGCCAGATGTTTGCCACATTATCAAGGAGCACACAACTCAGGACAACAAAGTCTGAAAGTGGTGCAAGGGGCAGCCACCCCTGCAAACAGGACACAACCACGGTGCCAGTAAGGAAGGCACCACCTGCCCATTAGCTGTTAGCAGGGAGGCTGGGGGTGGGGGAGGAGCAGCAGCCCTGGTGGCCTCTAGTTGCATCACCACACTCGCCTCTCTCAAACCTGGATCCAGTTTATAATAGACCAGCAGGGGGATAAGGGGCTCCATTGCAGAGTGCTGTGCTCCACATAATGGATTCCCATGTCAATTTTAAGCCAGGAAGCCTTGAAATTGACATGTTGGGACAGTCCTTGCCAAGGAAGCACAGCACTGCTTTCCCTGGTACAGCCCACCCATCCCCCACTGACATTATTTCAAGCCAGGTCCAGGCTTGAGACAGACCTGCTCCTCCTCCCTAAGACCCCAACCAACAGCTGATGGGTGGGCAGCCTGGGGCATGCACTCTCCCTGCCATTCCAACAGATGACTGATGGCGACAGCTTCCTTTAGGTGCCTGATCTTGCTGCCCATGATGCGCTTCTCTGGACTGAACTGGAGCAGGGGGAATAGGTGGCAGCAGCTCCCCTGCCTTCAGGACCCACTCATGGGTCTGCCCCTGTGAACTGCTCCCACTGCTGCTCTCGGGAATGGCAGAGGTGTGCCCTATCCATGGATTCAGTTTCCGGCTGTCTCCCTTCTCACACGAAGACACCCAAGAATAGGAGATGGATCCATGGCATAGATCCATTATCTGAACCCTTTCCTTCCTTCATCAACCCTGAACACGCTCTTGCCCATCTCAATTTTCAAAGTGGCTTGCAGAAGGGACTACTCCAGATGAAGTAGATATGACTGGCAAACTAAGGGTAAGTACTACCAGGGCTTAGGAAGGAGGACCCTGCTGCATTAAAACAATCTAATCTCTTCTGGGGGCTTTCCAACCAGCTACCACAGCACTGTATCTCAGTTGGAATGTAGAGTCCAGCATAAGGAAACCATTATGCTAATTCCATATGGCACACTCTCTGCAGAGGTTGCTGCCCTCCTCTTTGCAACAGTATTAGTAAGGTCACATGACTGCTATATGCTCCCACAAGGGCAGTATCCATCACAATTACCATTTGTACAGGGCTGTAACACGTTAGTGGGAGGTCCAGGATTTATTTTTAGCTTTCAGTACAGAAAGAAGTGGTAGTCCTTATGGAAGTCATTCCAAAGACCCTTTGGGGCCATAAAAGTAGTGAGTTATATTGTGTTTGGTCAATATATAAAAGAGGTTCCTATGCCCCCTCACTAACTTGAGTCAAACACATTTCTCCTAGACGATATTTAAGATGGGGGGAAATGGACATACAGAATCTAGACATTCCAATTGTCAGTAAAGGAATCCAGCTTTATGACTAGGAGATAGTGTGTGCTGCTGCAACAGCATTTCTCACGCTTGCCATACGGGATACCGAAGCAGCCGTGAAGCAACTCAGATGAAGACCATTGGGTGGGGGTGGGAGTATTAGTAAGAGAAGATAATGGCCAGATTAGAACAGAAGTATTTTCTTAGTTGGCTTTGCCTTTAGAGATCTCGTATTTCACAGGTTGTTATACAAGCAGAAACCCTAGTTCTATTTTTGCTAAATTCTTGGATGGATTGGTCAAACATCTGGCTTATTCAACAACCAATATTCACAAGTAAATAATTAGACTTAAAGTTTAAGGTATTTATTAAGTCCCAACAAGCTATTTTCCAAACACATGGTTAAGTGAAACGTGCAACATTTCCTGGATAAGTGAATGAGTTGTGCGGATAGCTTCCGGAAGACGTTCATTCTGTGCAGCTTGTAAAGGGAGGAAAGTTTGTTCTTTAGAAGTCAGGACGATCCTTTTTCAGCTTACTGTAGTCTACATTAACCGAATAAAACTAAAAAAGAAAAAAGAATCATCAAGACTCCAATCTGTACATCTTTGAGATGAATTGTGGTCAAAAAGAAGCAGCATCAGTAAATACATATGTTGCAAGTGGTTGTATCACCTTAAGTGCACTTCTAAATCTAAGCCAGGTTAAAATTAATTCCCTACGTTGCATATGCTTTAAGATCACTCAGCTAAAGTACATCTGAAAGAAGCAATCATATAAGCAAATTCTAAACTAGACATTCTCCAACTATGGCCCATCAAAAATTCAAGGGACTTTCTTGCAGTTCAAAGAATTAGACATTTTTAAATGCAGAAGATATGAAAAGTGATAGTATCCAAATACAATAGAAGCAGCAGTTGGAGGATTACTATTCTTAAAATGAATTTATTAAGATGTCAGGAAGATTAAAAGACTGACCGAAGATGTCCAGAAATTTCCAATTAATCCATCTAAGCACTAAGGCAAATCTTCCACCATATAAATCAATGGCTCAGTTCCCACAGAGTTTAGTGGGAGGTGATGACACCTTTTTTCTAAGAATGTGTACACAATTTAGATTCCTAATCTCATGGAAGCAATATGGTTAAAGCAGTTACAAGTCCATGGTGAGCAGAGAGCTTCATTCAAATCAGGAGAGGTATATTTCTTTATCTTGAGACCTACTGTATGAATAAGGTTTCAAATCTATGATCGTGAATACAGCTTCTCAACAGTCTTGTATATACTCCAGGATTAGTACTTCACAGCTACTATTACTTGTCAAGTTGGACAAGATTCTATGCAATTAGAAATTGAAAAAACTGGGCAAAATTAACAAAGCAGTATTAAAAGATATAACTAATTTAGCAGTCTTCTGCATTCAGAGGTTGTGGGTTACAATGTCAAGCAAGGTGAGCCATTTGAGTAAACAATATTAGAGAAGGTGGTGCTACAAAATTAGAAGACCGTTTCTCTTTGTAAAAAGTTAAAGATCCCAAGCTAGTGAAGGAACTGAATATGAGAATACTAATCAACATTTCCTCTCAACATGACTGGCTTTATAAGTTAGGAACACAACATCATAATTACTTGCTTAGATACTGTATTAGGACAGGAGTGACAGTACCCACTAGGAAGGGCACTATCATGCAACAATTTTATTATGTTACCAATCATGCAGTTTTGAAACCAAAAGGTAAAGTTTCCAGTCTTTGTTACCAAAGGTGTATGTGTCTGGAGGAAGTTTGTATTCAAAATGCTAAAATCCTTTTTAATCAAAGAGAAATCCTTCCACCTTTGTGTATTTGGGGAGGTATGGGAAGGGTGTGTGTGTGTGTAGAAAGACGTGGAAAAATAGTTTTACAGCCCTAAAGCCAAAATCGATGGAAATCATTGGTTTGATAGGAAAGTACCCTCAATGAAGAGATCTGCTCCAGCAAAGTAACCTGAGTAGTCACCATCCTTTTGAGAACTATATGCTGATAAATCAGACAGAATATGGTGTAATGTCCAAATCCTACAAACGGGTCTGTGCCACAGCACCCGTGTGCATGCCCAGCCCAGGTGATAGACCATGAAGCAGAAGATCCCTGTAGTCCACAAAGTACAGACCAATTTCCAAGTCATAGCCATGTTAGTGTGTATAGCGCACAGCCAAGAAAGCAACACTCATGCACACGCCATTTCAGAAAAGCATACTAAAGAAAGGTGTTGGTACAATCCCCACTGCTCTGTATTCTAAACAGTAGGACCACTTTTGTTTAGGGTACAGAGAATAATCACTTTGGGACAAAGACCAAACAAGGGCATTTTACCTTGATATGTGAATATTCTGGAAAGCTATGACAAACTAAGTCCTATACTCCTAGATTTTCAAGAGCTTTCTACCCTGCAGCTTCCCCTCATGGTTCTGTTTACAAGGACTGAGCTTCTGCAGCCTTATATTTGCACTATAGTTACTTTCCTCAGCTAATCACCTTGTAATCACTGCTGCCCTGAGCTGCCGGAGGGTGCAGGATAAACGTCTTTTGTAAAATAAAATAAGTAAGTATTCCCTTAAAAAGTGGCTCAATTTTATCTGATACCAGTCACAGCAGGTCTGTGATTATAAATTTACATTTGCTATAGCACAGGAAGAGTTCTTTTACTGAGGCTGCTGGAAAACAGTACAGCATTCAGGACCAAATATGGTAATCTTTGAAGTTTCTGCTCTTGGTGCCAGAACAAGCTGGCAATATTACAGAAGTTATTCAAAGAGGGTAAGTATATAAATGTTTCTATTAACAAATGCTTCATGGACACAAGAATGTTCGTGAACAATGAGAAAAAGTTACTTAGTTATAGCACAAGTAATGTACCTGGCGCTGTACAGTCAGTTAAGACAGGTCCCTACCCCAAGGAGCTTACAATTAGAGACAGACAAGACGGGGGAGACAAGAGAAAGGGGAACATGGGGAAGAGACTATGATACATTCATAAGGTTCAGAAGTCACAAGTGCATATGTTTAATTTAGTTACAGGGAAGGAGGCAGCATCCATTAGGATGAGGAGCAAGGAAAATCCTGACAAAGAGGTAGGTTTTCAGGAGAAATTTGAAAGGAGGAAGCAGAACAAATGTATTCTGGGAGGGAGGGATTTCCAAGCAAGGGGGACAGCAGGAATGAGGCTCCCAGGCAGGAACATGGTGGGAAAAAGCACAGAGCGATAGCTCACTCTTCCTGTTAGCACTCAACTCAGTTGTCATAACACTATAGGTACCCACCCCAAGCTAGAGGCTGTTTTGCATCTTACCTTGTACTGATCAGTGGGTTCCAATTTGTTCCAAGGTTCTGGGTTATTCTTTCTGTCCCAGCTACAAGAAAGATGATACAAGACAAAGCAATAACACCACCTTTCCAAGAACAAAAGATTTTCATGCATGGTCTAGGGCAACTACTAAGTAGCTATGAAAAGCCACAGGGGGGCTATCTATAGATGCCAATCCATAGCTGGCTCAGCTTCTTGACAAGTTCCGTTAGTCAGGAAAGCCAGAACCATCCATTAAGCAGTGTCTAGTAAGACCATCATGTAACACTAAATCAGTATCTTCAGACAGTCAGACTTTCCAGGTCAAGTTCAATGTATTTACGTTTGAGCCTTGAGGGCTGCTAAACAGCAATGTTTACTTGTAATGCGGTTTATACATACTGCATTCTTTGCTACGTACCTGACATCAGGATTGAATAATGCAAGACGCATAAGGTACAGGCCTGCAGCAAGTCCTCCACCCCCACAAAACAGAAAAAGTGGAGCCAGCTAGAGACAAGAAATTGGAAAGGAATGAGTAGCTTGACCCGTCGGAGTAAAAAGCAAGACTATGAAGTGCTGGGTCCCCTCACAGCAGTCCCTTCATATGCTTACCCCAGCACGGCCTATACCAAAAGGGGCCTTTAATGTGCAGGAGACTGGGAAGTCGCCACGCTTACTGGAGATTCATTCTACTGGGCCCTAAAAAGAGAGACGGAGCCTCCCAAAGACAAACGGCATCGCCTCTCCCGCCTTCCCCAGACAGAGACAGAGACGCTCGGAGAAAGGCCAACAGAGACGCTTAAGCGGAACAGGGAGGGGTGCAAAAGGACGAAGCGGATGAGATGGAAGGAGCCCCAGAGCAAAGCAGCACAGGACCCCCTTCCCCACCGCGTGCGGGCGGCCATGGGGAAGCCTAACCTCGTCTCTCCCCCCCCCGGGGGCAGGGGAGGCCGCAGCCACCGAGACGGGAGCTGCTCCTCAAGGTCGAGCGGCTGCAGACACCCCGTGACCAAGCATTTCCTAGCGCGGCGGTTGCTACTGCACTGAGCTCGCCCGCCCGGAGACAAGGAACAGCGATCCCCCCGTTTCTGAGAGCCGGGCCTGGCCGCACAGCAAGGGGCGCGCGGGGGGGGGGAATAGACACTCACGCTAGGATGCTTCTTAAGCTGAGCGGCGATGACGCGGAACATGGTGGCGGTGGCACCAAACAAAACCGTAGCGTCTCGCTGCAAAAACTGCTCTCGCTGCTTCTACTGGTGACGACGAGGCCCAATGTCACTTAAGGGCCTCTTGCTTAAGGTGCCCACGCAACTGCCTGAGCTCACTCGCTCTGCGCTAAGGAGACTGCCGCGGTCAGCATGGAGTTCGGCGCGGGTGTTCCCCGTCTGCAACCCACACTCAGGGAAACAGGCACCTATTTAGTCACCTCTATCGGAGCAAGGGGGGCTTGCGGCACTAAAACTCACTGAGATAAATATTGTAATAAGGCAGTCAAAGTGCACGCATGCCCGCAAACCAATGGGGAAGCAGAGACGGGGGAGGCGATGTTGTAGCGCCACTAAACATGCAGCACCGCGGGTTCGAACCCCGGCTGGTAAAGCTGGGCATCTTCTCTTAGGCTGGGGTTGCCACCTATGCAAATGTTTAAGGAACACTTATGAAAAATATATGTTGCCAATGCAGGGCCCTGCAACATGCGTTTTTCATAAGTGTTCCTTAAACATTTGCATAGATGGCAACCCTACCTTAGGCCTTAATCTGAGCAGGACCTATGAAAGGGAATGCCAATTAAAAAACAATGAAGACAGTACAAATGCCAATTCAAAGTAATGGTGTTTGAATGCCAATAGACCTTGGGGGCTGTTGTAAAGCAATAAAATTGGAGGACCTTGAATATAAAGGAAGAGGAGGGGTTTAGAGATGTGCACTAAAACACCAGAAAGGAAAAACAGAGAGGAAGCCAAAGGGAAGAATATGGAATGACTGGGCCTTTTTAGACAAGCAGGATTTCTCCCGCAGTTTAAACCTGCAGCTCTTGGACACCTCTGTGGGGGGATTTTAGACGCTCCTCCGTGAGCTGGAAGTCGCCCGGGTGCCATTAGAAACAGCAGGGCCGAGCGACTTCCGGGTGTTTTGAGACGTGGCATAGTAATACCTCAATAATTGAGGTCTATACAACGCCGCATCTCAAAACACCCAGGAGTTGCCTGGCCCCGCTGTTTCTAATGCTGCCCGGGCGACTTCCGGTTTCCGCCCCCCGTCACCACAAAGGTGTCCAAAAGCCACAGGTTTAAACTGCGGGAGAAATTCCGCTTGTCTAAAAAGGCCCTTTAGGAGGCCACCAGGAGTGGCTGGAGTGATTGGGGGGGGGAGGAGGGCTAAGTGGAATGACAGGTTGTAGTCTGCATAAAGAGGCTGTATGGCAGAGGGCTCGGTGGAATGATGGGTAGACAGACATGGAGTGTGCCTGAAATGAGGGAGGGGCATGTGAACCTTCCCAAAGGAGGCTGGGAATTATAAGGGGTCTTGTACTTGTCATTTCCCCCAGCTCCCTGTTATTCCAGCTTCTCAGTATATTCCTACCGGTCATTCCACCCAGCATTCCAGCTGCCCTTGGTGGCCTCCTAGCCATCATTCCATCCAGTTCCCCCATCATTCCAGCCTCCTCTGGTGGCCTTCCACTTGTCATTCCACCCAGCCCCTGGAGACCTCCTACCCATTTTTCCAACCAGTCCCCCATCATTCCACCTGCTCCTGGTGACCTCTACATGTCATTCCACGTAGCCTTCCATCATTTCAGCAACTCCTGGTGGCCTCCATTTCATCATTCCACCCTGTCCCATATCATTCCAGTCACTCCTGTTGACTTTCTTCTACCTGTCATGCCACCCAGCACTCCAATTCCAGCTACTTTTGTTGGCCTCCTACTTTTCAGTCCATCCAACCTCACTGCCATTCCATCTGCTCCTGTGGCCTCCTAGCTGTTGTTCCACCCAGCCCACCTCTGCTGTCATTCTAGGCGTGCTCCTGATGGCCTCCTCCCTATCATTTCACTCAGCCCCTCCATCATTCAGTCTCCTTCCCTTGGCTGCTTTTCCTCTTTTTATCTTTTTTTTTTTTAAGTGTTCCTCCACTCATCTCCTTTTGTATTCAAAGTCCTCCCACCTCACTCCCTTTGTGTCAGATAAGCATCTCCCATTTTATTGTTTTATAGCCCATTAAAATCTATTGGCATTTGCAAATCTCTATATCTCAGCTATCTCTCTTTTTTTCATCTGACCCAGGTCCGGGCAGTCTCGGTGCTTACCCGGTATTTGTCAGCTGTGGGGGACTCGATGAGGGTGAGTCACTTGAAGTTAAATCCGGACAAGACGTGGGTGATGGTTGTGGGGAAAGCCAGGGGAGTGATTGGGGTCCGTCCTCCCCGGGTATCCCAGGTCCGTATTCTGGGCGTGCTCCTGGATCTGCAGCTCTGCCTAGATGCCCAGGTGGCAGCTATGGTGAAGGGTGCATTTTGCCAATTACATCTGGTACGTCAACTTCAGCCATATGTCTCGGACTCGGACCTGGCCACAATCATCCATGCTTTTATTACCTCGAGATTGGACTACTGTAACACACTCTGAGTGGGGCTACCCTTGGTAATGGTCTGGAGACTGCAGCTTGGGGGAGGGGGGTTTAACAGGCCAAGATGGGTGCGCATCCCTACCCATGCACCGCCCACTCCCATCCCCGCACAGATCATCCCAGATTTTTCCCTGATGCCCTGTGCATTGCCATGAATGGGCAGTGCATGGGTCACAGGAGCACAGACACACTCACCGGATTTGTAGCAGCGCTGCATGCAGTGCATACAGACTGCCTTCACTCCCAGCCATGCCCATTTAAAAATGGCCAAAATGACACCATCCTTTGTTCTGCTCCACATCCATTACAACCAGCAAACTGTGTTCGCTGTGTTTTCTCCATTGGGCTGCAATGGGGAAAAGCACTAATAGCCTGAATATTTATTTATTTATTTTATTTATTTATTTATATTTATTGCCTACGGCATCCCGGGGCGGCTCACATAGTTGTGAATAACTCAGTTGCAGTCTTATGACTTATTTTGTTGAACTTCTATTTTAAGGCAGGTGCTTATGAAAACCTCCTCTTCTCATTAATGATGTCATGTCCGCACTGTCTCCTGCCCATCCTTCACCCAAGCAAAAAAAAGAACCAGTGTCATCTGGATTATTGGTGGGTGGGCAGGTGGGTAGAAGTGGATCCTGCAGGATTCACACATGACAGGGCCTGCCCTGTTACTTGGACACTACAGTAATAACCATTCATAGACTGAAGATTAGTTGGTACCAAATACAGGCTTTGTTCTACAGCAGAGTGTCCCAGCTGTGGGTAGGGACCTTAAGTGAGGTTGTGCCCTCTGCAGATGGGGTCCTTGTCCCATTGATATGGTTATGGATCTGGGGTCCCCCATGGAATGTAACTTCCTGTTGACATTAATTCACCCTAAAATGTAAGTCATTGGGTGAAAACAGACATAACGCTAACCACCCTTTAACCACCCTTGGTGGTTATTTATGCATGTTGCAGGGCTGTATTGGTGCCCTATGCAGCCCTGAAACATGCATAAATGACCAACAAGGGTGGTTAGCGTCATGTCTGTTTTTACCCATTGTATAGGGCCATTGGCCACACCTGAGCTTGTCTGCCAGCCCCTTATCTTAGAACAATGGTTTGGTCTGGGTGATGCTGAGTACTGGGTGGGACAACTTGTCAGTCTGGAATCAGAGAGTAGAGAGCTGCAGCCTGATTGGAGGTTGCATACTGGAGTTTTGTGGGCAGAAGGCTACAGAGACGGCTTTCTGGGGAGACCCTGTGGTGCTGGACCTGGAGAGTTCAGCAGGACCAGACTAGAGGAGCTGGCAGCTGATTCCAGCCCTTCTTGCCAACTTGTACATTTGTATATTAATGGACTGTTATACCACACAGTAAGTCTCCAGTTTCTCTCTCCTGCTGAAGGAACGCTGACCCAGCAAGGCTGCTCCTGGAACTTCCCACCGCTCAGGAAAGTGGGGTGAGCAACATTGGTGCCAGGAGTAGGAGTGTATGTCCTTCAGAGAGAAAACTGTGATCCTGTATTCCAGTTGAACCCAGATGGAGAGGATAGCAGCACTAATTGCAGAGCTCAAGGAGAGCATGGAGGAGTCTCAGCAGCAGTTCAAAGAGAGCATGGAGGTGGCTTGGCAGCAGACAACCCAGGAGCTTAAGGAGACTGGATGCTTTTTGTAAGGAAATGATAGCCTTGCTGGGTCCAAAGCAGCTCACCAGCAAAGTGGAACCCCAGCCACAGAGCATCCAGTTGGAACTAGAGGAGGAGGTAACTAGCTACACACCTGCCTTGGAAACTGAGGCACTTCATCCAGCAGCTGAAACCTAGGAGACTGTGGTTGCCTTGGAGCTCTCTAGGAGCAGAGAGCAGGAGAAACTGCAGGCTGACTCAAAGAAGCCTGAAGACTGCACGGCAAAGTTTGCAGGAAGAGAAGCCTGAACTGGAAACGCGTGTCCTGGAGGGAGATCAGCCCTATGGGTAAGAGAAATCCTTTTAAGAACCCCTTTTACTCTATATGCACCCCATAGAGGCTTTGCTGGCAGGGATCAGGCACCCCAGCTGGACTAATTCTGAGGTGCACTGTGTTTGGAGAGAAGGTTGCTTGGGAAGCTGGTTTGGTCCAGTTTGGAACTTTCCATGTCAATGACCTTGATGGCCGCTTGGTTGATGATCTCCTCCTAGCTTGGAAAACCTTGCTGGAGGAGACCATCGATCGGGTGGCTCCTAGGTGTCTGCTGCCACCGCTTCACCACCATAGGGCTCCTTGGTTTACTGAGGGGCTGAGGTGTATGAATCGGGAAGGGCGGCATCTAGAGCGACGCTGGCACCGTTCCCATGCTGAATCTGATAGGCTATGGCATTGGACCCATTTACGGTCCTATGATGTGGCCGTGAGAATGGCAAAGAAGGAATTCTTTGCTACCCTCCTAGCTGGTGCAAAGTCGCGTCCAGCAGAGTTCTTCTGGGTAGTGAGGGGGCTGGTCAGTCTGGCTTCCCTCCGCTTGGAGGGGGAGGTTTCCCAAGCCCGCTGTGAGGAATTTGCGAACTACTTCGCAGATAAGATCACTCGGATCCAGCACAATTTCAGGGTCGGGATTGACACAGAAGAAGGAGAACCAGGGGTTATGGACGCCTCATCTGGTCCAACTTTGTGGGATTGGTTTCAGGAAGGGACGCTGGCCAATGTTGAGGGAGTGCTGGGGTCTGTTAGGGCCATCTTTTGTGAATTAGATCCTTGTCTGTCCTGGTTGGTGAAATTCGCCAGGGAGATGTTGGGGCCAGTGCTGGCGGGTGTGATCAATGCCTCCCTTCAGGAGGGCAGGGTGACGGGCTGCCTCAAGGAGGTGGTGGTGCGGCCCCTGCTTAAGAAACCATCTTTAGATATTAACTCACTCACTAGCTATCAGCCTGTCTCTAACCTCCCCTTTTTAGGGAAGGTTATTTTACAGGTGGTATCCCAGCAGTTCCAGGGCCATCTGGATGACATTGGTTTCCTGGATCCTTTTCAATCAGGATTTCCACCAGGATATGGCACCGAGACTGCGTTGGTGGATGACCTCCGTCGAGAGATGGATTTTGGGCATTCAACATTACTCGTCCTGTTGGATCTCTCAGCAGCATTTGATACAGCTGACCATGCGTTGCTGCTGAGGTGGCTGCGGGCCCTGGGTGGGGTCGGTGGGACTGTCCTAGGATGGTTCCACTCATTCCTCTCGGGGAGAAGCCAAGCGGGTGGTGCTGGCGGAAGAAACCTCTAGCCCTCGGGATCTGGCTTGTGGCGAACCACAAGGTTTCATTCTGTCTCCATTACTATTTAATATTTATATGTAACCCCTGGGTGAGGTTGTGAGATGGTTTGGTGTGGGTTGCCACCAGTATGCTGATGACGCCCAGCTATACCTCTCTTTTTCAGCAGGCCCAGGTCCTGCAGTCTCGGTGCTTTCCCAGTGCCTGACAGCAGCGAGCGACTGGATGAGGCTGAGCAGACTGAGGCTGAACCCTGATAAGACGGAGGGGATGTTGGTGGGTAGGGCAGCTGAGGCGATGGCCCCACTTGTGGAGGGGATCCACCCTCTGCTGGCCCTGCAGGTACGGAGTTTGGGGGTCCTGTTGGACTCTGGCCTCTGCCTGGATTGTCAGGTGGAGGCAGTGGCAAAGGGAGCCTTTCGCCAATTACATCTTGTGCGTAGGATCCAGCCATATGTCCCAAACTCTGACCTGGACACCCTCATCCATGCGTTCATCACCTCAATGCTGGATTACTGCAACGCGCTCTACGTGGGGCTGCCCTTGGTGACAGTTCGGAAGCTGCAGCTGGTGCAGAATGCTGCGGCCCGTCTCCTGACAGGGACAGGCCATATGGAGCACATTACACCAGTGCTCCAGGTTCTCTACTGGCTGCCTATAGTGTTCCGGGTCCAATTCAAGGTGCTAACCTTTAAAGCCCTACATGGCCTGGACCCCTCCTACCTGAGAGACCACCTCACTCCCCAGGCCCTGGAATGATCTCTGTGATCCGCTGGGGGCACCTTCTTGGAGGTCTTCTGGGTAAACCAGGGGGCCACGATGGAGAGGGCGTTCGCGGTAGTCGCAACACGGCTGTGGAAATCCCTCCCAGAGGAGGCTCACCTAGCTCCCAGCTTGTTGGCATTCCACTGGGTCTGTAAGATCTGGCTGTTCATCCAGGCCTTTGGGGGAGGGGGTTAAAGGGTTAGGGGGTGGGATTTTTAGCCAACGGGTCTTATTTCTTTTTATTGTATTTATTGTCTTTGTAACACCCCTGCCCCCTTTTTTGGGGTATATTTTTATCTGTTTTAAATTATGTAAGTTGCCCCGAGCTGCCATGTGGCTGGATGGTGTGGGGTAGGAATTATTAAATAAATAAATAGATGACTGAGGAGGTGAGCAGAAAGGGAAATCCCTGGCAACTGGCCTGTATGGATCAGCCCAGATGTTGCTACACAGTGTTGTGCAGACTTGGTGAGCACCATAGGTCTGCAGTCTGGAACAGTGCACCCCCCACAGAGAGCCAAGAGCCTGAGGAGGCTGGTAATATATATTTTTCCACTTTAACAAACTTAATCAGCTTTTCTGTCAATATTTCCCAACATGAATTCCAAACTGAATAAAACTCATCTAAACTGTCATTGACATCAGCAGAGATCCTTTACATTGTGCCATGTACCCCTTCTCTTTAACGCTCTATCCCAGGGCAAGCTCATTGAATCACACAACTTCCAGTATCACCTGTATGCTGACAACACTCAATTCCCCCTCTCCTCTCCACCCTCCATCCAGTATCTCCTCGCCAACTGTCTCTCTGACATCTCCACTTGAATGTCTCCCTGGCAAGTCAAGCTTAATATGTTCAAGACTGAACTCCTTATCTTCTTCCATAAACTTTCCTCTCCCTCTTTCCTAGGGATGTGCAAACAGATCATGGTTAGGGTCCGGTCGTTCCGTTCGATCACCGAGTTCGGGTTCGGACGTTCGGTTTGGTTGAGTTCGGTCGTTCGGAAAAAGGTATTGTGAGATCCCGTGATTGTGCTGGAAACAGGAAATTCGAGTGCGTGCGGAGCTTGTGTGGGTGAGAGTGTGTATGTTGTGGCTGGCTGGGTGTTCGGTTTTGATTCGTGTGTTTTGGCTGTGTGATGTGTTGGTTTGACTGTTGGTTTTGGTTTGGCTGGTTGGTGAGTGTTGGTGGGTGATTGTTGACTGTGTGTTGTTTAAAAAAATAAAAAGTGAAGAAGACTGTTGTTCTAATTAAACATCGGGGGGCCAAGGTGGTGCTCCCGGAGCCGGTGGTGGAGGAGGAGGAGGATGCGGTCGCTGTCCCAACCCCTAGACCTTCGGTGGTCCTGGAGTCGGTGGTGGAGGAGCAAGCGGGCACAGGAGGTGCTGCCAGGTTTGTAAACTTTTTTTTTTACTTTGAGGACAAGAAAAAGGCTCTATCTGTTAGAGCGAGCTCACTGGCGTGCGGGTAGGTAGTGGGCATCAGTCAGGCACAAACAGTGACCATCAGCAAGTGGCAGCAGATGTCTGCCAGAGAGAGAGAGAGAGGGTACTGTAGTGTGGGGGGCTCTTCCAGTAGTCAGGCACGAGCACGAGCAGCACCCCACCCAAACATGTGCCTGCCAGCTATCCCTAGCAAGGGTCTCCACTCTCCAGTTGCCTTCCCTACCTAACACCCCCAAATAAGGGCAGGATTTGCACGTGCTAGCCAGGGTCTTTCCAGTTGCTATGCCTAGTGCCCCAGAGAGGGCAGGATTTCCACGTGCCAGCCAGGGTCTCTCCATTGCTATCCCTCCCTAGCAGCACCCCAAGGAGGGCAGGATTTGCACGTGCCAGCCAGGGTCTCTCCATTGCCATCCCTAGCACCCCAAGGAGGGCAGGATTTGCACATGCCAGC
>QEPC01002135.1:1939098-1952119 GCA_003113815.1 Sphenodon punctatus | reverse complement strand
GGGCACCGGTGGCCGCTGGCCAATCAGGCAGGAGCAGCAGCAGCACCCAGAATTGAATGACAGCCCCCCATGACTGGAATGATGGTCCCAGAATCTCGTTGATGGTTCCTCGGACGGGCGGGCATGACTGCTTCAGGTACAGTGGAATGACAGCTTAAAGCCTATGAGAGTTGAATGATGTCCCTAGAATTAGTGCATGGTTGGGCACACTTCATTCAATCATGTGATAGGTAGGTAGGTATAGGAACGCACACAGGAAGGCACATAATACGTTCCACGTTTTGTTATATTACATCTCATTCTGGTAGGTTTGCTGCTACTGGATGTGGGCATTGGGCACAGATGGGAGTTGTTCCTCATTCTGGCAGGTGGCAGCTTAAGCTGGCCTCCCCTCCACCCCATCTCTCTCGTTCTAGCGGGGAGCCTCCCTTTCTCTTAGCAGCAACTTGGGCGGGCAGACAGGCACCTTGGCATGAGAGGCAGGAAGGCTGGCTGAGGCAGGCTTTGAGCTTGGCAGCAACCTGGGGTACAGAACCCTTGGCACAGACAGCATATAGGCCTGGGGGCCACTGACAGCAGCAGACTTTGGTTGCCAGGGTACAGAACCCTTGGAACAGACAGCATACAGGCCTGGGGGCCATTGGCACTAGCAGCAGCAGACAGTGAGTAGCCAGGGTACAGAACCCTTGGCACAGACAGAATATAGGCCCAGGAGCCATTCGCAGCAGCAGACACTGGGTTGCCAGGGTACAGAACCCTTGGCACAGACAGAATATAGGCCCGGGGGCCATTGGCGGCAGCAGCAGCAGACCTTGGTTGCCAAGACAGGCAGGTGGCATGGCATGACCGGCAGTCAGGCAGACTGAGGCAGGATTGGAGCCTTGCAACCTGGGCGGGCAGGCAGTGTGGCATGAGAGGCAGTAGAGCAGGCGGGATTGGGTAGGCTTTGAGCTAGGCAACCTGGGTGGGCAGACAGGCACCTTGGCATGGGAGGCAGGAAGGCGGACTGAGGCATGCTGAGCTTGGCAGCAAGCTGGATGGGCATACAGGCAGCGTGGCATGAGAGGCAGTAGGGCAGGCAGACTGGGACATTGGCAGCAGGGCACTCAGATAGGCTAGCAAAGACTGTGTAATGCGAGAGAGCAAGAACCACTCAGTGTCACATAGGCAGGCCGAGATCGTGTAGCCACTAGCCATAATGCCACCCTGTGTCATGAGGTCAGTCAGATAAGGCAGCCAAGACCATCTAGTATGAGGGACAGAGAGCGGGGGCAGGGTGGGCACCAGACATTGGGAGGGAGGGACAGCAGCAGTAGCCCTTGCCCAGATTGAGGAGGAGGAGCCCCTGCCCATGATTGCCCCGGCATGGGACGGCATGTGCCACTGCACCATCAATCCTTGTCCAGGGGCAGCTCGGGCAATCCCAGCAGTGGAAGGTTCACCTTAATGAACAGCAACTGCTCCACCAACTTGGCTCTCAGTCTCAGGCGGTGCGGGGAGCAAATATCCCCCGCCATCAAGAACACCTGCTCGCTGGGGACACTGGTTGGTGGGCAGGACAAGATATTCTTCGCCACTTTCGACAGGGCCGGCCACACATTGGCCTTGCCGGCCCAGTAGACCAAGGATTCACTGCTGGGATCAACGCATGGCTCCTCCTCCAGGTAGGTCTCCACGACTGCTGAGGCGCCATCGTACTCCCTCTCATAGCTCTGCCTGGGAACCACCTCCACCACTCCCCTCAGCCATGCTGCTTGCCCTATTGTGCATGGCACCATGCTCCCCAGAGTGGACTGCACGTAGGCCGAGCTGCTTCTGCTGCTGCTGGCAACAGGGGTGCTGCTGCTGCTGGCACTGCTGCTGCTACCGCTAGGGCTGGGGGTAGGGATGGACCCGCCTGGCTGAGAGGGGTGGTTGCTCCCACTCCCACCATCCCCAGTGGTGTCCTCCTGCATAGCCCGCTCTGCCTGCCAGACCTCTCCACCTGCACATCCTTCCGGAGGGCATACAGCGCTGTGTGGCGTGCCATGCTGCCCTTGACCCTGGGGTCCAGCATTGTTGCCAGGACATATTGCTCCCGCTGCAGGAGCACATCAAAATGTGCCTCCAGCCCTGACTTCACCTTCCGCACCAGGTCAAGCACTTCATCGGCCAGCTTCCTGCCCGCAGGGCCACAGTCCCACCCCCCGAGAATCTCGTCCAGCCTCCGCTGGAGACTCCGGACCAGAGGGGTCACCTGGCTGAGGGTGGCGGTGGAGCTGCTCACGGTCTCTGTCATGGTTACAAACGGTCTCAGGATGAAGACCGTTTGAGCCAGGAGCTCCCATTCCACCCCATTAAACCCTTCCGGTGCCCTGAAGTCCGTCTCCAGTTGTACCTGATGCAAGGTGGCTTTCTGCTCAAGAAGCCACTCAAGCATCAGGAAGGGGGAAGTCCACCGTGTGGCCACATTCTGAACCAGCTGGTGCCCTGGGGAGCCTTGCTCGGACTGCTTCTCCCGGAGGAGCTCGCTGCCCTTCACGCTCCGGTTGAAGAACCCCGCCAGCTTCCTCCCCCGCTCTGTCGGAGCTAAAGGTGCCTTCCCCAATCCCCTTATCCCCCAAGCCCAGAGCATCCCTGACCACCAGGTGAAGGGTGTGTGTGGCACAAGGGATGCTGGTGAAGACCCCCTCAGGGACTGTCTTTAGTATATCTGCGGCATTGTCCGTCACCACACACCCCTTGATGAAGGTCACGCCTGGTGTAACCCACTCCCTCACCATGGCGGACAGGCCTGCCTTGATGTTCCTGGGGGCTGTCCATGATTTGTGCCTGAAGCAGGGCCTACCTATACCCTGCTTCGGGACCCCTCCTGCCACTCCCAAAGCTGCCTCCGGGTCCTGCCACCAGTGCGCCGTTACCACCAAGTACGCGTGCTGGGCATTCCTGCTGGACCACATGTCCGTGTTGAAGTGAACTGTGGCCCCCATAGCCCCTGCCAGCTGCTCACTCACTCACTCCCTCCTTCAAAGCCTTGTAAAGGTCTAGCACTGCAGTCCAACTAAGGGTGGTGCGGGTGGTGCAGCTTAAACTGGGGGGCTAGGAACCCAATCAGTCGCTGGAAGCCCTTGTGCTGTACAATTGAGAAGGGTTGCCCATCCAGCGCAATCATTTCAGCCAACAGGCGCTTGGCTTTCTCTTGAAAGCCACACTACCCTGCTGCCGATGGCCTTGGCAGCTGCCCCCACCCCAGCTCCTCCATGGTGGACTGACGCTGCTGGTGAGGCTCCTGCTGCTGTTCTTCCCCCCTGCTCCTGCTGGTAGAGGCAGCAGTTGGTGCACGATGCTTGCCCGCTGAAGGAGTGAGGCAACTGGCCGCTGCTGCAGTCGGGAACCCACTGGCATCCACTTCCCCTGCCTTCCCGCTTAGCAGCAGAGCACTGTGGCATGACTTCAGGTGCCTCACCATTGCAGTTGTCCCAAGGTTGGCGAGCACCTGCCCACGCTTCACCAGCTTTTTGCACAAAGTGCACTGCACCTCTCTGGGATCATCTGCCCGCACCAGTTTAAAATGTTCCCAGACAGATGATTTTTTCCCCCCTCCTGCCTTCTAGCCTGCCCCAGGTGACACACTGCTGTCAGCGCTGCTGGGAGGGGCAGAACTTGGTGGCGATAACACAACTCTGGGAGGAGGCTCAGCCATCGTCTCAGTTGCAGACATCTCCTCTGCGGCACTAGTGTCTGCCTCTGACTCACTGTCCACGATCATGGTAATGTCCCATGAAGGGGAGTACTGGGACCCTGAGGCTAGACTGCCTGTGCCTGCCATGCTGCTGGCACTCTTCCTGTGCCCCCATCTATAGCTGTTACTGCTGCTGCTGCTACTCCTCTCCCTGCTGCCATTGCCCGGGGATCAGACCCTGCCTCTAACAGCCGGGGTGGGATCCACCAGCTCTGGAATGCTGGGGATTGCCTCCACAATGGGGGACATTGGTGGCCCTGGAGGAACATTGTAAGCAGCAGCACCTGCTCCTGCAGCCACAGCAGAGACACCTGAAGCCTCATGTCCTGCAAGCCTTCCAGTGCCCTGCTTGGCAGTGGAGGGCATTGCCAGGAGGCTACGCTGAGCCACTGAAGCCTGTTGGCCTGAAGCAGGCCTGCGGAGTTTGGGGCGTGGTGATGTGCTCGGACTACTGCCACTCCGCGAGCACAGCCCCTACCACCTCTCCCACATGCCCCATTGCCTGTCTTACGGGCAGCAGATCGGCCTCTCCTACTTCCGTTCTCCATGTCTTCCAACTCAAACACACAAAGATTTTATATATTTTTTTTTTTTTTTAAATTTACTCAAATTTTTAATCTAATATTATATCTATCTCTACACTAAATCTAACTGCTATTAACTATTCTAAAACCTATGGAACTAATACTAAATGGAATATCCTAATAACTACAAAGGGCTTGTCCTACAAACACACTATCTCTATAACTAAGCTAACTAACTACTATGTATATCTATCTAATATCTATCTATCTATCTATACAATATTACACAGGGGGAAACACAAAGAACACAGCAAGGGGTACAAAACTGAAATAAAAATCAATCTAATAATAATCCTACTCTAAATAAATCCAAAACTTAAAACAGGGGAAGGGACTAATCAGGGATGGTATAAGAGGGAGAGGGAAAGGATTCAGTGGAGGGGAGAGGGAGGAAGGAAGATTGAACACAGGGAGGGGTAAAAACAAAAAACAACACATAAATCTATCTAATATAATCTATATAAATGATAATATGGAGGTAAATGGGTTGGATGGGTGAAATAGGAGGAGGATGGCAATGGATTGGGGAGCTGGGAACTGCTGGGAGAGGGAGCCTTCTGAAACACCTGCTGTCAGGAACAGTGACTAGCTCAGAAGGTGTTGGGAAGTGGGGAGGGCAATGAGTTTTGTTACTTGCTGCGCCTGCCTCACCGCAAGCCCCATTGGCTCCATGCAGCCTAGCCCATGGCCAATTGCAGACTGTGAAGCCATTGGTCTGAGGAGAAAAGGGATGGTAATTGGTCAGGCTGACTGCTACTCCAAGCCTCTCCACCCCTGGTGCCTGGAAGTCTGCTCCTCAGCTGACTCCCCCTCCTTGTCACGTTTTGCCTTCCAGTGACACGTTTTTGCCACCCGAACTCATCCGAACGTGATCTGAACCGACCGAACTGTTCAGTCGTTTCGGAGTTCAGAATCAAGTTCGGTTCGGTCGGTTCAGGTTTGGTCGTATGAACAGACCAAGTTCGGGTCGAACTCTGAACTTCTGAACCGCGTTCGTACATCCCTACTCTTTTCTATCTCAGTAAAAAGTGTGGCAGTTGTCTGCTGTAACCTGCTCTGGCCCACAGGCCACCATCATGCATGTTGTCAGGCCACCAGATGTTAGCCTGGACTGATCCCAGGCATGTTGGCAGCTAGCCCTGGCTCTCACCTTGCCAAATGGCCAAGGTCACAACCCAGGTTACCATGTTTATTTAATCTGTTGTTCCCAGATCAGTCCAGGGGGCCACTATGACTGGCTGCCATGTTTGTCAGTCATGGCATGGGGCAGGGCACTGGGAGCAGTGCAAGGGTGGGGCCTGCTGCCGACACATCTGTTCGGCTGCCAGGGCAGTGGGACAGCTCTCCTGGATGCACTCACGTGTGTCCGGTGGCCTGAGCTGACCCCAGCTGTGCCAGCAGTGGGTTCCTGACCCAGGTTGGGCCACACCACTGTCACGTTTGTTTTTACCCTCCATCTCCATGATGGTATCACCGTCCATCCTGTTCCCCGGTCACATAGCCTGGGATTAATCTGGACTCCTTCCTCTCCTTTGTACCTCATATTCAGTCCACTACTAATACCTGTTGTGTCTGTCTGCATAACATTGCATCAATCTGATCCTTCCTTACTGTTCTAGTTGCCAAAACTAGGGGTGGGACTTGGTGGAAAATTTACCAGATATCGGATCCTGGATTATCATGTTCTTCTTGACCCGTGGGTCGAGTAGCATGGCTAGGAAATGTAGCCGACTTGCTTTCAAGACGTTGAAATGCCGATTCAGCTCCTCGACCAATTTCTTCGCCAGCGCCCTCACAGACCCATGCAGGTCAGTGCGAGAGAGCATGCCTCGCATACATCAAAGCAGGATCATAAAGAGTGGCATCACCTGGCTCAGAGTGGTGACCTCCATGCTCAGCTCACCAGTAGCCTGGTGAAATGGCTCCAGAACCTGCGTAAGCTGCTCCACCTCTGTCCAGTCCTCCCTGGTCAGTGGTGTTGCTCCAATGCTCCACGACAAGCAAAGGGCATGCAACAACTCCTGCTCCAGGAGAATGTTCCAGCATCAGAAAGGTGGAGTTCCACCTTGTGGCCACATCCTGTACCAGCCGGTGAAGTGGGGACGCCAACTCCTCCTGCTTCTCTCGCAGCGCCCAGCTGGCTGAAACTGACAGATGGAAGAATCCGGCAATCTTCCAGGCAGTTTCAAGGAGTGCCTCAAAGTCCTTGGTTCCACTCAAGACAGCCTGAACCACAAGGTTCAGGAGGTGCGCACTGCAGCGAACATGAATATAGCCACCACGAGTAATGGCTGCAACCATGTTGTTGGCACTATCGGTTACAAAGTAACCGACCTCAATGCTTGAACCTTGGCAGTGGACCCACCCATCCAGCATGCCATTCACCGCTTCAAGTATATTATCAGCTGTGTGCTGGCTGTCAAGCACCTGGACATGCAACAATGCCCACCGATGCTTTCCAATCGACACCACTCCCCCAGTGCTACTGCTGCTGCCCACCACTGCGCTGGTGACAGGGACTGGTGACATCTGCCACCAGTGTGTGGTCAACAACAAATATGCATGAACCGCACTCTTGCTAGTCCACAGGTCCATGGTAAAATGTACCACTGACCCCTCCACACGGGAGAACTCTGCCTGGAGCCAGGACCGCACCCTCCCATACAGAGACAGGATAACCTGTGAGCAGAAGGTTTTGTGGCAGGGGACTCTGTATCATGGCTCCAGCAACTGAAGCAGCCGTTGGAATCCAACACCCTCAACAAGGTTGAACAGTCTCTTATCCAGAGCAATCACTTCCCCAATTGCCTTGCTGATGGCTGCAGCCTGAGGGTGGCTGAATGCAAACAGCATCTTCCTTTCTCAGAGCACAGTTACAGTGGGCTGGGACAAGGACCAGGATCGTGAAGGGGTGAGCCAGGTGGAGTGGCTAGTGCTCCTCCTCTGCGGGGACTGGGTGGTGGGGGTAGAACCATCACCAGATGGCCCAGCAGTAGCAGTTGCAGCAGGAGTAGAAGAGGGTTCCTCCTCCTCTGAACTCTCATCCGCACCCTCTACAACTGGAACCTCCCTACGCCATTGCTTGGAATGGCACTCCGTAGGATCACGTATGTTCCCATGGTGCTGTCCCAAGTGACTGTGAAGACCAGAGCTGCCATATCTCATGGGATAAGTGCCACCACGACTGACCTTGGACTTGCAGTGCATGCACACTACCTTTGAGGTATCTTCCACCCAGATATCAAAATGAGACCACACCCAGGATATGATCATCTTCGTGCTGGTTCCTGGGAGGGCAGCAGCAGCATGACTGGCGGTCAACCTCTCAAAGGTAGTGGTCATAACACTTGCAGAAGGGGTGGTGGTAGCTGGTGCAGCAGAGTGTGTGGATGTGGTGGGCAAGGCCTGAGCTGGCACGCTAGGATGCATGTCAGCATGGGGAGAGGGGCAGGGAAGCAGGCATGTCCAATTGTGCATGAGAGAAAGTGCCTGCGCTAGGGAGAGCTGCGCGCTAGGAGCAGCAGCAGCAGCAGCAGCAGCAGTGGAGGTAGCCGGCGGACGGCCCACTGCATTAGCAAAGGAAGAAAGAGCCCCTTCTTCTTGCTGCTAGTCAGCACCAGGGAGGAGGAAGCACCCTGCCCCCATCCCAGCCTCTTTGGGGCCTTCAAGGCACGTCCAGAACCCATAAGCTTGGGCGTGCTTGAGGCTGGTGTGCGCACGGTCGAGGACCCAAGTGGCCCTACCTCTGGTGTCTCCGTTCCGGATTGAGTCGGCTGCCTAGGAAGAGGCTGGTCTTTTCCAGCACTCCCACTCATGATCTGTTTCTTCTTTCCACAACCACTCATACTTGAGTTGTGAAATAGAAGAAAGGACCACTGGCAACAGAGGATGGGGTGTGGTGCTGTGTCTGTGTGGGGTGGTTAGGGATGGGCAAATGCAGTTCGGAAGTTCAGAGTTCGGCTCAAATTCGGCCTGTTCGGACGACCGAACCCAAATCGGAATACGAACAGACCAAACCGAACTCAATTCCAAATGTCAAAATGACCGAACAGTTCGGTCAGTTCAGTTTGCGTTCGGGTGAGTCGGGTCACAAAAAAGTGTCACTGGAAGGCAAAACGTGACAGGGAGGGGGAGTCAGCTGAGGAGCAGACTTCCAGGCACCAGGGGTGGAGAGGCTTGGAGTAGCAGCCAGCCTGCCGAATCACCATCCTTTTTCACCTCAGATCACTGGCTTCGCAGTCTGCGATTGGCCACAGGCTAGGCTGCACGGAGTCAATGGGGCTTGCGGTGAGGCAGGCGCAGCAAGAAACAAAACTGATTCCCTCCTCCCTTCCCAACACCTTCTGAGCTAGTCACTGTTCCTGAACAGCAGGCGTTTAAAAGGCTCCCTCTCCCAGCAGTTTTGTTCTCCTCAATCCATTGCAATCCTCCTCCTATTTCACCCATCCAACCCATTTACCTCCATATTATCATTTATTTAGATTATATTAGATAGATTTGGGTGTTATTTTTTGTTTTTACCTCTCCCTGTGTTCAATCTTCCTTCCTTCCTCCCTCCTCCATTGAATCCTTTCCCTCTCCCTCTTATTCCATCCCTGATTCCCTTCCCCTGTTTTAAGTTTGGGATTTATTTAGAGTAGGATTATTATTAGATTGATTTTCATTTCAGTTTTGTACCCCTTCCTGTGTTCTTTGTGTTTCCCCCTGTGTAATATTGTATACATAGATAGATAGTTATTAGATAGATAGTTACTAGATAGATATACATAGTAGTTATCTTAGTTATAGAGATAGATAGATATACAGTGTATTTGTAGGACAAGGCCTTTGTAGTTAATTACTAGGATATTCCATTTAGTTCAATGGGTTTTAGAATAGTTAATAGCAGTTAGATTTAGTGTAGAGATAGATAGATAGATTATATATAATATTAGATAAAAAAATTAAATAAATATTTTTTAAAAATATTAAAAAACAATATATGAATATTATTTTGAAGGGAGAAATGGAGAAGGGAAGGAGAGACCGGTCTGTGGCCTGTAGGGGAGGCAATGGGCACATCACGGAGGCAGTAGGGGCCATGCCAGGGGAGTGGCAGCAAGCAGAAGCAGTAGCCCGAGCATATCACCACACCCCAAACTCAGCAGGCCTGCTTTAGAGTTCCAGGCTTCATTGTCTCAGCGTCGCCTCCTGGCAGTGCCCTCCTCCACTGCCATGCAGGGCACTGAAAGGCCTGCAGTATATGAGGCTGCATCTGTCTCTGCTGGTGCTGGTGCTGGAGCAGGTGCTGGTGCTGCTTCCGATGTTCCTACAGGGCCACCAATGTCCCCCACTGTCGAGGCGATCCCCAGCAGTCCAGAGCTGGTGGATCCCACCCCGACTGCTAGAGGCAGGGCCCAATCCCGGGGCAATGTCAGTAGGGAGAGGAGTAGCAGGAGCAGCAGCAGCATTAGCAGCTATAGAGGGGGGCACAGGGGGAGTTTGCCAGCAGCATGGCTGGAATGGGCAGTCTAGTCTCAGGGTCCCAGTACTCCCCTTCATGGGACATCACCGTGATCGCGGACAACAGTGAGTCAGAGGCAGACACTAGTGTCGCAGAGGAGATGTCTGCAGCTGAGACAATGACTGAGCCTCCTCCCAGAGCTGTGTTGCCAGAGCCACCAAGTTGTCCCCCTCCCAGCAGTACTGAAATCAGTGCGTCACCCGGGGTGGGCCAGAAGGCAGGAGGGGAAAAAAAATCCTCAGTCTGGGATCATTTTAAGCAGGTGCGTTTAGATGATCCCAGAGAGGTACAGTGCACTGTGTGCAAAAAGGTGTTAAAGTGTGGGCAGGTGCTCAGCAACCTGGGGACAACGGCAATGGCAAGGCACCTAAAGTCATGCCACAGTGCTCTGCTACTCAGCGGGAAGTCTGGGGAAGTGGATGCAAGCAGGTTCCCAACTGCAGCAGCCAGGCGCCCGGCTCCTTCAGCGGGCAAGTGTCCTGCACCTGCACCAACTGCTGCCTCTAGCAGCAGGAGCAGTATTCCTCCTGCTAGAGGGGCAGAACAGCAGCAGGAGCCTCCCCAGCAGTGCCGTCAGTCCATCATCGAGGAGTTGGGGCGGGAGGGATCTGTCAAGGTGATTGGCAGGGCGCTGTGGCACTGGCTTCCAAGATAAAGTGAAGCGCCTGTTGGCCGAGATGATTGCCCTGGATGGGCAGCCCTTGTCAATTTTGGAGGACAAGGGCTTCCAGCACCTGCTTGGGTTCCTGGCCCCCAACTTTAAGCTGCCTTCCCGCTCCACCCTGAGTCGGACCGTGGTGCCACAGCTCTACAGGGCTTTGAAAGAGCGGGTGAGGGAGCAGCTAGCAGGGGCTGGGAGGGCCACGGTCCACTTCACCACTGACCTGTGGACCGCCAGAAATGCCCAGCATGCCTACCTGGCAGTGACTGCACACTGGTGGCAGGACCCAGAGGCAGCGCTTGGCAGTGGCAGGCAGGGTCCTGAAGCAGGATACAGTTGGGCCCTGCTTCAGGCACAAGTCATGGAAAGTTCCCACACCTCGAGAAACCTCGAGGCACCCCTGGACACCATGGTGAGGGAGTGGGTCATGCCAGGCGCAGCCTTCACCAAGGGGTGTGTGGTCATGGACAACGCGGCCAATATACTAAAGGCAGTCCGTGATGGGGGCTCCACAAGCATCCCTTGCACCGCACACCCCCTCCATCTCGTGGTGAAAGACGCTCAGGCACACTTAGCTCCCTGGTCAACCAGGGAAGAAAGCTGGCGGGGTTCCTCAACCACAACGTGAAGGACAGCGAGCTCTTCTGGGAGAGACAGGCCAAGCAAGGGTCCCCGGTGCACACGCTCATCCAGGATGTCTCCACCAGGTGGAATTCCACCTTCTTGATGCTCGAGTGGCTTCTTGAGCAGAAAGCCGCCCTGCATCAGGTGGAACTGGAGACAGACATTGAGGCACCTCCAGGGTACAACAGGGAGGAATGGGAGATGATTGCTCAGACGGTCTTCATCCTGAGACCATTCCTGGCCATGACGGAGACCGTGAGCAGCTCCACTGCCACCCTCAGCCAGGTGACCCCACTGGTCCATAGTCTCAAGAGGAACCTGGACGAGATTATCGGGGGGCGGGATTGTGACACTCCGGGCAGGAAGCTGTCCAATGAGGCGCTTGACCTGGCATGGAAGCTGAAGGCGGGGCTGAGTGCGTACTTTGATGAGCTCCTGCGCCAGAAGGAATATGTCCTGGCAACCATGTTGGACCCCAGGAGGGACAGCAGTCTATGGCCTCCGGAAGGGTATGCTGGTGCAGAAGGTCTGGCAGGCAGAGCGGGCCATGCAGCAGGACGTCCCTGGGAATGGTGGGAGTGGGAGCAGTGACCCCTTCAACCATTTGGGTCTATCCCTGCCACCAGTCCTAGTGGTAGCAGCAGCAGCAGCAGCAGCAGTAGGATGAGCAGCAGCAGCAGGGCCCCAACTAGCGCCAGCAGCTCCTCCTGTGTGCAGGCCACTCTGGGGAGCATGGGACCTAGCATAAAAGGGAAAGCAGCATGGCTGAGGGCAGTGGGGTAGGTGGTGCCCATCCAGAGCTACCAGAGGGAGTATGATGGTGCCTCAGCAGAAGTGGAGACCTACCTGGAGGAGGAGCCATGCATTAATCCCAGCAGCGATCCCTTGGCCTACTGGACTGTGTCGTGGATTTCTCGTGGGTAGAATAGTGAATCGAGGAGGCTGAAGCAGATTCAAACAGCAGAGTCTTTATTCAGCAGAAAGCGCAGATCTGCGGGCCTCCAAGATCAGAGATCTGGAGAACGCCCATACAAAGGGCTATGCATTTTTTATACAGAATTTCTTGGCCGAAAGGCTGTTACATAGCTTGTCATGCCTGCGCAGGGGAGTAGATTACAACACAACTTTCAAAGTGATTATATTGAGAAAAGGCAGTTTACTTCTAAGTTCAGGTTGGTGGTGAGATAACAGTGAAATGAAGGAGTAAAGGGAGGTTCTCTATCTAAGCTAAAGCCAGCTGCATTTTTTGAGCAATTTGGCTTGCTTTCGAACCCATCCTATGTGCAAAGGGTAATCTTCAAATAGTGAGGCTTATCTATGTGAAAAGAAACAGAGCCTGTCTTGTTTAAAGGGCAAAGGAAACATTTCTAACATGGCGAAGTAACTACAGGTCAAACAGAATTATAGGCTTTTAATATTTCTAAGATGGCAGAGGGTTACCACGGGGCAAACAGAAATATGGGTTTTCTACCACAACTGGCAAGGCCAATGTGTGGCCGACCGTGTCGAAAGTGACCAAGGGTATCCTGTCCTGCCCACCAACCAGTGTCCCCAGTGAGCGGGTGTCCTCTGTGGCGGGGGACATTTGCTCCCCGCACTGCCTGAGACTGGGGGCCAAGTTGGTGGAGCAGTTGTTGTTCCTAAAGTTGAACCTTCCACTGCTGGAATTCCCTGACCTGCCCCTGAACAAGGAGTGATGGTGCAGTGGCACATGCCATCCCATGCCAGGGGCAGTCGGGACAGGCTAGGGCTCAATCTGGGCTAGGGCTATTGCTCCTGTGCTGCTGAAGTGCTGTCCCTCCCTCCCAATGCCTGGCACCCGCCCTGCCTCTCTCTCTCTCTCTCTCATACTAGACAGCCTTGGCCACCTTATCTGACTGACCTCATGATGCAGGGTGACATTGGGAAACAAACTGTAAGCCTGCCAG
>QEPC01002135.1:1920828-1935342 GCA_003113815.1 Sphenodon punctatus | reverse complement strand
GGGGGGGGGGGGAGAGGTAGGTGTATCCCTATCCAGCTACCCTGTCTGCCACCTGCCAGAACCAGGAAGAGCTCCCATCTGTGCTCATGCACTCAATGCCCATTGCCCACATCCAGCACACAGCAAACCTACCATAATAAGATGTAATATAACACAACGCATTATATGTGCCTGCCTTCCTGCCTGTGTGCGTTCCTGTACCTGCTGCTACCACCTATCACATGACTGAATTAAGTGTGCCCAATAGGCTTGAGGCTGTCATTCCACTATCCCTGAATTAGTCATGCTCGCCCGTCCCAGGAACCATCAACTAGATTCTGGGACCATCATGCCAGTCACTGGGGGCCGCATTCCATTCAACTGCATCCAGAAGCCCGGTGCCCGCACGCCAGCCTAACCCCCCTCCAACAGCCTCTGCCTCCGCACCCACCCGTGGATGCCCGCTGAAGTTGATTGAAATAAAAGCCCCTCTGACCACCAGCTCCCGCCGCCTGCTGCCCGCTGCCAAGGAGCCTGTCTCTCTCTCTGTCACACCCACCCGCACAAACACAAGCCCTGCCCCTCCTAGGGGGCTGTCTGCAAGTTGAGACCCTGCTGCTGGCACAGCACATCTTTAGGTTAATAACTACACTACATGGGGTGGCAGGTGCTGCTGGTAGAGATCAACAAGCTGTATGAGATTCTGCCACCTGCCAGCCAGAACCTCAGCACATAGGGATAAAAGACTGGATAGGTCTAACGAAGCTCGTAACATGAAATACAACTTTTATTAAAACAACAACAACAGCATCAACAAAACAACAACATTCTGAAACCAAAAGCAAACATTAAAAGGAAACTTATAAATTAAACTATGAGTCTCTGGGTCTGTCCCCTGGAACTTGGGGGAAAGGCAACAGCTGTTGGGGCGCAGCACAGGGCCGAGGGCCGGCCACCCAGAACTCTGCCAGCTCATAGCCGTGGGAGATTGCAAACTCCACGGCCCCTTCCATGTCCCGATGCCACCTGGAGAGTGCCTGGTGGTACATTTCTAGGCATTCTATCTCGGCAGAGACATACTGGCCATACGTCTCCACCTTCTTCCTCTCCACCTGGACCGCCTGGAACTGCTTCACCAGGCGGTTCTCCAAGGTGCCTGCTGTCTCCTGCAGGCTGGCCATGAAGTCCTGGGTGGGCATCTCCAACTCGGCCCAAAAGGCCTTGGCTTCAGCATTCTCCCGGGGGTCTCAACATCGGGGCTGATGGGGGGAGGGCTTACATGCCGTCGCTTGTAGGTTGCCTTCCCCCCCATCTTCTGGTGCTGTTGCTCGGGCTCCACGGCCATGCCAGAGTCCTCCTGCCGCCTCATCGTCTGGCTGTGGAGCTTTTCAATATGGGTGATTAGCCCCGACGTGGTCCCCTCTCTCGGCCTCCTTAATCTTTTGCCGCAGATCTAAAGAGCATAAAAAGATAGGAACATAAGAAGTGCCATACTGCATCAGACCAATAGTCTGTGTCACACCCTGCCTGCATTCTGTCTCCACAAGTGGTCAATCTCTCTCTGCAGGGGACTTCCATTCCTAACAGGTCATAGGGCAATCCATTTCCTGTTGTTCCAGCCCCTGTGCCTTACCTTGCAGATGGCGATTCCATCACCATTGTCATAAAACCTCCAGACATTGGAGCATTTTGTCTGCCAACTTTCTGGGGGGTGGCATTGGCGAGTACAACCTCCACCTCGGTGTCCTGCATGACAGGGCACCAGCACCGGCATCTGATTCCTCTCTGAAACAGGAACACATAAACACCTAAGTAATATCATGCATTTATGATGATGCCACTAGTCCACCCTCCTTGGGGTGCTAGGGACGGCAACGGGAGATGGTGACCCTGGCAGGCACATGCAAATCCTGCCCTCCCTGGGGTGCTTCTAGGGAGGGATGGCAATGGAGAGACCCTGGATGGCACGTGCAAATCCTGCCCTCTTTGGGGTGCTGCTGTCTGCTAGGGAGGGATGGCAATAGAGAGGCCCTGGCGGGCACGTGCCAATCCTGCCCTCCCTGGGGCGCTGCTAGGGAGGGATGCCAATGGAGAGACCCTGGCTGGCATGTGCCACTCCTGCCCTCCTTGTGGTGCTGCCTCCTAGGGAGGGATGGCAATGGAGAGACCCTGGCTGGTACGTGCAAATACTGCCCTTATTTGGGGGTGCTAGGTAGGGATGGCAACTGGAGAGTGGGGATGGCTGGCAGGCACATGTTTGGGTGGGGGTGCTGCTTGTGCTCATGTCTGACTGCTGGAAGAGCCTCACACACTACAGTACCCTCTCTCTCTGTGGCAGACATCCGCTGCTACCCTCTGATGCCCACTGTTTGTGCCTGACTGATGCCCACCACCCACGCACCCACCCGCACACCAGTGAGCTCGCTCTAACGGATAGAGCCTTACGTTTCTTGTCCTCAAAGTAAAAAAAAAAGTTTACAAACCTGGCAGCAGTGACAGCAGCACCTTCTGTGCCCACGGGCTCTGGCTCCTCCTCCACCACCGAAGGTCCAGCAGCAGCCAGAGGAACCTCTTCCTTCACCACTGGCTCTGCCACCTTGGCTTTCCCCCAGGCCAGGCATTTAATGGTGGTGGCCCTGGTCACCTTCTTCTCCATTTTTTTTTAAACACACCCAACAGCCAACAGAACACAGACAGCACCCACCAACACTCACCAACCAGCCAAACCAAAAACACACACCACACAGCCAAAACACACACAAATCAAAAATGAACACACAGCCAGCCACAACACATGCTCTCACCCACACAAGCTACACACACACTTGAATTTCCTGTTTCCGGGGCAATCACGTGCTCTCGTGATACTTTTTCCGAACGCCCAAATTGAACCAAACACGACTGAACCAAACGGCCAAACCTGAACATGGCGACCGAACCAAAAGGGTGAACCGAACGGGCGAACCCAAACCACGATCTGTTCGCCCATCCCTAGGGGTGGTAACTGTGTGTGGGGGTGGAAACTACCAAGGAGTGGGGAGAACTAAAAGAGGGGTGGTGAACGAACTACCTAAGGGTGGCGGGAACTAGCTAACGGGGTGGGAACTACCTAGGGGTGGGGGGAACTAAAAGAGGGCTGGTGAACAAACTACCTATGGGTGTGGGGAACTAGCTAAGGGGGTGAGACCTAGGGGTGGGGGGAAACAAACTAGCTGCTGGGGGGTAACTAGTCTACCTAGGGGTGCATTTGAAGGGTGTGGGGCTAGAGGTGTGTGCTGTGAGGTTAGAGGTATGGTGGAAGGGTGTGGGGCTAGAGGTGTGTTCTGTGAGGCTAGAGGTATGGTGGAAGGGTGTGAGGTGTGGGGCTAGAGGTGAGGGGTGTGGGGCTAGAGGTGTGGGGGAAGGGTGTGGAGGAAGGGTGTGGGGCTAGACGTATCTGGATCAGTGTAGTGTGGGGTGAAGGGGTGTTGCTTACACAGCCAGCTACTTTTGCATCACGTCCGGCACGTCGCCAACAGTCAGTCACCAAAAGGCGCTCTGGTGGATTGGGTTTTAAAAAGAAAATATTTGTTTTTATTTGAATAAATAACTGACATGTGGAATTTACAATGCATTACACAGCACACACACACACCAAAAAACAAACACAGAAGACAGTGGCGTGGAGTTTCCCAGGTTAACGGGACAGTTCTGACCTTCTGGGACAACACCCCACCCCCCTAAAACTATCTAGCCTTGGGGGGGCACCCACAACAGGACATGACCCTGAAGACAAGCAAGCAAATCACACCGCTGCAGGACAGTGGTGTGGAGTTCCCCAGGTTAACGAGATACTTCTGGCCTACTGGGACAACACCCCACCCCAAAAACCCTCTAGCCTTGTGGAGGGGGGGCGTCCATACCAGGGCATGACCCGACAAGAAGCACCCAAGGCAGTACCAAAGCACCCCCTGAAACAACAATACAATCTCTTTTTTAAAAACCTGCACCTCAAGAAGACATCACAAACTTCAGCCAAAACTCTCAGGGCACCCCCAATTCCCCACAAACACACATTGCATTCCCTCATGGCACAGGCAGGCACGCAGACCTCACACCTACAACAGCACAATCAACTGGCAAGCATTGCAAGGCTTGGCTTAGGCAAGGACTGCAATGCTTAGGCAAGGGCACCCCCCACCTCCACACAAAAATAAAATTGCCCCCCTTCCAAAAAGCAAACAGGCCACACCAAAACAACAGCCTTGGGGAAACCCCTACCCCCAGCCACACACAAAGATAAATTTAACACCCCCCCCAAAAAAAGCAAACAGGCCAGAACAAAACCACTGCCTTGGGGCACCCCCAGACATCAGATGGCACATGATGGCACACAACCCCACTATGGAGGAGCCACCAGCCCTCTATTGGTAGAGCTTCAAAGCCTCCTCCTGCATGCTCCAACATGCTGGCCACATGGCCTGGCCTCATAGCCTGCAGCCTCCCTTTGTGACCCCAAGACATTAGGTCGCCTAGTGTCTCCAGCAGTCTGGTGACACAAATGCCTCCAGAAATCTGTGGCAGTCCTTCCAGATACCAAACCTGCTGCAGAATAGCTTCCAAGCCCAAGGTCCCAGAAGGGGAAAAGAAAAAAAAACTACATTACTCTTGGCCAGCACAGCCAAGTGCCCACCCCGTACTCACATCCCTACCCCCTCTAAAAATCTTAGGGAGCCTTCAGGATTGGGTGCCTTTTTTGAATTCAAAAAAGGCAACCAATGCAAGGCCGGGTAAAAAAAAAGTGCCAAATGTAACAAGTTACTTACCACAGGGAGGAGGCAGGCATGCTCAACTCAAGTGGAACACAAAAAAGCTGTGCCACTGCCCAAACTCAAGAAAGTCATTAAAAAAAAACAAGATCCGAGACCAACACACACAAAAAAAACACGGTACAGCCAGTTTTATTGGATCTCGGTTTTAAATCTGGTATAGCCAAATACCAGCAATATCGGATCTCGGGAGAACTGGAATTCCCACCCCTAGCCAAAACTATAATCAATGCTCTTGACATTTTTTGCCTTGACGTCTGCAACCTGCTCCTTATTGGCCTTCCCCACTTTCACCTTAACCCTCTCATTTCTGTTCAATACACTATTGCCAAGGCCATCCACATCACTCGCTGCTTTGATCATGTTCAACTCCTCCTCTCCTCTCTCCAGTGGCTCCTTCTCCCCCTTCACACCCAGCACAAACCGCTTGTCTTCACCTTCAAGGTTCTTCATGGCCTTGGTCCTCTCTCTCTTTCAGCCCTCATTTCCTGCTATGTCTGAAGCTGGAACCTGTCTCTTATGAATTATTGTTCAGTGCCAGGCACATTGCTGGCACTATATAAATATCAACATCAACAATCATAAATAATAATAATTAACAACATAAAGTCCCCAAACTACTTTATGTAGAGTATGATGCTGCAGATCAAACATTATGGCAAAAAAATTGTCAACTTATTATTTGTTAATCTTCCTTCCCCAAATGCCTGCAATTCAACATCTTTTTTCAAAATGTTCATTTAGTTATTTAAAATAAATTGTTGAATTATATTCTTTAGACATATGAACCATGATCCACAAACCACTTACTCCAAAGTAAGTATTTGTGGATTGCAGCCCCCAGGTGTAATCCCGACTCCACTGAAGTCAATGTCTAAATTCCCATTAACTTCAAGTTTGTGTTCATGCTGATAAAATAAAAGTCCATATCCTCAGCTGGTGTAAATTGTACTTCCACATCACTTGAGTCTATTCCATATTTACGTAACAAGGGCTAAGAGTGACTGCTATTTGAAATATGTTGAGGAAATGCTCTCAAGTAATTCCTACGCTGAAAATCTATTAAAATAGTTGTTCTCATTGGGGACCAGATGGATATCTTTGGTGTGTGGGAATAGAATATTGAATATTTATCTTTAGTTCAAATGCTCAAATCTGGCAGAGTTTGGCAGTGACTGAAGTAATTTTTCAATCTAATAACTGTTGGAGCAAGATGCACCACCTGGAAGTGTCTCCAGTAGCAGACTCCACAGGAACAACTGTCATCCAGCAGGAGTCAGCTGAAAAGCATCTTTCCCAGCCTGCCGAGAGAAAATCATTCAGGTAGAGAAAGTCTTTCGGTAGCTGTGAATAGAAACAAACCAGAGATAGGAAATAATAATCTTCAATTCTGAATAGAAGAAAAATGTAATACATGCAGCTAAGCGTAAGCTCTGAGGTTCTTTTGTTGAATTTAGAAGTGAAAAAAATGTTAATCAAAACAAATATTTCTGTTGAATTTGCCATATTTGTTTCAGTTCTGATTAAATGGATAATAAATGCTGTTTGTTTGTATTTTGTTGATATCCTTTTGTTGATATTCAGATACTTTGGGTATTTTTAGACTAGCACCTCCCTGCACAATTCTACCCATCATGCATGTTGTAGGGCTGCATTGGTGCATTATGCAGCCCTGCAACATGCATGATGGGTGTGTGATGAGTGGGTAATGGGTGTGACTTGTGTAAAAACACCCTTTGTTTTGGCTATTTCCTTTATTTCATTATTTCCGATTACTCATTCTGGTATTTGTTGCATCATTTTAACACTGCATTCACTACCACCAAAACAAAGCAACTGAAACACTGAAATGGCAGAACCAAAGAAACACCCACATTTTTGAGTAAGTGGATATGCAAATAATCATTTTGGTTGTGGATATCTGGAGGGCTAGTTCAAAATGTGAACACCACGCAGGTGGAATAAATTCACTCTTTAGTTTCAGTCCTGGTTGAATTAGTTTTTCATAATGTGCTCCTATTTAAAATCATTTCACTTGCAATAGGTTTACCATAGGTTTACCATAAGTTTATTCCAGACAAAGAAGAAGCTGAGAACATACTACAACTATGGAAGCAATCCTGCATCCATTGAAGTCAATGGCAAAACTTTCATTGATGTTGATGGGAGGATTGCACCCTGCAAAACTGTCTGATTAATTGACTGCAAATAACTGTTAGGTTAGGCCAGTGACAGCCCTAAGCCCCAACCTGCATGGTGCCTAGTAAAAATAAGTAAACACTTAGTAGTCTGATCTTCAAAGTGCCCTGCCAGACAAGTACTTGAGACCCAGGCTCTAAATCAGAATTTCTGCTGAGATCTTCATGCTAAATATTCCATTTTAGCATGAAGCAAATGCATACAAACCACAGCAATTTTGCCCAACACAAGGACCAAATTTGCTGCCTGAACTCCATCTGTCTGGAAGTAAACCCTCCCAGTAGTGGGACCCAGTGCCACAAGTTCCTGCAGACCATGTTTGAATAGCTGGAGCTGGCTTGCAGCTCAACAACAGACCAGATCAGTAGGGGAGAAGCTAGGAGATGCTGTGTTTTTTGAGTTCAGTTAGAATGACTCCAGTTCTACATCTTGGATCCAGTCAGACTTTCTCACCTGAACAAAACTGGTCCTCTGGTGGAAAGTAGAGATGCTGCTGTCTACCTGCCCTTGAGGCAGAGGCCCATTTCAGATTTCTGGCAGGTGATAGGGTAAAGGGTGCTGGTAGTGTTTGTATGGAAGTCACACAGCAGAGTGATAGTCCTGTGTAAAGAGGAAGAGATGCAAGAAATCCTGAAGCATGATCAGCATGTGGTATGAAACAGGGTGGGGGCAATGCCTTTCCTAAATTCCACTTCTGCTTGCCTTAGATTTGCTACCTCAGCTGACACTACTGTGGAAAAAATGGTGGCAAATTGGTTATCAGACCTTTGTCTTAGTAACATTTCTAAAAATGTGAAAAGGTAACAAAAATTATAACTGTCTGTAGCAGTTATAGGCTATGATGGCCAGGCCTCCCATTTCAGAATAAATTCCTAAAATAAGAGGACAACACAGTGCCAGCAAAGGAGTAAGAAAACAACATATGCTTACACAGTGTAGCTCTTGCTGCTGTAGCATTATCTGCACAAGCTGTGTCAACAAGGGATAATGCAGTTAGAAAAAGTATACATAAGAGTTTGCATTCTAAATTATTTTTCTGCATTTCCACTTTAATGAGAATGCTTCTCTTTAGTAGAAACATGTCTCATGGAGAAAATAAGACTGAAATCTCCGATTCTTATTGAAGTCAGTGGAAAAAATTCCACTCACTTTAAACAGGATCAGGATGGACTTCAGTCTCAGAGCCAGGCCTAAACTGAATGAGGAAAATTTCACCTGGCATTCATCATTCAAATCCACCCACACAAGAATAATTATTTTACTATACTTGTATGTAGCTTCATATTGTACTGAAAGTGTAATTAGATATAGCCTCAGACAGGGACCCGTGTTCACTGCATTTTATGGGGAAAACACAGTGAACACAGGTCCCTAATCATATACAAATAAAAACAAACTACCCGTAAGCACCAGAGACTGCTGCATATACAGTGTAGGCCTAGATCAGACAGGAAAGTAGAAAGAGTTCAGTAAAAAGGTGAACTATTGAAGTATTTTATTTTGCTGCAAAGTCAAAGGCCTTTGCATTATACAAAAACAACATACATTAAAACTAGGCCCAAATCATGGACCAGGAGCGCCAGGGGGAGAATTCGAATTTGGGTTCCCAGAGAGTTGCCCCTGACTATGTGCTGATCAGACCCCCTACTACAGGGCCCTGTTACCTTTTTGTGTGGCAAAATGCCAATTTTAGACAGGCTTTCTCTAGATTTCGCTGCAATGTGTTCCCTTCAGCTCTCTTGGAGTGCCGATATGGTGGTATTGGAAGGGAATTGAGGATCTGCCCACTGTGCGACTTATTAGAAATAGAAACAGCGTCCCATGTGTTCTGTTATTGCCTGGCGTATTGTATTCTGAGAGCCAAGTATCTGAGACCTCATATAGACGCGTTATCCCATTGCTTTGGAGTATTTCTTATTTCAAAATTATTGTATCCTTTGGATTCTGACTGTGCACGATCTGTAGCGAAATTTTGTTTTTTTGCTGAGCGATTATGGCAGCAACTTATTGCTAAAAATGAATAATTTCGCTTTTGTTTAGGTTTATGGAAAGGCCCGTAGTGTGGCCATAGAACAGCTCCATTGGCAATTGTCTTATTTGTATTTGCTTTGTATCCCTTCGGGGTTTTAAAATTGTAATGGCCTTTGGGCTGCACAATAAAACATTTTACTACTACTACTACATTAAAACCATAAAAAAGAAAACAAACAGGGATAAATCACATCAGTCCAAATCTCAATCCATCCAAATCCTAATTGATCCAGAGCAACTCAGTCAATTGTAAATACAATACTTTATGATCATTCACACTTCTTGCAGAATGTGCATTAAGGCACGCTGTTCTTGTTTTAATGACTGCGACCAAAAATCTGGCCACAGACCCAGTAATGAATGGAACCTTGTCCTTCAACAATAGATGCAGATACACCTCGTCTGACCTTCCAGGGAAATTATTCAATATAGGGGAAATTAAATTAGCCCCAAATTCAGCATAAAACTTGCAATTAAGAAAAATATGGCTACTGTCTCCACCTCCCCTGAACCGCTCAGGCAGATTCGATCTGCAAAAGGTATTGCCTTATAATGCCCCTCTAATACAGCTGAGGGGAAGGCATTGAATTGAGCCCAAGAGAATGATTTCCATTGTTTGGAATTAAGAAGATTATTTAAATATGGCATGTATGTAGATGTAGAATTTATAATTGCATGATAAGGAATAGTAGAAACAGCAGAATTCACAATAGTAACATCCGTTTGATGATCAGTGTCACACAGACACTGTCACAACTTGCATTTGGCCTTCAAAAAGCCCCATGGCATCAGATAGGGAACTGAAAAGCTGAAAGAATGAACCTTTGACTGGACCAGCTGGAACCAGCTATTGGGTCTAGTATCCTCAAGAATGATAGAGACAAGGCCTGGAGGGTTCAAGAATAATAAATGCAACCAATAATTTATAATCAGAATCCAAACCCGGGTAGCAACTGTAGGGAGACCACATTCTAGTCATAACACTCTACACTAGGGAGTAGAGAGCAAAACACTAAGAAATTTTGATTGCACTACTTCCATCTCTGCTGATTTTTCAAGTGCCCATAACTGAGCACCATACAATAATTGGGACAGAGATTTAGCCTCAAACACTTTAACTGCTGGAGCAATCAGGGTGCCCCCTCTTGACCTGAAGAAACGTAGAATAGCCACAGCACTTTTCTGCACACGTTCAATAGCCAACCAACAGCATTCAGAGTGCTGACCAAGTCCCAGAGGACGGCAGGATGAGTCCCAAATAATGAAAAGAGTGAATCTGTTCAATAACATAGACATTCATATGCCACTTATGCCTAGATTGTTTCCTGGAAGAGACCTTGGTTTTAGTCTTTTCATAATTTATTGTTAAACGTTCTTTCTGGCAGTACACTGCAAAGGCCCCCATTCATTTTCTTAGGTCCACTGCAGTTTGTGACAATAAAACATACAAAAGGCAGGCAATTGGTTTATTCCCAAGCTTGGGGGGGGGGGGGGGGATGGTTCATTGTAGGAGATACACCTAAATGATTTGATATCTTGTCTAAGTTGAAAAGAGAAGGGGCCAAAATATCTCCTTGCCTCACACCAGACGAGATATTAACCAAGCCTGACAAATGCCCCCTGCCATCCAATCTGACCCTAAAAGAAGTATCCTCATACCAAGATCGAATAAGAAACAACAAGCATTTGTCAATGGTAGATCCTGACAATTTCTGCTAGAGCCGCCCTCGTGAAACAAGATTGAATACGGATTTGAGATCAGTAAAAGCTTAATACAGGGCCCCAGTACTAGGTGGTGTGTGGAACTTTTCTCAACCATTGACATTGCCATATCTGGCAAAGATATGTGGAGAGATAGCCGAGCTCTTTTGCATGTGTGGGGACTCCAGATCAGCAGGTTGTGGTGCTGGAATCCCCAGGACTCCACATGACCAGTAAAACCCTTGGCTGTAGCGTCATTTACTGAGGATCAAGGGCATCATCATCAGGAAATACATAATTTGTTCTGTTTCCACGTCTAAATTTCATAGAGATATCAAGTGACAGAATATTTGGTTCATAGAGAATAGTGCAACATAGACTGGAAATTACAAATGGGTGAACATTTGCCTGAGTAGGCATTACAAGAGAGGACACTTGGAAAATAAGTTTTAAAGATAGATAGATAGATAGATAGATAGATAGATAGATAGATAGATAAGTTATTTTATTGTTGGCCACATAGCCTTCACAATATAAACATACCCGAAACAGCCACTTATACAATCAACATAAATATATACATAACCATAACTAAATATAAGGGAATACATTGTCTTCTTCCAGTTATAAGAATTTCCTGTTTACCGTTTAACATTTATGAAACATCTTCTGCAATAAATCCCAGCTAGTTAACATTAAGCAGCTATTCTTAGATAGTCCTGACAGCATACAATATTCAAACAGTAGGAAAGCATAAGGCCCAACCACCACAGACATCCCTCTGTTAATTTGCCCCCCAGACCTTTCCAATTTAATAACACCTCCTTCCCCTTTTACTCCTTTAACCACCCCAAGTCAATTAAATAATCAGATTTTAATAGCAACAGCTCATTTTCCATCCTAAATAATACATACCAAAACCTCCTTTCCCTTAAACCAAAAACTGATTTAGAAGTTTAACCTCTTTAATTCTCCAAGCTAGCATCTCTAAATTTATCCTCACTGACCTTCATACAATAGACGGAGAGTTTTTGCCCTGTATGCATAAATTGCTACAGCCTTTGTTCTCCTTTCATCGATATCATTTAAAAGATATTGTATCTGTTGAACCGCTGGCCAAAAAGGTTTCCATGGCACCACCTCCTGCAGCTGTCTCCGATATGTAGCATATAGTGGTTAAATATAAATACAGTATATTTCTCTCTTATCCCATGACTACTTAGCTCTCTTAAGAACTTTAGTGAGACTTTGGGTAAAAACAGATGTGATTTGGGCCTGCTTTGACCCAGGACCTGGTAACATGTGTAAACATGTGCCACTAGATGTTGGCCTGGGATTGCCCTGGGTGGTATTGGGGGCTAGCCTGGGCTGTGACCTCTGGACAACCTCTGAGTTCACAGCCCAGGCTAAGGCCTGCCCGCCCACCTGGACCAGAGCAGGTGAGCACATCCGCACAGCTGCAACTTTCCCAGCCTGGGGACCGCCATGTCTAGCAGCCATGGCTGTGCCTCATTGGCTGCCTGTCATGATGGGGGGCAGGGTGCTGGGAGTACAGCATGAGTGGGGCTAGCCACCTGCATGTTTGTTGTGCTCCTGGCTGTACCCAGGCCATTCAGCTGGCGGGACAGCTCCCCTGGCTGTGCTCATGTCAGGTTGGTGCCCCTGGAAAGGTGCAGGTATATTTGTTAAGGGAGATTTGCACCACAGAGGGCACTAAATAAGGTACAGGTGCTGAGAGGAAAAGGGGACACTGCCTGAATCCCATGCAACTGGTCAAGTCTCCAGAGCTGCAAGGCCCTGAGTGGGGCCAGCTGGTCTGGATGTGGCTGAGCCAGCCCACAAGCTCCAAGAGAGAGCCTGGAGCTCCGAAGGAAGATGGCTGTGGCAGAGGCAGGAGTCAGGGTGGGCTCTGCCTCATAGCTAGCAATGGCTACCTGGCTGCAGGAGGGACTGTGCCTGGTCAGGGAGGCCTGAGAAACAGAGGTATCCATCCAGGGAATTAGATTTGGGGATACCTTGGAGGAACTGTGCCTGGTCAGGCAGAACTAAAGAAGAGGCACCCCTGAACCCTATACCTGGGACTAAGAGGACTTTAAAGAAGATCCCATATGGACCTGAGTCATTGGGGGACAGATCAAGATGATACTTACCCCAGGGCCCAGTGAACCTGTTACAGAGTTCATCAAAGGCTTTCTGAAAATCCAAGCACATTGTATCAACTCAGTCACCCATATCCATATGCTTGTAAACACCCTCAAGGATTTAGGAGTTCTTAACATATTCACAGGGAAATACAGTAATTTTGGGTCTGACCTAAACCTTTCTTCCTGAGATATTGTAGAGCATAACATTGGGCAATTGCATTTCTTCATCAAGGGCTCTCATATAGACTATTCTGTTTTGTCACTCTCCTGCTCAGGCATGTAGATATGCCATCAGTAGCATGCCTGCCTCGTTTTTCTAAAAATGCTGGAAGTATGGTGACTTGCCCATGTAATAGATCACATGAAGCCCGGCAAAGAACTATTCAAAGAGCTATTTTGCTTCTGTGTCATAAATTTAAGTTATTTGAATGTTTACTGCTAAACCACCTTATTCTAGTGACTGAATCACTACTGATTGTGGAACAAGGTGGCTTCCACATGGGACAGTCATCTGCTGGACAGGCATTGAATACGACACTACATACTGAAGAAGGTAATGAAAGTGATTTGATAAGGACAGCAGCAGTGGCAGTAGGCCCTCCTGGGAGGCAGGGGCAATGCCCCACCTGGCCCCCAAGGACTCCCCCAGCCGGCAGCTTAAAAAAAAATAAAAAAAATCGGCCACATCGACATCACAGTGAATGTGCAGAGCCATCTTGAAGAACCTTGTTTAGAGAGGCAGAAACCTTCTGAAGGTTTCTGCCTCTCTAATCAAAGTTCTTAGAGATGGCTCTGCACATTCTCACCGGTTGTGTGTGCGTGCACACGCACAACCGGTGACTCACACCACCCCCACCCCCGAAGGCTTCCTAAGGAAGACTTCAGGGTCAAAAGGGAGGGGTTCTCCCTTTATGTGGAGTGGGCAGCTAGAAGCTCCATCCATTCCGCATAAAGGGACCTTCCAATGAAAGAGTGCCACAGGGGGCACTTTTTCATTGCAAGGGCCGGGCAAAGGGAAAGTTCATAAGGGGGCGCCCAATAGAGGCGGGAGCAAGGGGCATGGTGGGGGGCGAGTGCAGGCACACAGGGGGAAGGAAGAGCAGGGGGGCACATGGTGGGAGCGGAGAGGCACATGGGGTGAGTGCAGGAACACGAGGGGAGTGGGGAGGCACACGGGGGCGAGTGCGGGCACATGGTGTGGGAGTTGGAATGTGGTTTTTGTTCACTTGATGTGGAGTGTTTGTTTTGCTGCTGCATTTGGGGGATGTGTGGATACCTTTGCAGCCGTGTGGGAATAGTTTGGTTTATGGTTTTCTGGTTTTTAAATGGGTTTTATTCACTTGATGATGTGCAGTGTTAAATACTAATTCCCCCCCAACACACATGCAGCAGAGGGTGAGGGAGAATTAGTATTTAATGCCCCGTAATTCAGTTGAGGTTTTGAAATCCTGAGATGTAACTGTCAGTCTGGTGACTTTAGATATTTTCAGAATGCTGGAAATGTGATGATTGTGATTCAATTGAGGTTTTGAAATCCTGAGATGTAACTGTTAGTCTGGTGATTTTAGATGTTTTCAGAATGCTGGAAATGTGATGGTTGTGATTCAATTGAGGTTTTGAAATCCTGAGATGTAACTGTTAGTCTGGTGATT
>QEPC01002135.1:1883711-1905106 GCA_003113815.1 Sphenodon punctatus | reverse complement strand
GGTGAAAGTTCATTTGGGAAGTTTAGAAAAAAGCTCATTGGAATGTAGCTGAAGAAACTTCAACCTGAACCAAGCTAATCACAGAAGTTGATTTTAGAAATCAATACTGCAAAACACAAATCCAATACTTTGAAACAAAAAGTTAACATAAAGAAACTCAAAATTAATACATTAGGAACACAGATGACCAAAAATATATGCTTATAATAGGAAATACATGACAAGCATCAGACCAAGGCCAGGGGGCACGGGCCTCTGAACCCCGATCCCCTCACCACCTGCCTGGGAGCCAGTGAGTGGGACAGAAACACACCATCTGTCCCGTCTCATAGGTCAAATCCACCTCCCAGAAGAACCATAATTCCCCTGGTCAGAATGACCCCTATGGCTGCAGACTCCCCCGATCCGCTCCACCTCCCCAAAGGCTGCCCCACCAGCCCCCCAAAGGAGATCCCCACCCCCCAAAACACCCCCTATCCTCCTCTGCCACCCGAGGATCCCACCCTCTCAAAGGGGTGCACCCCTCCCTCACACTGAGGGGGTCAGCCCTTCCCTCCTTAACCCATTCTCCTTGTCCCCCTCCCTCATACAAACAACAACCCATCCCCGCAATCCCTTTTACAACAATGCAATAACACAGTGACACACACACAGACTGTCCCCCCACCACAATCTGTGTAAAAATGGCCTACCATCTTTGTGGGTTTTTTACTTCTAAAAACCTTTTTGTTTTGCTGTGTTATTTTTCCAAGTCTTTTTTTATTTTATTTTTTAAACCAATTATTAGGAGAATTTTTCCTTAATCCAGTACAATTGTCTTTAAGCAGATTGCCACTTAGCTGTGGGAGACTGTTTTGGTATATTTATGAGAGAAAGATAATGAAATGTTTTTATGTGAGCAGGGAGACCCATCTTCCTTCTTTAAAAGATATATACAATTGGACTATAAAATTCACGTTCATGTCAAATTCACGTTGTGTGATTGAATGTAATATATAACTGTGATAAGACTTCAGAGACAGAATTTCTTATCTGCCTTTATTTGATCAGCAGAGCCTAGATGGAGGTGAAAATGATGTGATAAGAAAAATACAGCTTATTTTGAGTTTGTACTTTCCTGCATGTGGCAAGACATCAAAAATTCCATTGAGAAGAGTCTCTTCATACAAAGCCAACACGCTAAAATAAAAAAGAGTTTTTAAAAGTACCTAGGTGCTACTGTCTGAAATATCATATTCCCATTCTGTTGCACATGGAATCAAATGGACTGGAGAGAACAGACTGTTCTTTTGTTTACTTGTTTCAGAGCACCGTCAGCCTGCAAGCTGATGCCATGAGACCTCCTGTCTTTCACTAACCCCATTTGTCTGAATAACTCACCAGCCTGCACACTTTGAGATGTTGCTCTACTGATGCTGTCTCTGCCCATCTGTTTTGCCTCCTTGGGACTTGCCCGTTAAGAAACACCTCCCAGACTGCTATCCCTATTCACTGAGATATGATCAAAACACCACTACTTGTCTAAAAGAGCTGTCTAATAAACAGTTACATTCCAAAACTGCTTCAACACCCACCCATTTCAAGTTTTCTCCATGGAATGCACACAAGGTACTACCAGTATCCTATAGTACTCAAAAGTTTTTTAAAAGGATGGTTTTATTCCTAGCAAGCAGATAGTTTGGACATACTGCACTAAGTCAGGGTATATAGCTACCAGGTCCTGGACTCAAGTGAGGCCTTTTCCAAGTGACTTAAGCACTGCTAGAGAATTTTCAGAGTGGGCAGGAATGGCATGTTGGCCCCGTTTCCTCCCTCGCCCAGGCTGAAAACTTTCTAGCAGTACTCAGACCACTTGCAGAAGGACCCTATCAAGATGGACGTTTTCAGAGCGGATGAGGGGGAGTGCTGGCCACATCCCAGCCAACTCTGAAAACGTCCTTCCTGGTGGGGCTGCTGCTGCTGCTACTGAAGGGTGGAGGCGACTTGCTGTGAGCTGGAGCAGTGCCACCACTGTTGCAAGGGTAGGCCGAAGCTCACCAGGAGCCCACTTGAGTGGGCGGCTGCTCAGAAAGGCCCTGCCACCTTACCATTAGGGTAGCCCATCACTGGGACATGAGCCTGGGCCAGCCGCAGCCTTGTTACGCCAAGTAAGTACAGACTTCTCAAAGTCAGGAGTTCTTGGTGGCTACCCAGTGTTGTGGAACTCGCTTCCCCCAGAAGTCTGTCTGAGCTCGAGTATGTTCTGGAGGCAGTGTAATGTAAAGCCTTTCTTTTTGGCAGAGTTTGACAGGCGGGGATAAGGACTGGGTTGGGTGAGAGGAGCAGGGCTGTGGGGGATTAAGGATTTTTTATATATATTTTAATGTTTTTAATGTTGTAGCATTCAGGCAGGGTAGACATTTAAATAAATAATAAATATATATGCATAGGTGCTATACCAGGAAGGAAAATAAACCTGTGAAAATTGTTTTTAATGTATTTTTAATCCCCTGCTCCTATCCTGCAAAAGAAAAAACAAACCGAAACATATACACTAAAAGACAGTAGAACTGCAAGTGCACTTCCCTGAAGCAACTGAAGACACAGGATGCTGGGCTAGATGGACTATTAATCTGATCCAGGGTACACCTTTCAAAAATGAAGTAGAAAGATTTTGCTCAAAAACTAATATTATATAAAGAGATATATCATCTGTTTGTACTCAAAATGTAGCTTATGTAAAAATGAATTTAAACAGAGTTTTCCTATTTATCTTAAAATGCCAAAACGTTTTGGAAGAACAAAAATATTGTTTGAGGGAGGATTCAATATTGTCTTCTCTGTACTTGTTTTTGTTCTCTCCCCTTCCCTTGACCGAGAGTTTACATATTTTAAATTTATAAAAGATGGGGATCAATTTATTATACTGTTGGTTAGAAAAAAAGAGAGAAAAGGTTTTACTTTTGAAATTCCCCTTTAAAAGGGCTTAATTGAATTTCAGTGTGTGCTTTCAGACGTGACGGCTGCAAACATTGCAATTTCCTGATACTGCTTGCAAACCAGAACATGACACTAATGGCAAAATTAAGGTGAAACCTAGATTATTATTTTTTGCATTTTTAAAGCTGAGAAAAAGGCAAATGCATAACTATGAACAGTTCAGAACAAACTCTCAAAATTCTCTATCAGTCCATGCCCTTAACAGTGGTATACTAGGAGCATTAAAAAAGGAACCCCCCGCCCCCATAAATGATATGGACCGGATCCTCAGTTCATAGCGATTGATACAGAGCCATTAGTGATGAGTTGATGAGATGGCCCTTTATATTAGTATTGATTCAAAGATGTACTTTGATCTTGTTAGACACTGAGTTCGGAGGTCTGCTACGCAACCTGACCTGCTCCAGTGGGACCTGTCATTTGACTGGTTTGGTTAGCTTGAGTTGTGACCAGCCCACTCAGGTTAAGGCATTTCTCTGGGCCTTTCCCCTGAGCCCCCATCCTCTCAGAGTGTCATGATGTCATGGCTCTCCACTGGGATGGGGCGACTCACAGAGGCATTGGGTCGTGGCTTAAAAGAAGAGTCTGGCTGCATCAAGCTCACGTTAAATCTGGGCCTAATGCAGCTGAGGATGTGCTGAAATTTGGTCCCCTCAAGATCTCCACCATGAGTGGCTTATGCTAACCTGACCTCAGGGCATCTGCCTTGAATCATCCTGATAGCAGTCTCCTGACCAGGAAGCCTTCAGGAGATGGCCAATATGCAACTAGAGATGGTGGAAGTGGCCAAATCCCAGTTGCAAAGGGTTATTGTATAACGTAAGATGTGCTCCTCCAGAACTGATCAATTACTTGCCTTGAAGAACTGGAATTTATCCAGACCTTTCATATATGGTCTAAGGATAGTAGGGGTGACCAAATGTAGGGAAACCCTGCCAAATATTTCAGCAACCAAAGTTCCAGAGGGCTACTGGCATCTGCTTGTTCCCCACACTGGCTTCAGATGCTAGGGGTGGCATCTGTCAACCTGGAAGCAAGAAAAAGCAGCGGCTAGATAGTAGCTGCCTGCTGAGATGTGTTTGTCAAAACAGATGCAGCACAAATGCCTTAACTTAATGAATCCAGATGATTTCAAGCACCTCAAGTGTAGTCATGGTAGCTGCATCTCGTCACCAGGGACTTAACGTTCAGCCACAATGGCCTCTGGGGTCCTAAAGTACTTTCCCCAAGCTGTTTGCTAGTAATACTGGGTAACTTTTATAGTACTATTAGTAGTGAATGCTATTCTCTACATGGAAAAGTTTTATTAGTTTATTTATATTATAGTTCTAAAAAACCACTACAATATTTAAACTGTCAAAACTGCAGTCACTGTGACAGTCAATGACCTGCAACATTGTTGTTACACAAAAAGTAAACTTTCTTGTCTTTTAACTCTTCAGCCCATATTGTGGCAGCCATCAAGATGGGGATGAATTTCAGGAACATGATAAGTGGAAGACTGTCCACCTGAAACTACTTTTCAAGTTATCTCACACCTCATCAATTGCCCCTGAAGAATAATCCAAAGCCCATCCCTGAAGCCTTCAGAATTTATAGATCCCTCCAGAACACTACTTCAGGGACAGCAAACCCCAGGGGCCTGTCTGCAAGTTAGGCCTGCACAGTAGTTTAAATGGATGTAAGGTAGGCCGGGTCCATGTGTGGCTGGTGGAACGCTGCTGCATGGACCATGTGTGGGGGGTGGGTGCCGATGGGTGCACACCCATCTACACCCACCTAGCAAACTGCCTTTTTGCTGGTTGCTCAGTGCATGGGGGACGGGTAGAGGTGGGTGTAGATGGGTGGGTCACAGGACCACATGCCCACGTACCTCTACATTCAAACGAGACACTCCCATACATGGACACTGGGTGTTCATGTGTGGGAGCATCTCATTTAAAAATGGTCTTAGGCCACTTTTACACGGACGCCACCCACCCATGAACACCCGGAAACACCCATCGGATGGGTGAGAGACCATCCGTGTAAAAGTCCACGAGTGGGTGGGGGCGCGTGCACAATCCACCCGCCGACATCTGCCAACACCGACGGAGCAGCCGGGAGGGAGTCAGCACTCGTGGGTGGAGGTGGGTGGAAATGGGTGTTCAACACCCGAGTGTCAGTGTAAAAGCAAAAACACCCACCCCACGTGGAACGGACTGGAAGAGCCCCATTGCGTCGGTGTCAGGTGGCATGCATGCGCCGCCTTGAAGACATGCCCATGGGGGGGAAGTGGATGTCCAGCTGCAAACCCGTAAAGGAGGGCGGCAGCAGGGCACACGAGCACGGGCTCCCATGATGGCAGCCAGGAAGGCCTATGAGAAGGCCATGGGAGCCGACAATGCCCCACGTGGGGGAAGGGGCTGGGTGAGCACGGGGACCCAGGGGCACCCGGGGGTGGGGGGAAGAAGCCCCGGCAAGGTGGTGCAGGGGGGGGAAGCACCCCAGGCTGAAGACACAAGGGGGGGGTACAGACCGCCAGTGGGGGGGCAGTCCTGGAGGCATGGGGGGCCCAGCAGGGGGTAAAGGTGGGGAAAAGCACCAGGAGGTAACACGGCACACGTGTCCCGGCACAGGGCAGAGGGGCCGCACCGACAGCCCCCCCAGTGGACATCCTCCAGGCAAGCACCTCCCAAGGGCACAGCCCAAGGAGCAGCAGTGAGAGCGAGGTGAGCGCGAGGGAACCCCCCCCGGAGGGGAGGGTTGCGCCCCAGGCCCTAACCACTGGGCCAGGGAACACAGGGCAGGGGGCAGCAGCATAACCCAGTCCCCCATCCCCGCAGGACAGCTCCCAGACAACGGAGCACCGCAGCACCGGGACGATGGCTGAGGAGGGCCTCCCAGACAGTCAGGGGAGCAGAAGGGAACACCAGGGGGGCAGGCCTCACGAGTGGGTGGAGGGGGCCAGCAGGAGCCGTAGTAACCCCTAATGCACTACCCCCAACAGGACATGACCACCACAATGGCTACCACATCCACAGGGCGGGCCCCATGCTGGCAAGCCGATCAGCCCCCCACACACGGGTCCCAAAAGTGGGAGCCCTGGACAAGGCAGGAGGTCAGGGACTTTATACATGTGTGGGGGTCCAAAAGGGTCCAGCACGACCTGGTGCACAGCTACAAGACCAGACAGGTCTATGAAGCCATCACCCAGGAGATGCAGTGGTGGGGGTACAATAGGGATGTCACCCAGTGCATGCAGCAGGCAAAGAACTTGAGGTCCTGATATAAATATATCAAGGACAACAATCTCAAGTTCAGCTGGGCCATGCACACAGCCAAGTTCCAGGAGGAGCTGGACAAGTTCCTCTGCATGGACGGGGACATCGTGGCCTCCCGCACACATGGTAGCTCCTTCACCAGGGGCAGCTGCAGGGTCAACATGCTACACCCACCCCCGATAGACCCCACAGACCAAGGGGGGGCAGGTGCCCCTGGCGAGGCCAGCCAGGGAGCGGGAGGGATCAGCCCCATCCCACAGGGGGAGGAGGCACCCCGGGGACCCAGGCGCTGGACCACCACACTCCGCACATGCCCACAAGACGCACAGGCCTACCAGCCACAGGGACAGGGGGTGCTCAAAGAGCAAGCGGAGACCTGGGACAGCCCCCAGGAAGCGGAGGTACAGTATTCAGGTATGAACGTCCCAGCGGGGCCAGGGGGTGGAATGGCCCGGACAGAGCCGCAGCAGCCTGGCTAAGAGGCCGGCAAACACTAATGGTGCCCCATCCCATTGCAGCTCAAGGCAGTCTGGAGGTCCACAAGGTGGTGGTGGAGGAGGAGGAGGAGGAGGAGGAGGAGGAGGAGTAGAACAACGACGAGGGGGTCCGGCAGCACCCGCACCACCAGGTGGGCCACCCTCCACAGCAGGGAACGCCAGCCAGGGGGCCAGGGGGGGCCATGGGCAAAGGGGAGGTGGAGGGACATGGAGGGGGCACACGGGGGCGAGCAACCACAAACAGCAGGGCCCAACAGGGGTGGGGTGGCGGGTGCAGGTGGGAGGGATGGATGGGCCCACAGCGGCTCCCACGGCACACCATACAGTCAGGAGCCCCTCCCGCAGAGATCAGCTGCCGGGGGGGTCATCCCATGACAGGGCAGGGCTGGGGGACCCCGCAGGGGAGGGATGAGGGGAGCTGCCACACAATGAGGGCCGCCCCACCAGGCACCCTGGGTCAGGCGGTAGTGGCCAGCGGGGCACACGGGCCAGATGCACTAACTATGTGTTCAAACTCTCATTCACAGACCAGGTGCCTGCTCGCGCGAGGGGAGCAGCTGCCGGCAGTGTGGAGTGGAACTGGGAGATGCGGGCTAGGAACCGATGCCAGAGGGAGGACCTCAGAAGGGATCTGCTGGAGGAGTCACAATGGTTAGCCAAGGTGCACTCCCAGGAGCTCGCGCTCACCAGGGAGCTCATCAGAGGGGAGGGGGAAAGGGAGTGGGACTGGGAGATCCTGGTTGCCATGATGGCCCGGTTCTGCACTGAGCACCTCTGGGAGAGGCGCCAGACTGCCACCCTCCAACACGAGTAGCAGCGCACCTGTGATGGGGTGGAGGGTCAGGCCGCACGGCTCATGGACCTCATGGGGGAGGCCATGGAGGCCCTGCAGCATGACCCCCAACGCAACAGGCCCCGCCATGCTGCGGAAGGAGGGCTGGCAGCCGACCAACACCATGGCAGCTTCCCACTGGTGCAGGTGCCCCCCCTGCACCTCGACCACCTGTGGTTCCCCCAGCAGCAACCCTATCTGGGCCTGGTCCACGGGGTCCCCCTCCCCCACATAGGACAACCAGAACCGCTTGCGGGGCCGCCCTTCCAGCCCGCACCCCCCGTGGTCCCGCCCCCACTGCCAACCTGACCCCTCATCCAGAAGGCGACCCCCTCACCCCAGGAACATGCACCCCAGGATGACCACCCACCCATGGTGGCTGCCCCACCCCCTCTGGTAAGGCCGCAGCACCCCAGATCCCTGGGGGTAGGGGGTGTCACACCGGGGGGCGGGACACTGGGAATCCGGGCACCTGCATGAGGCAGGACCCCGGTAGGGAGCACATTGTAGAACCCACTCCGAGCACACACACTACACGAGCTGGGGCGCAACGGCCATTGCCAGAGGCACGAGTACCTGCTCTGTGATGCTGTACTGGAAGGGTCATGTGCCATACTACCGAGTGTGGCCCGGCCAGGGGCTCGCACCAACGGGGATCGCCCTATGGCACATGTGATGCTCGGGTGGGGGGTAGGGGGCTCCCTGGTTGACCATGGGGCACCCAGTGGCCCAGGCCCTGACATGGGACAGAGATGAGTGCACACAAGGATCCCTTACCCTGTTCTTGTTTCTCCACACAGGGACCGTCAGTAGGGCCAGTGTGGAGCGGCCAGTGGATGACAGGGAGGCTGGGTCATCCAGCCAGCGAGTGCTGTGTTCGGCTGAAGCCAGGGCCCGCTGGCCGGTGAGCCCTGGTGGTGAGGCCAAGAGGGGGAGAGGGCGCCCCAGACGTTAACCACCACCACTGTCCATTGTACAGTTCCCCCTCCATTGTACAGTTCCCCCTCCTATAAATGTGTTATACCTCTACCATGCAGTCACTTCATCTGTCACGGGACATGTGGCCGAAGGGGGGTGTTGCGGTGTGCAGGGTGGCGCCGGCATGTTGGGGGCTCTGTACAGTCCCTGCCCAGTCAACGGGGCCAGGGGCCAGCCCAGTGAAGCCTCATGCAGTGGAGGTGGCTGGAACAGGTGTACACCGAACCTGCACAGGCAAGCCGGCGAGTATTGGCTGGTAGGGCTTTCTGGGGGCCACGCACCCCGCGGCCGACAGCAAGGGGACTGCGATCGCACCCAGGCAAACCACGGGACCCGTTCCCATGAACCCTCAGTCCACACATGGAATAGAGGCACAGTTGCAGGTAAAGGGTAGTACCCTGCTTTATTGAAGGGGTTCACAGGCCTATGGACATGGGTGTGGGTCGGGTGCTGCCCGACGTTTGGCCACTGCACGACGTTCGGCCGCCTGGGCAACGATGTGGCGGCAGATGGCATCCCTGTTCTCCTCTGAGATGCAGCAGAATGCCCCTCCCTGGGCATGTTGGTACAGGGGCACGGGGCCGGCCCTGTGCACCGGTGGTGGGTGGTCCAGGGAAGCACCCCCTGTCTCGCATATATTGTGCAGGATGCACGCTGACAGGACAAGGATGGGGGTGTGGTTCAGGTCGAATTGGCTCCTGTTCATCAGGAGGTGCCAGCACGTCTTCAGGAGCCCGAAGGTCCGCTCCACCATGCTGCGGGCAGATGACAAGCGCTCATTGAACAGGCGGTGGTCCAGGATGCGCGCCACTGAATAGGCCCGCATGGGCTACGGGCTGAGTGGGTAGGCGGGGTTCCCTATCACAACAGGGGCCATGGGAACCCCCTCTATCATGCGGTACAGGTTGGGGGAGATCTCCCCGTCGAACGTGTGCATAGAAGGGGGGGGCACACAGGATACACGTGTCGTGGCTCCGCCCCGACTGGTCTGTGTACACATCTATTAACAGGCCCCTATGATCCACCATGGACTGCAGATTGATGGAGAAGGCCTGTTTCCGGTTCATGTAGTCGATCTTTGCATGAGGGGTGTGTATGATGGGAATGTGGGTGCTGTCAATGGCCCCGATGCAATGAGGGAACCCCATTTCCTCGAACGCATGCATCACCTCCTCGGGGTCATGGAGCTGGATGACCCGCTCCAAGAGGAGCTCCACAAGCAGGTCACACACATCATGCAGGGCCCTGTTCACGGTGGCGGTGCCCACCCCAAACTGCTCCCCCACACAGGAATCGGGGGTGACCAGCCGCCACACCCACGCGCATCACTGGTGGCAGTGGGAATCGCATGTTTGTCTCCTGCCTCTGGAGGTGGGGGTTGAGGAGCTTCCCCAGGCGGGTCAGAAGGGAGGGGGCATCCAGAAGTGGTCCAACCATTCCCCGTCCATCCAGGTGGCCAACATGTTCTCCCACCAGTCGTTGGAGTGGGAGCACAACCAGTGCCATCGCAAGGTCGGTAGGGTCACGCAGCAGCTGTAGACGTTGAGGGTTCTTCAGGCCAGGATAAGCTGACCTTGCTGGGACACCGCAAAGCCCAACAGGGCACAGCGTCAGACGGCTGCCCACCTCGCCCATCGCATGATTGCCGCCCTCCGGAGGTTAGCTGCCCTCCGCCTCTGTGCGCCCTGGAGGACAGACCTTCAACCGTGCAGCTGTAGCAAGGCTATCTGTTGTAGCAGCATGTGCAGCAGCAGTAGCACTAGCACGTCCCTGGGCTGTGGGCCCTCGTCCCCCAGCAGCATGGTTCTGCAGCTCCCCACACTGAGCCTACCTCTGCTGGCACGTGGCGGGGCCACAGCGCACTCTGCTCTATGGACTGTGCCCACACCCCACTCTCCCCTGGTGGTATGGGAGCTCCTCTGTGTCCACCCAGCCCGGGGTCACCGTACTCTGTGTGCTGCTCGCTCCCATGCTACAGACCCTCTGCCCTATGCCCTATCACCTGCAGCAGGTCCCTTATGTACTGTGTAGGGTGGTGTGGGCAGGGCACCGATAGGTGATGCACCGGGGGTGTGCTGGGGCAGCAACCGGATGCCGGGTCTGACTGCGCATCCTTGCGAGTGAGCAGGCCACCTCCCTGCCATGGGGGGATGGGGCCACGCACACCGCAGGGTACCCCTGCCCCCCCAACCGTGCTACAGTTCCCCAGTCAGGACCAGTCTTTGCCTGCTGCAGCTGTGCGCAGTGTTGATACAATGCCTGGCTTGGCTTATTGCCCTGGCACAGTGCCCGGCCATGGCCTCCTTCATCTCTCGGCACCTGTACGGCATCCCTTCTGCCCTGTGTGTAGACTGCGGCACCCAGTCCCTGGAGGACTGGGCTATCTCCGGCATGCAAGGCCGCCTATGGGCAAGGGTAGCCACGCGTTCCGTGCTTGGCCCGGTCACTGCATCCCTCCATCTCCCGCCTGCTGCTTCACCGGAGCAGGCCCCACTCCTGCCATGGATTGTCGTTCTGCGTGTCCCTCAGCCGGGGGTGTAGGGGAGGGGTGGTTGCCCTGTGTGGACATGCTGTTGGGGGCCCTCTGGCTGAGCCACAACATGCAGCTGTTGGTGGGCGACGCCCTGTCAGAGGGGGATGGCTTCCGGCTCCTCTCGCAGTACATGTGGACAATGGGTCACCAAGTCGGGGTCCCAGCATGCTGGGCCCGGTCCATCAAGCTTGGCTTCACCCCCCTATGCCTGCCTCTGTGGGGGCACCCGCCCACCCGCCGTTGTCATGCCATGGACCGATGTGGAGGTAACGGTGGCTTGCCTGCTGACGGAGCTACCTGGTTTTGGCCTCACCCTGCTGTCCGGGGGTTCCCCTAGTGCTGCCCTGTACACCGGCAGCCTCCTGAAGATGCGCGGCATACCGCGCGCGCCCTCGGACGGACCGGGGACCCCTCTGGTGAGGAGCTCGTGGCTTCCCTGCTGGGCGCAGGTGCCTGTGCTTGCTCCGGGGGAGGTATGGGCGGTGGGCGGCCGGCCGGGCATCCCCTGGCCTTGCCTGTGTGTTGGTATGGGCCTGCCCCTCCCCTCCGCTGTTGCCCCCTGTTGGTGCGGCCCCTCAGTGGTGGTGGCAATGGATGGACGGCGAGACCATGGGCACTGGGCGGCTGAGTGTGAGTAGGGGTTGTGCTGGCCCTGGGCTTTGGCCCCTCCAATACCCCTTGGTGCAGGGGTCAGAGTGGTCTTCCAGGTGGTGGCTTTCTGTGTGTGGGGTGTGCCCCTGGTGGTGTCGCTGCCCCCAGCCCTCCCAGGGCCCGTTGGTGCGGGCTGTCTCCATTGCCCTGTCCCTTCTCTTCTGCAGCTACTGTTGTTGTGCTGCTGGAGATCCTGTGCCTGGGGGCTATGGTCCTGCAGCTGGAGCAGGCGGGATGGGACATGCAGACGGCGGGGCGGCTGTTTGATGGCATCCGTGACTGTGCTGCTGCTTTGCTGGGCTCTGTGCCTGTGTCCCTCCGTGGGGGGTCCTGTTCCTTGGTGCCCACGGCCTGATCTGATGGCTGTCTTCACTTCCTCTGTCCCCTTCAGTGCAAGTCATGATTGCAGAGTGGACCCGGGAGCAGGGGAGTTGCTGGAGCTCCTCCTGCTCCTCCTGGAGCAGCTGCACCGTCTGGACCGTGCGCAGGCTGAGCGCTGGTGCCGGGCGCGGAGTCACTGGCCGTATTGACCGGGGTTCTGTCCTGGGCCTGCCCCTGCTGGTGCTGTTCCCCCCTTCTGTTGCCCCGTCCCACTCCCTGTGCTGTTGTTGTTGCCCCCTGTTGCTGGTTCCCCATATTAATAAAGGCTTTTGTGTTCCTTTCCTGGTGTGTCCGTGTTGTGCTTTTCTGTGACCTCTCCCCTTGTGCGGGTGCCTCTGCAGGGTGTGTGGGGGTGTTGCCTGTGCTGTGTGGGTACCTTCCCCCCCTTTTCTTTGCCCCCTGTGGGCCATATGCCTGTCCCTGTGTGCTTCTGCTGCCTGCTGTGTGTGTGCGGCTCTGCTGTGGTTGTGTGTAGGGGAGGGGGGGCCTGGCGCCGGGCGGTCTGGGCTCTGTGCCAGGGCTGTGTGGAGCCGGCTCCATTGTAGCAGCTGTCATCCTATCTCCCTTCCGCCCCACCTACGCGGGTCCTGGCAGCTGGGAGGCAGAGCCTCATTGCGCAGCTTCATTTGCCCTCGGTCGGCCATGTTGTGCCGTCGCTGTGCCGGGTGAGGCTTCCCCACCGGTCCCGCCCATCCGCGTACTTGCATGGGTGTTTGCCGGGTGTTTCCCGGGATGGGTGTGCGGCCACTGGGTGTTTGCGGGCCCCTCCCCGTTCCTTCCCGCCACCCCCAGTGGTGCTGTACATGTAAATGTCTCCCTGCTTGGGGCCGCCAGGTGTTCACTGGGTGTGCTCAGCCACCCATCCACACCCATCTCCATCCATCGGTGCTGCTGTGCGGTCCGTGTAAAAAAGGCCTAAGTTGCATTGTGCTGCAGTCTCTGATTTTCTGTCTAGAAGCCTGCACTCTGGTCCCCATTATTAGCCTGAGGAGCTACTGAATCCCCAGAAGAGTGCCAATTGCTGTACCTGAACCCATTGTCTGTACGCCTATTACCTCAGACCGCCAAGAAGACACAGCATCATCCCACAGGCCCTGAAATCAAACATGAAGGCTAATCCCAGCCAGATGGAATATTGTGTCCACTCCAACACCTACAAAACATGTGTAATAGGGTTGAAGGTACCTGGGATAAGTCCTTTCAGGATACTGTCTACTAATCACATTCTCTAGGGAATTTCCAGTTCAAATGTTCTTTATTCTATACAGTACAATGTCCTCCACCATATACAGTTCTCTAGCTATACATACAGTCTATATCCTTGAGGCTTTGGGCTTTTCAGTCTCAGCTCCGTCCTCTGGTCAGGTACAGTCCCTTCTCAGGCAAGATGCCTCTCAGTATCTCTCTCTCTCTGTGGCAAGCCTTTTGTACTCACAGCTCTGCGGACCAGGTACAGCTCCCTCCTGCAGGCTACCAGACCCCACAGCTCAGGCAACACCCTCTGAGCAGGGTTTGTATGGAGACAGAGCCCCACTCACGCTCCTGCCTCCCTGGGTGCTCCCAAGCAACTCTCCAGTAGATCCCTTCTTTGTCCAAAGCAGAGCTCTCCTCCTTACTCCTTACTCCTTCAGCTGCCTTCCAGTATTGAGCCTTCCTCAGGTTTTTGGGCTTTGGGCTGGCTCAGCCACGTCCAAGGCCAGGTGGGAGGCATCAGGTGATGTTCTCTCATCCCTGTGGCACCTGCGCCTCAGATAGCACCTTCACCCTTGCAGGGCCAGCATCCCAATCAGGCTGCACCCTGCTACAGTATGGAATGCCATCAGATCCACTGGATGTTGGCTGTTTTCTGGCAGCTTGTTATCAGTGTTGCCAACCCCATCATCTCATAACCAAGAGACACTCTAAAAACCCAAGACATTTTGAATATAAATAACGAGCTGCTATTTTTTAAAACAAACCATAAACCAAAAATGAAAAAATAAAATAAATTAAAATAAAACATAACTGACTGCTGAGTCCTTGGGAGCCAGAAGGAGCAGCTGCTATGCTCTCTCCCATGCCATGCTTCTCAATGTCCGTTTCCTGCCAAGCCTCCCAATCTCACGAGATTAGTGACACTAATCATGAGATTGCAAGTGAAGCCTAGAAACGGAGTCTTGCGCGATAAATTCATGAGAGTTGGCAGTGTTGAAACCCAGGCCTAGCAATGCAGGGGCAATGCAGGGACTGGGTTCACTCAGGGCTAGGGGCATAAATGAGAATTTTAAAAATTCTTGTGAGAAAATCTCACAAGATCGAACACCAGGACTGAGATCTCGCTAAATTCTTGGTTCCAGTGTGAGATCTTGTGAGATGTCTCATAAAATGAAAACTTTTTTTAAAAAAGTATTGGGGCATCCCAGGATGCCCCAGGACACTGACTAACTTACCTCACCCCTGGGCTCTAGCCTGCTCACTGCTGGCTGCTCCCTGTGGGTGTTTTTGATGTCGCTGTTTTTTCCCAGACTTCAAAAGTCCTGGTTCGGCGGAGTCCTGAGGGGGTGGGGAGGGGAAAGAGGATTATATGCTGATTCCCCAACTGGAAGTTGCCTGGGCACCATTGTAAATAGCGGCACCCTGTGACTTCCAGAGGTTTTGAGCCCTGGACTTGTAAAACCCTGATAGCTGAGATCTCACAAGTCCAGGTCTCAAAAGTTCCAGGAGTCACACAGCACCACTGTTTACAACGGCGCCCAGGTGACTTCCGGTTGGGGAGTGAGCATCCAAATACCCCCGGACTTTTGAAGTCTGGGAAAGAGCTGCCACATCCATAAACACCCTGAATCCGCAGCCACGCTGCAGAGCTTCTCTGGAACCCAACAATAAATTATCTGAGAGGCAAAAGACATGTCTGGTTTTTAAAAATAATACACACACACCTACAAATAGCCAGATTAAGACTGTGTGTACTCCAGCAGTAATCAACATCTTTTATTATATAGTATTGCAATAAAAGACTATGTATTTGGGCAAAGAAAACCTTTTTTGTTTAATAAATCTAAATTAATTTCTATGATGTCTGAAGTAACACTGAAGAAATCTTTTGTACAGTCCTTGATATACACTGAACTGATTAGGAAGCAGAGAAAAAACAGAGTACAAAGTGTTTTTATTTCATTTATTTTAATAAGATATAGGATGATAAACATGTAAACAATGCACTTCAACAGTTATTTACATCCTGTCTTTATCACTGTTTCTCAAAGCATAGTTTCATAAAATCCGAACCAGTGTATTTTGTTATTGAATTCAATCGAGCACATATCTATCATAAATAAATGGAATTTTGTTAAACAGGGGGAAGAGAGAAACCAATTTAATAGATTTTGTTTTAAAGCAGATTCACAAAGATTCCAGAGTTGAAGGCTGCTTTTTTACCATTTCTAAAGCCACAATAACAGGATTCCATGGGGAGAAGCTTCATGACAGGAGGGTCAGTGACACTCACACTCAAAGTAATTATTCTTGTACAGTTAATTAACTTTTTAGAGAAAAAGAATGCATGTGGTAGAATACTCTCCACCACCAGCAGCAGGTCTGTGTTTTTTATACTTGCTGTGGCAAATAATTTTTGCATCTTAGATTTGTTGAGAAATAATTTCTGAGAAATGTAAAAATAAAAAAGCACCCAATAATTTGGGGAACGAAAGACTATGTCTGTTTTAGTATTGAGAAATATACGGATCAGGAGAAACCCCACAAAGGCCTGATTCAGTGGGTGTTTTCAGACATGACACTAACCCCAGTTTAACCACACTTGGACTTTTCTTATACATGTTGCAGGACTGTATTGCTGCCCTATGCAGCCCTGCAACATGCATAAGAAATGTTTGAGTGTGGTTAAACTGAGGTTAGCGTCATGTTTGAAAACACCCAAAGTAAGAAAAATAATACTTCTACTAATACAATAGACTTTGGAACAGGCCTCTTAGAAGACCTATTCCAGCTGTGAATGTGGATCTGGGTAGAAACAAACGGGACAGTATCCACTTGGATACTGGGATATTGTCACATTTGCTTCCAAACTATGGTTGGCCATTGTGGGGCTGCTACATGGCAGATCCAAACCAGCCATTCATGGTGTAAGCCAGGGGGTAGGGAACTGTTTTCCTCCCAGGGGCCACTCTGAAAATTAGTACAAGTTTTGAAGTTGGGGCCAGGGGTGTTTAAAGGGTGCACTCTATGTGGGGCTGTCCTTGATGACTGCTTGGAATTTGCAGCTGGTACAAAACATGGTGGCCTGGTTCCTTTCGGGGATGGGTTGCCATGAACACATTACACCTGTGTTTTACAATCTGCACTGGCTACCTATAGCTTTTCGTGTACAATTTAAGGCGCTAGTTTTGAGCTTTAAAGCCCTAACTAGCTTGGGCCTAACATATCTGAAAGACCACCTTTCCTACCATGTTCCACTGCAACCCTTGCGATCATCCAGGAGTGCTCTCTTGAAGGTACCACCTGCCAATCTTGTGCAGATGACAAGGGCCCCCAGAAAGGCATTCTCAGTTGCTGCCCCAGTATTGTATAATTCCCTTCCCACAGAGGTCTGTCAGAGCTCAAGCCTGAGAATATTCCAGAGGTAATGTAAAACCTTTCTATTTGACAATGTGTTTGGCAGGTGGGTGGGTGGGTTAAGGGATGAGGGTGGGGTTTTTAAAGGGATTTTAATGTATTTTGTGTTTTTAATATTGTAAGCTGCCCTGAGTCTGAGGGGGAAGGATGGAGTAGAAATTTAAATAAAATAAATAAATATTTTATGCCAGTGCTTTTCATGCATGTGTTGTCATTTCAAGTTTATTTATGGAGCTTGTATATGGGGGGGGGGGCCAGGGGGGAGGGTAGTGTGGTCACTCCACTTGTCTGGATCCTTCACTGCAAGAATTCACAGCATTTTGAGAACTTTTTGTCTATCTGTAGGGAGATTTTGGGCCTTTTAACATGGATGCCCGTACAAATGCCACCCACGGGGGGCGGGGGGGAGCATCCATAGGAAGGGCGTCCATGGTGGGTGGGGGTACGTTCACGGTCACAGTCTCCACCCATCACCCACGCACAAAGCAACGAGCTTCAATGCCGGTTGCTCCATGTGTAGAGATGGGTGTGTGAGCTTGTGGGAACGGGATAACACCTACCTCCACCCACCGTGGTATCAGGATCCCAGCCCGGCCTCGGAGAGTCCCGACCAGACCAGGCCAGGTGGCACAGCAGCATGCACGGTCAGTTGCCCGGCAACGGGGGTGCCAACAGTGGCTTGCTGCGAGGCCCTGGGATCAGCACCAGTGCCTACAAGCCCTGCGTGGCCTTGTGCAACCAGGGATGCAATTGCGGCAAGGGGAGGCAGGGCCTGGAGAGGCTGGAACCAGCCACACCTGATGGGCCTGCAAAGGCCTATAAAGGCACCCACAGGAGGTTTCCTCCTTGCCGGTAATTGTATAGAGAGGCTGGCCCTTGGTGTGCTTTCTGGTGAACCCTGTTTGTTCAGCATGTTTTATTTTGTATTTATTTATTTTGAAGATTTATACCCCACCCCTCCTGCAAAAGCAGCCCGGGGCGGCTTACAACAATAAAAACATAATAAAAACAGTTTAAAACATCCAATATAATAATATTAAAACAGGGTTAAAATAACAGATAAGATAATAAATAGTAGATAGGTGGGGGAGCTAAAAAAACCACAACCCTCCCCCTCCCCAAAGGCCTGGGCGAACAGCCAGGTTTTGCAACTTCGCTGGAATGTCAACAGGTGAGCTTCCTCCGGAAGGGAGTTCCAAAGGTGCGGCCCGGCCACCGAGAATGCCCTCTCCATTGTGGCCCCCCGCTTAACACGGGGGACCTCCAAGAAGGCAGCCCCGGCAGACCAAAGGAGCCGTCCTGGGGCGCGGAGGGCGAGGCAGTCCCTGAGGTATGAGGGGCCCAGACCGTGTAGGGCTTTATAGATCAATACCAACACCTTGAACCTGGCTCGGCACGCTATCGGCAGCCACCGCAGAGCCCGGAGCACAGGTGTAATATGCTCCCGGCGGCCCGTCCCCGTAAGGAGATGAGCCGCCGCATTCTGCACTAGCTGCAGCCTCCGGACCAGGAACAAGGGAAGCCCCACGTAGAGCGCGTTACAGTAGTCTAGCCTTGAGGGGACAAAGGCATGGATGAGGGAGGCCAGGTCCGGGCCGGAGACGAACAGACGCAGCCTACGCACTGGTTGGCAGTCTTGTGCTTTGGTAGTGGTGTGTGTGTGTGTGACTGGGTGAGCGAGTGACGAGTGTGTGTTGCAGACTTAGGCCGCTTTTAGACGAGACAAATTTGTGCATGATTAGTGAAAAATGTGCATGTTTTAATGCTCGTTTAAACACCTAAACTGTTTTAAATGTGCATTTGCCATGATCATGTAAAAGCCCAAACCATTTTGAATGTGGTTTTTAAATAATGTGCATTTTTTAAAACCGGTTTTGGCATCCCCTGATCATCAAAGGGGCTCAAAACCGGTTTTTAAAAAATGCACATTATTTAAAAACCACATTCAAAACAGTTTTGGCTTTTACACGATCATGGCAAATAAGCATTTAAAACGGTTTAGGTGTTTAAACGAGCATTAAAACACGTTCATTTTTCACCAATTATGCGCAAATTTGCCTAGTCTAAAAGCAGCCTAAGTGCGTGAATCAGGTGTGTGGAATTGCGGGTGATTGCGGGGTGAGTGCTTGTGACCCTAGGGTACCCCCTTTCCCCCCATATTGTACACCCCTTCCCCCCAGGAGTGTCAGTCAGCGTGCATGTGCTCCCTCCCTGCCTTGGTCCCTTCCAGGAGCCTTCACACATCTCTCACCCCCCTGGACTTCAATTGTACCCCATCCCAGCTTCCCTGGTGACCCCACCCATGGTTCCTGGCGTACAAGCGTGAGTATACAAGCCTCTTCCTTCCTTCTACCCTTTCTGATCCAGGGAACATTTCCCTCTCTGCCCAGTGATAATCCAGGTTGCTCTCAGTTCCTGAGAGAAAGCCCACACATGATCCTGAGGGCAATTACCTTCCACCAGGGACCCACTCCATTCAGAACAGGTGCAGTGAACCTCTGTCCTAGTCCGGTATTCCCCCGCTTTCCTCCCCCCTATCCTGACACATGGGTGCACACCCCTCCCCGTATGGCCCATTTGAAAAGGGCCTTTATCACTGCGTGTATGCACACTGGAGCAGAAATAAGATTCTGGCCGTTTTTACACGGATGGGGGTGGAGGATGTGTGTTCTGGCACAGTGGGTGGAGGTGGGTCTGTGTCCCTTTACACGGACACCCACCCACCTCCACTTATCTCCATCCATGGGGCGTCCTCCGGTTTTTCAAAGGGCTCCGTGGCTTGAGATGGGCCCTTTTCACACAGACACTCTAACACTGATTAAATGGGTGTTACATTTTATTATACATGTTGCAGGGCACCCATAGAGCATACCTGCAGCCCCACAACATGTATAATAAAATGTAACACCCATTTTATCGTTAGGCCGTTTTTAGATGAGGCGCTGAAAAGCGCCTCCTGAACCATGCGTTAAGAGAGAAGCCGCACCGCGCTGCCAGAAGTGACGTGCTCCCTGTTGCCGGCAACGGCGGCGGCTGGAGACGTGGTGCTTTGCAGAGGCGCATTCTAGAGACCTCAATGTTCAGGTCTTTAGAACGTGCCTCTGCAAAGCGCTGCGTCTCCAGCCACCACCGTTACCGGCAACTGGGAGCACATCACTTCTGGCAGTGTGGCACAGCTCAGGAGGCGCTTTTCAGCACCTCGTCTAAAAGCGATGTTAGAGTGTCTGTGTGAAAAGGGCCTGTGTGAAAAGGGCCATGGGTGGAGATGGGTGTTGTGCGGGAGCATGCATGCACACCCACCCATCGCAGACGGTGTTCATATGGGCGAACACTGACCGCACACCCATCCCCCCACCCACTGCCGGCCGTTTACACGGATGTCCCCACTGGCAGAACACCCTCCCTCACACCCAGCAGGGGGCCTCTGATACTACAAACACAAAAGTGCATAATTTTAAATCAGCGAGTTTACTCAGGTGTTTTCATTTAAGTGTAGTGCAATTATTTGCAAGACTGGGTTTAAGGATGTATGAGGAACCTCAATTCTGGCATTTCCTAACTTTGCACATTATTTTAATGTAATTATATCTGTGCATAATACATGTTTTAAATTTATTTTCCAGATTTTTCCCCCCTTACCTCCCCTCCAAATCTGTGTGTGGAGGGCTCTTGTCCTGATTCGCCTTTAAGAAAGAGGGTGGCACGGGGTTGCTAAGGCCCACAAAGGGGCACAGGGGAGAACTGGGACTGGTGCACATGTGCCAGCTGGAAAGCACTGGGTGCTTGAACTGTGGTTTTTCTCAGAGGGAGAGGGGGTGCAGAGTTCATGATCGTTCTCACCCTCTATAAGAGGGTTTGGATGACAGGCAGTCAGGAGTGGTCTGGAAGCCTGAACACCCAACCCACCCACCTCTTGGACTGGCACTTTGGGTTCAGCTGATTGCCAATTTTGGGCCCGGGAAGGAATTTTTCCTTTGGCCAGGTCCGTAAGCGAGGTTTGTTTGTTTTTTTGCATTCTCTGTAGTGAGAAGTTACATACCCTCTGAGTTACATAACTTTGCTGTGAGCCACCCCGAGCTGCTGTGTGAGCAGTGCTAGGGGTGGGACATCAGGGCAAATACTGGGTACCGGTTTTACCGGTTCCCGGATTTTAATAAAACGGCTTACCGGATTAATACCGGTTTACCGGTACCGGATCTTTTACATTGATTTCAATGGGGAACTGTCCCCATTGAAATCAATGGAAAAAAGCAAAAACCTCCCCCCTCCCCCTCCCAGACTGTGCGGGTGGAAGGGGGGACACCCCCCACCCACCCAGCCCAGCCTGGATTTTCAAAAAATTTCCCCTAAGTCCCCTAGTGTGCTGGGCTCCGGACCACCACCGGTGACCCAGAGCCAGCACCAGCAGCAGGTAAGTAAGTACCGGTACTGTACTGATCCCTGGGGTGGGGGTGGTTTAACACACACACACACCCCAGGGATCACCCTATCTCCCCACCCAGGGATCGCCTACCTTGAGCTCCAGGTGGCGGCGGTCCGGGGGCTTCAGCGCTGGCTGTGGCTGCCGGCTTCAGCATGCTACTAGGCCTTCTGGGAAACTTCCCCGGAAGGCCTAGTAGCGTGCTGAAGCCAGCAGCCACAGCCAGCACTGAAGCCGCCGGACCGCCGCC
>QEPC01002135.1:1848295-1875704 GCA_003113815.1 Sphenodon punctatus | reverse complement strand
GTCCCCGGGGCGGCGCGACCTGGCTGCAGCTGTGGGTGTTGTTCCCGGGCTGCCTCCCTGGTCCACACAGTGCACGCAATCACCCTGTGCCCCCACCCCAACTCCATCACCGTGTCCGCGCGCCGTTCAGACCCCTTTGGCCCCACGGGGGGGTTGAGCGTGGTTCAGTGTGGTTGAGCGTGATCTCGTAACGTCTGAAATCACCCAATGTCCATTTAAAAGAGACCACATTCTACAAGGGACATGGTGTCTGTATTGTTCCATGATGTACCTTAATTCATTATTTTTTCCCCAGCAGCACTTTACTGCACTATACTTCATAACAGCCTGAAGTTTATCATTTCAGACTATTACTGTGAGGGACCATTGGCACCAAGTACCCAACTCTTTGTAATTTAAAAGAGCAAAGACATCTGATTCAATCTTTTTCTCCTACTGTATCTTACAATATAATACTAGGGAAGAGAACGAAGATCACTCAGAGAGGTGCTTGCTGTAATGGCAAACTCAGAGAGAGGAAGCTAGAACGATTTCCTTTGGAAGCTGTTTGAAGGAGGTCAGCATCCTTACTACAGATGGTGGTGTTCTGATGGGTAATAAAAGAGTTTGGTGTGCAGATTCAGATAGGTAGGTTATGACTTTAGATGTCTGCTCGCTGACAGAAAAAAATTCTTTAGCTCTAAAATTTCATATTATTCCCTTTTCATACACAATAGATGGTGAAAACATATTTATTTTCTATTCTTGGTTTATCTTCATTAGATGAGAGAAAAATACACATTTGGTGATTTTCTTTCTTTGATTCTTCAAACTGCAGCCATACTTGAAGGTTTTCTTGAGCTTAAATGTTAGTTTAAAGGCAAGTCTGTTTGTTCTCTTCTGAATTACAATTGTGTAACATTCATTGGAACCAATGCAGCCCTGCACCATGTATTTTTCATAAGCGTCCTGTATTAAAGAGGAGGTATGGGCTCTATTTATATGTGATCTTTAGTGAAACATAAAGATTCCAGGTCTCTTGGAGAAATAGTGTACTCAAGGGAATATTTTTCTTCAAAAGTGGAAGAATGCCATGGACATGAAAATCAGGACACTTGTTCTTTCAACAGATTGTTTACAACCTGTGTCCTAATCCTGTAAATGTTTCCATGTGCATACACCCACTGAAATCAATGAGAGCATGCACATATGTGTATGTGTAGGATTGGAGCCCAAACATAGAGACTAAAAAGAATCACAAGAATTCTTAGATGACTGAGTGATCTGATGGTTGAATATTTTTAGACCAGCATTTTTCACATCTTTGTCTATATGACCCTCTTTTCATACTTAGGACCTTTTTACACAGGCAGCGGTGGGTGGGAGGATGGGTGTGCTGCTGCAGTGGGTGGAGGTGGGTGTGCACCCCTTTCCACAGGCGCACACCCACCTCCACCCATGGAGCCTCCTCCGGTTTGTCGGATGGGTTCATGGGTGGGTGATGGGTGGAGATGTGTGTGTGTAAGGAGCATGCACGCCCCCCACCAATGCTATTTCTACGGACAAAGACCCATCCCCCCACCGCCGTGGCATTTACACGGACGCCCCCCCCCCCAATCGAACACCCTCCCGCACACCCAGCGAGTGGGGAGGAACGTCCGTGNATCCCTGGGTAGGGAGGTAGGGTGATCCCTGGGGTGGGGTGTGTGTTAAACTACCCCCACCCCAGGGATCAGTACAGTACCGGTACTTACCTGCTGCTGGTGCTGGCTCTGGGTCGCTGGTGGCGGCCCAGAGCCCAGCACACTAGGGGACTTAGGGGAAAAAAAATTTAAATCCAGGCTGGGCAGGGTGGGTGGGTGGAGGGAAAGTGTTTGGGGACTTTTTGTCGTTTTTTGTTTACATTGCGGCCATTCATTTGAATGGCCGCAATGTAAAAAAATCTGGCACTGAGGATCCGGTACAGGATCCAATCATACCGGAATAATCCGATACTGCCTGTACACCAAAATACCGGCAGTATCAGATACCGGATGATCCGGTAGTCCCACCCCTAGTGAGCAAGAGGGAGCAGGGGTAGGGTGGGTGGGGTTGGGGAGGAGGGAGTTTTCCCCCTGCATATAGGAATTTTTAACTTTTAAAATTGTTTTATTGTTTTTTTGTTGTTGAGGGGCAGGATAAAAATCTTTTATAAATAAATAAATAAATGGTTTGAAATAGATAGATAGATAATGAGAGGTATAAACACCCGTTGTTACAACTCATAGTTTAGGGTTATTTGTGGAGGTCCAGGGTTGGTATAACCTTTGGTTAGTGGTTGGAAATGGAAAATGGAACTAAATTGAGGCACCTCCCTAAGAAGTTGGGGTCGGAAAGTTAAGCGACCCACAGCTTCATCTCTAACCATGGGGGAGGCGGGTATGGCCAGCTGCACTAGCTAAGCAGGATAGCACTTATCCGTAGCTTGGGGCACTGGCCACCCCTACCTCGGGACCCCAGTTAGGAAGAGGTCTTGTTTGGTTTAAGAGGGTGGGCAGCGGTGTCTGCCAGGGAATTGGTATTAAGCTCAAGGGGGTTCATTGTTCTTTGTTGTTCCCCCGACTCCTTTTCTAGACTGAAGTTGGTTAATAAAGAGTTTCAGCCATTTTAACCTAAACATGCTGTCTGTCCTCTTCTTTTGCACTGTGGGGACATTTTTCTCTTCTAGAATATAATTAACCACAAATATTAATTAATAATGGGTATTTTCAGACGTTACGGGCGGCCGGTTCACCACAGTGAACCACCAGGGGGGGTGAACAGCGCAACCACAGCCGGGGGTGGGAAAACAACCCAAACAGACGTGCCGGGAACGGGACCACGGGCCGGAACCGGGCCGCACCATCGCGGGCCGCGGCAGCACAACAGATGTGCAGCTGAACCCCCGCCGGGCGCTAAACCCCCACAAGGCAACGGGCAGGGGCGGGACACAGACATGGCCGCCTGAGGGCAAACGAAGCCACAAGGCACACAAGGGAACGCCCACACAAGGGAAACGGGAAGGGAGGGGGGAAGAGCGAGAACAGGCTGACAGCCGGCTCACACAGCGGTCCCGCAGCGGGGCACAATGCACGGCCACACGCCCGGGCACACACACACACACACACACACACACACACACACCAGGGAAAGGCCGGGAAGGGGGGAAGGGGCGCCCGGAACACCCCACCCGGAACACCGGCAGGGAGGGGGGGGCACCACCACGGGGCAAGGCACAGACAGCAGCAACCCCCACCCCCACACCACCCCAGTCCAGTCCAGTCCAAGGAGGTGCCCCCACAGGAACAGAGGCAGTCTCGGGGGGGGGGGGCGGACCCCCGGAGCAAGGCACGTTGGGGGCCCCCAAAGCACAGCGAGGCCGGCGGAGGGGCGCCAGGAGGAGGAGGAAGGGGGCCCCACAGTCAAAGGCTGGCACAGGCAGGGCAGCCGGGTCCAGCGGTGCTCCTCCGCAGCACCAGCGACGCTCAGGCAGCACCCACGGAGTCACGGGGATGGAGGGGGCCCAGGACCACGGCCAGGGGCAGCAGCAAGCAGCGAGGCGGGCGGGAGCTCACCGAGGTGGGGTCCGCAGGTCGGGAGCGGCCAGCGGGGACCAGGGCCCCCCCCCGGGCCGGGGCGGGAGCCCACACGGGGGCACCACGCCGGGGGGGGCAGGCCAGCGACGCGGGGCTCACGGGCCGCTGCCGGGGGCCCCGCTGGCCCGAGGGCCCGGGTGGCCCGCCCGGTGGACCAGGTGGGGCCAGTGCAGCATGCCCCGGCGGTACCCCTGCAAGGACATGTAGTGGGCGATCAGGTAGTAGGCCTCGAAGGGATCGGGCATGGTGAGGGCCAGCTGCACATCCACACGCGCCCACACCGCCAACAGGGATGACATCTCCACCGCGGAGGGCTCCGGCACACAGCAGGCAGCAGAAGGGGGCCACGGAAGATGCCCCAGCTCCAGAAGCCGCTGGAACGCCGCCCCACGGGTGCGCTGGTACCCACGGGCCCCGTGAACACAGGAGAAGTAGCTCACGGCCAAGGCAGGGCCACCCTCGGCCAGGCACTCCGAGTAGGCGCCCAGACCACACACCACCAGCGCTGACACGGTCTCCGAGGCGCTCCAGGGCACATGGGCGCACAGCACCTCCGGGATGCGCCCCTCGGGGAAACGAGCCAGCCCCAGGGCCTCCGCATGCAGCCGGCAATCACGGGCGCTCACCACATGGCCAAAGTAACGGAGCCCGGAGCTCAGGCTCTCGTAGGCACCTGCACGGCTCCCCGGGCCGGCCAGGAGCAGCTGCACGGCAGGGGTGTGCCACAGGTCGCACAGAGACATGGTCTCGCGGAAGGCCCAGATATGGGGGGCCCCTTGGGGGCCGGACAGCGGGAGCCCCATGGATGGGCAGCCAGCCATGGTCCAGCACAACAGGGAATGGGACACGGAGCCCGGAGGGCACACAGACTGCCCAGGGCCGGGAGAGGCTCGGCCCGGCCCCCGGGACAGGGAACACGGGCCCGCACCGCAACATTGTAGCACAACAGAGCGAGGCGTAGGGTGCGGGCCCGGCACAGCTGCAGAGAACAACAGCGAGCTCTCTGTCTGCCTAATCGCACCTTCAAGGCCATCCCGCTACAAACAGCGAGGGGAGGGGGCCCGGGGTGCTGGGGGCGGGAGCAGCCGGAACGCACCGGCACAGGGCGCGCGCAGGCCCGCGAGGCCGACCCCCGGGCGGAGCCACCAGCACCGGGCCGCCATAAGCGCTCCCAGCCCCCACCGGGGCCCCAGCACCATGGAGCGCGATAGGGCAGGTGGGAACTGGATGTTCCTCGCGCTCGCGGCTGAGTGGCACCGTGACCACACTGAGCAGCTGTGCCTCCTGACCGAGAGGGTGCACCTGGCCGTCCGCCTGCGCTATGTCCTGGCCCTGCGGGCTGGCGTGCGCCTCCGGGGCCAGCAGGCCCGCAGGAGAGTCCGTGCCCGGCTCAGGGCTCGGCGCCGGGCCTGGGGGGCGTGGCTGGCCGCCTGCCGGAGCCTCACCCGGCCCGCTGCGCTCCGAGGGGCCGCGAGGCGGTTCCGCTGGGCAACGCAGACCCTCCGCCGGGCAGCGCTGCTGGCTATGCCCATAGCGCGGAGCCTATGGGTCACGGAGCGGCCCCAGGCCTGGTGGGAGCGGGCCCAGGCCCACTGGGGGGAGGCCGAGTGGGGGTCCCACTTCCGGATGGGCAAGGCCACCCTGCTGCGCCTAGCGGAGCTCCTCACGCCCTGGCTGGAGCGGCAGCACACCTCCATGCGGGAGCCCATCCCCATGGTCCAGCGGGTGGCCATAGGGGTCTGGGCCCTCGCAACGCCCGACTCCTGCCGCTCCGTGTCCCAGCACTTCGGGGTGGGGCTCAGCACGGTCGCCTGCATCGTGCGGGATGTGTGCGAGGCTGTGGAGGGCGTGCTCCTCGACAGGACCATCCAGCTCCTGGACCAGGGCGCTGTGATGGCTGGCTTCGCGGCCGGGGGCTTCCCGAACTGCATCGGAGCCGTGGACGGCACACACATCGAGATCCTGCGCCCGGCCGCGGGGGAGGCCCTGGAGTATGTGAACCGGCACGGATACTACTCCCTGCACCTGCAGGGGGTGGTGGACCACCGGGCCCGCTTCATAGACATCTACACGGGCAACTCCGGCCGGAGTCACGACGCCAGGATCATGACCATCTCCCCCTTCTATGCCCGCATGTACCGGGGGGACTTCGCGGACATGGGCATGAGGTGGATCGAGGGGGTTCCCATGCCCCCCTGCATCCTGGGGGACCCCGCCTACCCCCTGACCCGCTGGCTGATGAAGGTCTACCCTGTCCCGAGCACCCCTGCGGAGCAGGTATACAATACCCGCCTGTGTGCGAGCCGGACCGTGGTGGAGCGTGCCTTCGGGGCCCTGAAGCAGCGCTGGAGGAGTATAGCTGGCCGCCTGGACTTCACCGTCCCCACCTCCGCCCTGGTGATCGGTGCCTGCTGCGTTCTGCACAATGTGTGCGAGACCGAGGGGGCGGCCCTGGAGTACCCCGAGCCCCACCGGCCCCCCGGTCCTGTTCCCCTGTACGTGAACGCAGGGAACCCCCGGGAGTACCGGTATGCCAAAAGGATCCGGAACGCCCTTGCAACCCACATCGCCCGGGGGGGCCCGCTGTGAGGGCCTTCCCGCCCCTGGGGGCCCCACCCCCCCTTCCGTGCCAATGCCCCTGTACACGCGGTCCCACAGCCCTGTCCCCCCCACAAACGGGCCGGGGACAACTGTCTCTTTACAACACTTTATTGCCCACACAGTTCACACAATCACCCTGTGCCCCCTCCCCACCCCCGTGCCCGTGACCCCGTCCACCACCCGCCCTCATGTGGCCCTCCCCCTCCCCCCCCTTCCCACCATCCCCCCGCGTTTCCTGGGCCGACCCCTCGTGCGGCCGCTTGGGCCCACCGAGCTCTGGGAGCTCCCCTCCCCCCCACTGTCCGTGTCCCCTGCCGTGTCCTGGGCCGGTCCCGGCCCCGGCAGGGGGCCGGGCGGCGGATGGGCAGCTGTGCCCGGTGCCCCGGTCGCGCCCCGGGGGGGCTGGACCCTCCGGAGGCCCGGGGGCACTGGGAGGCGCATGCGAGGGCCCTGGGGCCGGGGGGGCGCCAGGGGCGGCAGGGCTGGGCCCGGGGGCGCCGAGGGGCCCGGCATGGGGACCTGGGCGGGCAGGGCGCCCGGAGGTGCGCCGGCCATCACGTAGGCACACATGGTGCCCGCATGCAGGAGCAGGGAGGTCCCAATGTCGTGGGACCTGTCCATCTTTGCACTGTGCTCCCGCACCATGCCCTGTATGTCCTGCCGGAGGCCCCTGAGCAGCCCCTGCTGCCGCTGGTGCTCCCGGCGCTCCCGCCTCCGCTCCAGGCGCACCTCCGCCTCCAGCCGGCGGTCTGTCTCCAGGGCCTTCTCCATGGACCGCTCTATGGCCGCCTCCATGCGGTCCACGGAGGCGATCATGCGCTCCCCCTGTTCCTCCGCCCTGCGGACGATGTCCTCCGCTTGCTCCTCCCTGCGCCTGCGGACCCGCGCCCGGTACTCCCGCATCCGCTGGGCTGGGGCCGCGGCCGGCGGAGGCGCCGCGCGCGGGGGCTGCCCTGTGGAAATGGGCGGGTGGGTCAGTGCAGGGCCCTGTCCCCTAGCGGGGTCGGGTCCCGGGGCCCCCTGCCCCCCCTCCCCCACTGAGGCCAGAGGCCCCCCTGGGCTGGCGCCCGGGGGGCCCTCCCGCAATCCCAGCCCTCCCGCCTTACCTGGGTCCGGCACCTGCTCTCCTGTGCCCTCCGCGGGGGCCTGCACCGTCTCGCTGGCCCGGTCCTGGGGCTCCCCATGTCCTGCGGGCGGGAGAGGGGGGAGCGGGTGAAGGGGGCTGGTTGTGGCCCCTGCAGCAGGGCCCCCGCCCCCGCCCCTGCCACCGGCCCCCTGGTCGTGCCCCCCCCTGCCCTGGGGGCCCGCATACCCTCGATGTCGGTCTCGGAGCCCTGGGAGCCCGGCGCCTCGCCCTGGGAGTGCTCCCCCAGGGACCACTGGCTGAGGGTGGTGAGGGTGCCGACCTCCGACTCCGCCTGGCCGGCTCGGCGTTGGGAACTCTCCGGGCTGCTGCTGGGGGGGGGGCCTTGGGGTTTCAGCGGGTCCCGGGTGGTCCTCCTGGGGGTGGGGGTCCCCGGAGCTCGTGTCTACCGGGCGGGCGGCGAGGGGAGGGGGTACCTCGGCCCGCTCCCTGCCCTGGACCACAGCGCTGCCCACGAGGCGTGGGGCAACAATGGAGCCCTTCATGTGAAGGATGCGGTCCAGGGCATCGTAGTAGGGGGCGGTGCGGGCCCCGTGCCCGGAGCGGCTGTTGTTGTCCTTGATGGCCTTGTACCCCCTCTTGAGTTCCTTGGCCTTGGAGCGACACTGGCTGACTGTGCGCTCGTGCCCCGCCGCCTCCATGTCGCGCACGATGTCCCGGTAGACGTGCTCGTTCCTCTGGTTGATTGCGAGCTCCAGCTGGTACTCGAGGGTCCCCCATATCCGGATGAAGTCCCGGGTCTCCTGTAGGCCCCACTGGCCCCCTCTGTGGTAGGCCTTCTTCCGGCTCGGCCCCTGCTGTTCCTCCTCCTGGTCCAGCTCCTGCTCCACCTGCACCTGCTCCTCCTCCACCTCCTCCTGGGGGTGCGCCTCCGGGCGCGCGGGGCCGGGCTCGTCCTGGGGCTCGTCCGCCCGGGCCGTCTTTCGTGTCTGGGGGGGGAGGGGGTGAGTGGTTGCTGGGTGCGGGTGTGGCCCCTCTCGGGGGCCCCCTGCCCCCCTGCCTTGCGCCCTGGGTCCCCCCGGCCCCCCCATGGGGGGTTCACCCGTGCCCCCTGTTCCCCTCCCGTTGGGTGCCCTTACCCTTTTCCTGGGTGCCTCCTGTGGGCCCGTTCCGGCCGCTGTCCCCGGGGCGGCGCGACCCGGCTGCAGCTGTGGGTGTTGTTCCCGGGCCGCCTCCCTGGTCGGGTGCTCCCGTGTGCCCCCTTCCTGCGCCTGTGCCCCCTCCGCCTGCATCGCTGGGCCTGCCTGTACCTCCTCCGCCGCCTGTCCCGCCGCTGTCGCTGTCTCTGCCTCCGCTCTCTTCCGCTTCCCTCCTCGCTCCATCCCGCCACGCTTGCTTGCTGCTGCTCTCGCTTTAAATCTCCCTCCGGTGGTTGTGTTGATGCTGGTTGCCTGGCTGCAACGCTGCGTGCCTCGTCCCCGGCTGGGGCTCATTTGGTTTGGTTCCGCTCGGGGATTGGCGTCCAGACGTTACTTTTGCTTGGTTCCCTGTGGGGGTTCATTTGACCACGCTTCCCGGGACCTTCCCCCGGCTAGCCCGGGAAGCATGGTTGAAACTGACCCCATGTGGGTATTGAGCGTGATGAACATCTGGCGCGCGCCGTTCAGACCCCTTTGGCCCCACGGGGGGGTTGAGCGTGGTTCAGTGTGGTTGAGCGTGATCTCGTAACGTCTGAAATCACCCAATGTCCATTTAAAAGAGACCACATTCTACAAGGGACATGGTGTCTGTATTGTTCCATGATGTACCTTAATTCATTATTTTTTCCCCAGCAGCACTTTACTGCACTATACTTCATAACAGCCTGAAGTTTATCATTTCAGACTATTACTGTGAGGGACCATTGGCACCAAGTACCCAACTCTTTGTAATTTAAAAGAGCAAAGACATCTGATTCAATCTTTTTCTCCTACTGTATCTTACAATATAATACTAGGGAAGAGAACGAAGATCACTCAGAGAGGTGCTTGCTGTAATGGCAAACTCAGAGAGAGGAAGCTAGAACGATTTCCTTTGGAAGCTGTTTGAAGGAGGTCAGCATCCTTACTACAGATGGTGGTGTTCTGATGGGTAATAAAAGAGTTTGGTGTGCAGATTCAGATAGGTAGGTTATGACTTTAGATGTCTGCTCGCTGACAGAAAAAAATTCTTTAGCTCTAAAATTTCATATTATTCCCTTTTCATACACAATAGATGGTGAAAACATATTTATTTTCTATTCTTGGTTTATCTTCATTAGATGAGAGAAAAATACACATTTGGTGATTTTCTTTCTTTGATTCTTCAAACTGCAGCCATACTTGAAGGTTTTCTTGAGCTTAAATGTTAGTTTAAAGGCAAGTCTGTTTGTTCTCTTCTGAATTACAATTGTGTAACATTCATTGGAACCAATGCAGCCCTGCACCATGTATTTTTCATAAGCGTCCTGTATTAAAGAGGAGGTATGGGCTCTATTTATATGTGATCTTTAGTGAAACATAAAGATTCCAGGTCTCTTGGAGAAATAGTGTACTCAAGGGAATATTTTTCTTCAAAAGTGGAAGAATGCCATGGACATGAAAATCAGGACACTTGTTCTTTCAACAGATTGTTTACAACCTGTGTCCTAATCCTGTAAATGTTTCCATGTGCATACACCCACTGAAATCAATGAGAGCATGCACATATGTGTATGTGTAGGATTGGAGCCCAAACATAGAGACTAAAAAGAATCACAAGAATTCTTAGATGACTGAGTGATCTGATGGTTGAATATTTTTAGACCAGCATTTTTCACATCTTTGTCTATATGACCCTCTTTTCATACTTAGGTCCTTTTTACACAGGCAGCGGTGGGTGGGAGGATGGGTGTGCTGCTGCAGTGGGTGGAGGTGGGTGTGCACCCCTTTCCACAGGCGCACACCCACCTCCACCCATGGAGCCTCCTCCGGTTTGTCGGATGGGTTCATGGGTGGGTGATGGGTGGAGATGTGTGTGTGTAAGGAGCATGCACGCCCCCCACCAATGCTATTTCTACGGACAAAGACCCATCCCCCCACCGCCGTGGCATTTACACGGACGCCCCCCCCCCCAATCGAACACCCTCCCGCACACCCAGCGAGTGGGGAGGAACGTCCGTGTAAAAACGGCCTTAGATAAAATCCTGTGACATCAACAAAAACATAAAAAGTAGATGTATCAGTCACAATCTCAACTCTATCTACAGTGGCACTACTCCATTTGGGTTCCCTACACACAGTTTGGGGACCTCTGTCTTAGGCCATTTATTAAATAACTGTCATATCAATGTGGTTGCAATGATATTTCCTTCCTCGTTATTATTTACTATTGTTTGTAACTTTACCTCCCCCCACAAAAATAAAGAAAATTTTCATGTATAAATTTAGTATTTGTGAAAGATGCCAAATTGATGATAATTATGTCTATTGAGAAGCAGAACAAGTACAGCAGAAGCAGTACTAGCGCATGGATTCCCGTTTCCTCAACAATGTGCCTCAACACTTCTTGGATCAAAAGGGTAAAATAATTCTGCAGTGGCCCTGGTTTCTCAGCCAAGATCTGCAGAGATGCTCCAGATGGAGTCCCCTTAGTAATGAAAGAGAATAAGTGTTTGGCATTCCTTCTGAAGTCTGCTTTTCTTTGGGGCTGATTCCATGGCCCATGGAAACCACACACAACCCACACGTGCACATGCAATCCATGTGAAGGGGTTTGGGATTGCAGCCTTTGGAATATACTGTCTCCTTCCCTTTACTATGTCTGAAATACTTTAAAACTCCTGACATTCTGGACACAATGGGTGTTTTTAGACAGATGGGCTGCCCTGGTGCTGGCTGCACAAGCCTGTTTCACTCCCAGGTGGCCCTTCTGTCTAAAGGTACCCTGCCAGATGTGCAGGCGGAGCAGCCAGCACCTGCCCTGAGGCAACCCGGTGACGATGCCCTGGAACATCCTGGGATGCTGTGCCCGACCCCTTGGCGCTGCAGAGCTCTGGAAGGGCTGGGAAGATGGCTCTTCTGTCTTCCCTTCCCCATACATACTTCTTCAATACCAGGCAGCTGGGCTCCGTTAGCCACTGAAACAAGCACTTGCCTATCTGAACCCCACCTGGAGATGTACAGAATGCTGGGAGATGTAGTTTGCTGTAGGCAGTGAGGGCTGGCAATGAGTTACCACAAAGTTCCACAAATTACCACAAAGCAGGGGCTGAGGTGCTCCTGCCCCCTGGGATCCTCCAGGCAGAGGGCTCAGCACCCCTATGCCCAGCACCCAGCCTGCACACATGACCCTGTGGTGTGCAGCCCCCGTGTCCTGACTACTCACCTATGACCCTGATGCCGAGATTTCCAGATGGAGACGAACCCTGTGCTGCTGTCACTGCCTCCTGTTGCAGTTAATAACTGCAGGGTGGGGAATTGGTAGAGGGGGGCTTTGACCAGTTGGGGGGGCTGGGGAACGAGTGCAGGGGATGGTGAAGCAGGTAACACAAGTCCTGCCATGGGGCGCCAGCATGGGCAGTGGGACACAGATTTGAAGCGGGCTGCCAAATAGCAAAGGGGGAACTGTTGCAAAAGCTGGAAACTACTGAAAATATCAGAAATGTTGCAAAACCACAAATTGTCAGAAATGTCGTAAAATGTTGGAAACTGCTGCAAAATGTCAGAAACCGACGGAAAATGCCGTCAGATCGGCGGCAAGAATGCCAAACTATTGACAGTAAGCATTGAAACAGCAAACAATGCTGCCGCTTCAGCCCTACAGAAGCCCTGAATCCATCTGAAAACACCCAATGAAAAGAGCACCATCTTTAGGTTAAAGGTAAAGATGCTTCTGAAGGCTGATGCTTAGGGAGGAGGAAGATGTGTTTTTATTTTTATTTTTTGTGCTTTGGGGTTTATTTAATATTTGTTATACTTTCAGGATTGTTGCTGATCCATCTCTGCTTATATTGAAAGTAATATTAAATAGCAAGGCCATATAGAGTTTTATGAGAACATAGACCCCTTCTCTGGTTCTTATAAATCTGAAGAACTAAAATAAATAAATCATTCAGATAGCAATTATTACTGAGTAGTAATTGAGACCAACAAAATGGTCTCGTGTGCAACAAATCTCACAGACAGGCAGGCGTTCTTTTCCACTGCGTTGCCCCCGAGAAGCGGCCACTTGCATGGTGCTGTATGTGCATGAGGCTGCGTGCAACCTAACTGATGAGACACGGACACCTGGGTGCACATTAGTCTGCATTCATTCGCATGGCAGGCTCCACATTCTTTGAGACCATGAGTGAGTGGGATCTGCGGGTACAGTGGGTGGTAGCCACGTGTCCAGTGGGGACAAACATCTATCTGGTGAATACCTAATAAAAGGTGTGGTCTAATATGGGCTAATGTTAGCTATTGTGGGCAGTGGGGGCTGGCAATGAGCAAGGCAGAACTAACTCCCAGAAGATCATGCACTACTACCTAGTTTTGAATTAGAAAGCATGCCACTCATACTCTTAGTGAGTGTCCCATGCCAGAGATATACAGGTGAGTTATCTCAGTGGGAGAGGGAAGCAGTCTCAAACCTCCCACTTCTACCCACAGACTGGGGGAGCAGGGAACTAAGCAGTCACAGCATGGTCTGAGAGCATCCTCGTCCCTTCCCCTCCCACTGCCGGCAGCCACAGTCAGGAAAACTGTCCAGCCCTTAGAGAGCCCGTAATTGGGATCTAAGCCCAGGCCCTCCACAACCTTGCTACATCCTGGGAAACACATGCTACCTTATTCCACAGCAATCTCCCACAGATATCAGTAGGATATTTGCACAAGCCTCAAGGGTAGAACCAGTTCTTTGTACAGTAACTAAAGCTTAGGTCCTGATTAGAGCTGCAGCAGGTAGCACATTTGCTACTGTAGGTAATACCTGTAACAAGAAGACTTGGAGTCCGGGAGGTTTATATGTTTCTCGTTAGAGGTTAAATGAAGAGCAATCCATTGCTAGTTGCTGCGGTGGCTAGCTTGCCCACCCAGCTGGGAGAGAAGGGCCGAGCTGGGGGGTGGGAGGGGAGGGCGAGCAGAGAGACAGAGAAAAGCCCTCCCGCAAGGCTGGACTGTACCACGCCCCTCCAGGCCCGAGGTGTGTCCATTCTCCCTGAGTCTGGGCTATACCAATTCCCCCTATAACATCTTTCCTCCTTTCCTGCCCCCCCCCCNTGTCTTCTACACATCCTTAACAGCCCTGTTTTTATATCTCTGCTTTTGTATGCCTGGCACTTTTATTCTTATCACTATAGTGCACCCACCCCACTAGTCACCTTGTCTTATCTAACGCCACCTTTTCCTGCCTCTTTATATACTACCCTGTATTTTCTCAGTTTATATATTTTTGACTGGCTATGCTACATGCCTTAGGAAGGGCCCTGTGTGGCCTGAAAGCTTGCTTATTTTTATTGCACCAACAGCAGTTGGTGCAATAAAAAATATCATTCAAACCACTTTGCTTTCTTGTCTTACTCAGGTAAAACACATATTTTCCACTATGACCCTTTTCACACAGACACTGTAACACTGGTTAAATGGGTGCTACATTTTATTATACATGTTGCAGGGCACCCACAGAGCACATCCTCAGCCCTGCAACATGTATAATAAAATGAAACACCCATTTTTACCAGTGTTAGTGTATGTGTTAAAAGGGTCTATGAGAGATTTGCCCGTATTTGTTCTGGAAATCACCTTTTAATCTGTGTAAAATGGTTTGTTGTAGAAAGAAAATACAATAGAAATATAAGCTGTTATTGCTTGATTCTTTGGGGCATCGTCACATCGCCTGTAAGTACCAGAAAATAATATTTCCTCTCCATTGAACATGAGCAATAATAAGAAGTTCCCCTCCTTCTGCAGCTGCAAATACTGGTCACAGCCAGAGGCAAAATATTACACCAAGTGTTCAGTTTAATCTATTCCAGGGCAGCAAATTTTACATTCTTAAAGGCAAACACCCTCAGGAATTAGCCAACTTTGTACATTCATGAGGATACACAACAAACCCTAAATACCATAACCCAAAAGAAACAAACAAGCCTTAACACATCTCCTTTACCTACTAAGATTACAGATGTCTAAAACACTCGCTGAGTTCCTTCCATCCACTAGAGGCTACGCTGCTATGGGTGTCTGTTATGACCCTTCTATCTTGGTTTGAAATTAACAGAGCTTCTGAAGCAAGAAATACATACCAGTAGTGACTTTGTATATATATCAAATCCCTGCCCTGATCCATCTGGGCATTAGAGCAAAGAGTCCCCTCTCAGAAGGGGCAATAGAGAGAAGCAAGAGGAGAATTGATCTACAGAAAGTCTAGCTTTATTCCTGAGGAATTTCCAGAGCTGTAAACATCCTATTAATTCAGAGATGCCTCAGGTGACTCATCCCAAACTAATTTATTCACATAGCTTTGAACTGCATATTCATAACACAACTTAAGCAATCTGGAATGTATGTCAGCATGGTCAGCTGTGGGGAGAATCTTGCCAAACATTAGGTCAATGGAAAAGTCACTCTTCTTTGATATTTAATAAGATCTTCTGTTTAACCCAGGAAGAGTTATAATATCAAGGGGGATTCACGTTCTTCATTCACTGTCCAAAAAAAATGAGCTTGGGGGTTGGGGGAGCTGGGAGATAAGGATGCATTTTAGTGACTGAGTGATGTTAGACTTCTGCTCTATGGCATTCTTTTATTTGTCTGCAACAGGGTGATTTTTGAAAACAACATATCATCAATTCCATATGTAGCCCCCAGAGAGGGTTGGTGCACCACTCTAGTGGTGTGAGTGGTGACTAATCACTAGGGGTGGGACATCAGGGTAATTACCAGCTACCGGATTTACTGGTTNAAGAAGAAAGAAAGAAAGAAAGAAAGAAAGAAAGAAGAGGGGAAAAACCCCCGAAATGAAGCTTCTAGTGACCCACTGGGCCAGAGTTCACACGTTTTATCACCCAAGGATGATGTCATGTGTGTGTGTGTGTGTGTGGTCAGAGGTTGCTAGCACATGGCCACCGCTGAAGCCTCATATTTACTAGGGGTGGGACATCAGGGCAATTACCAGCTACCGGATTTACCGGTTACCGGATTCCAAAAAACCAAATTGCCGGATTTGTACCGGTTTACCGGTATCGGATTTGTTCCATTGATTTCAACTGTCCCCATTGAAATCAATGGGGAAAAAAACAAAAAACCTCCCCCCTCCCCCTCCCAGACTGTGCGGGTGGAAGCGGGGGTACCCTCCACCTACCCTGCCCAGCCTGGATTAAAAAAATTTTTTTTTTAACCCTAAGTCCCTACTAGTGCGGGCTCCGGGCCGCTGCCGGCGACCCGGAGCCCGCACCAGCAGGTAGTGTACTAGGGTGATCCCTGGGGTGGGGGGTGGTTTAACACCCCCCCACCCCAGGGTGGTGGCGGTCCAACTCCAGCGGCTTCAGCACTGGCTGTGGCTGCCAGCTTCAGCGCTACTAGGCCTTCTGGGGAAACCCGGAAGTTCACCGGAAGGCCTAGTAGCACTGAAGCCGGTTAAACCATCCCCCACCCCAGGGATCACCCTAGTACAACCAAACCTACACGTACCTACCTGCCGGTGCGGGCTCTGGGTCGCAGCTGCCTGTAGCAAAGAAGTTTACCAGGAGAAGTTCTATGCAGAATTTCAAAGAGCCAGATGTTTAAGATCTGGGTGAGTGATTTAGACACAAAGTTCCGGATGTAACAGCACGGGAGAAATGTGTGTGTAAAAACACCCATTGACTAGACTCCCCTTTTCCACCTCTCCTATGGGACAGAGCATTCTAGTTCCTGGGTGAAACTAGAGAAATCTAGTTCCTGGGTGAAACTACTAATTGGGTACTAATACAAGTGGTATTAGAGAAACTGCTCCTCCATGAAACAGGCTAGATTCCAGAATCCACCTTTTCTGTGGATTCTGTAGATATGGTTTCAACATATAGAAAACTCATTGGTTTCCAATATCAAGTCCACACTCCTGTGTGAAGAGGGGAGAGGGTTCCAGGGTGACGCTGACTAGTCCCCATGATCTACCTCTCCTCTGGAAGAGAAAATGCTTCCCTTGTTTGAAACTAACTAGGTTACACCATAGAGATCTCTCATGGGTCATTGGTCATTGCAAGACTGCCATCATTTGACCATGTAGTGCTTCTGTGAGAGAGAAAACCAGTCTGGGGGTGAAACTGACTAGGGGGACTACTGGTGCATTTCCAACTTCAGCAGAAACTGCTCTGAGGTAAAACTAACTAGGTACAATGGTGTTCCTGTGGTGGGTGAGGAGAACCACACACACACACACCCTTTACTAGGCTACCCTTTCCACCACTCCTGTGGGACAGAACGGTCTTCCTGAGTGAAACTGACTAGATGGGTACAATTGGTGTTAGAAAAACTGCTCCACTATGAAACGGGCTAGATTCCACAATCCACCTTGTCTGTAACTTTAAACCCACTGATTTCGACCTACAAGAAACTCATTAGTATCCAGTATCCAGCCCACACTCCTGTGTGAAGAAGGGGTGGGGACGTTGCCAGGGTGAAACTGACTATGTTACACTATAGACATCACTCCTGGGTAAGTCTTGGTAAGTCTACCAAGGCTTCACCATGTAGTGTGAAAGAAACCCCATCTTACATGAAACTGACTATACCGGTGGATTTCCAGTTTCAGGAGAAACTGCTCAGGGGTAAAACTGACTAAGTACAACAATACTCTACTACTGGGTGAGAAGAAACCCCCTCTCCATGATTAGGCTCCCCTTTCCACCACTCTTGTGGAACAGAACATTCTTCCTTGGTCAAACTGACTAGATGGGTATATTTGGAGGAGAAACTGTTCCTCAGTGAAACATGGTAGATTACAAAATGCTCCCAGTGTGAAATCAGGGATGGCCCCATTGTTTGTGAGGCCATGTGCGAAGTCTTGGTGCCCCACCTAATTATGCAAATGTGTACATTTACATACAATTTACATAACATTTACTTCCTCTGGACCGGAAAGATTCCTATTCTCCACCCCTCCGAGCAGCCATGGAAAAGCATGGAGAGAAAATGATCATCCTCTGCTGGGTGAGGAGAATTTCGTTTGGTGAAATTAACTAGGTATTCCTTCCATTTCCACCTCTCCTGTAGAACATTCTTCCTGTGTGATACTTATTAGATGGGTATGATTGTTGTTTGAGAAACTGCTACACCATGAAACTGGCTAGATTCCACAGTCCACAGGTCCTGTGTCAATAGGGAGGAAAAAGGCTCCCCAGGGTGAAACTAACTAGCTCCATGATCTACGTCCTATGTAAGAAAAAATGCTTTCTTTGTATGAAACCAACTAGTTTCCACTATAATTTATTTATTTTATTTATTTAATAAATTTATATCCCGCCCCTCCTGCAATGCAGCCCGGGGCGGCTCACAACATCTCTCCTGGCTCGAAGATCAATGTATGACTGCAAAGGTTTCACCATGTAGCACTTCTGTGAGTTTCTTGGATGAAACTGACTACAGGAAATAATGACTAGGTTCCACTATTGACATGTCTCCTGGGTCATCACACTTAGTGTAAGAATGCCAAGGTGTGACCATGTAGCTCTCTTGTGAGAGAGAACACCCATCTGGGGTGAAACTGACATGGGGGCTGGCTTCCCTGTTTCAGGGGATAAGCTGACTAGGTACAACAATATTCCTCTGCTGGATGAGGAGGAAACACCACCACCCCCACCCCCGTGAAATTGACTAAGAATCCATTTACACCACTCCTATGGGACAGAGCGTTCTTCCTTGGTGAAACTGACTAGTGGAAGAGAAACTGCTCCACAGTGATACCGGATAGATTCCAAAATGCTCCCAGGGTGAAATTGACTCGCTCCCATAATCTACCTCTCCTGTGAAAGAGAAAATGCTTCCCTTGAGTGAACCTGACTAGATTCCACTATAGACATCTCTTCTGGGACATTGCTGGTTGTCAGACTGCCAAAGTTTCACCAGGTAACTCTCCTGTGAGAGAGAAAACCCTTCTGAGGGTGAAACCGACTAGGGGAAATACGGGTGGCTTTCCAGTTTCATGACAAAGGGGTAAAATGGACTAGGTACAATGATCTTCCTCTGCTGGGTGAGGAGGAACCCCCCCCCCCTCAGTGAAATTGACTGTGCTGCCCTTCTCAACACTCCTATGGACCAGAACATTCTTTCTTTGTGAAACTGACTAGATGGGTATACTTGGTGGAAGAGAAATTGCTCTGCAGTGAAACTGACTAGTTTCCAAAATGCTCCCAGTTTGAAAATGACTCACTCCTGTAATCTACCTCTCCTGTAGAAGATAAAATGTTTCTCTTGTGTGGAACTGACTAGGTTCCGCTATTGATATCCCTCCTGGGTCATCGCTCATTGCCAGACTACCACAATTTCACCATGTAGCTCACCACATTCTCCCTGTCATCCCACAAGGCCTGGTGCTACTATTTGTCTATTTATGCAGCTATTTATGCAGCTGCCTGTAGCAGTAAGTTGAAAGGGGTGTCTCTTTCCACGCCCCCTTCTGCCACCACCACTGAGAAGCTCAGGGTGTGGTGTTGAGAAAGGGGATTGAGAAAGGGGCTTGGTTGGGGAGCATGTGTGGACTGGCTGGGGGACATGATGGGGGCTGAGGTGATTTATTAATTTATTTAAAATTCTTCTACCCTGCCCTCTCCAACCACAGGTATTGTAAGTTGCCCCAATTTACAACAAAACAAAATAAAATAGTAATTCAATTAAAATCAAAATGATATAAAATTCCCCCATCATCACATCTCCCCCCTTACCCTGCCCCCCCATCCCATCTCTCCCTCATCCATCCCCTCCACCACATCCCTGGTGGAAAAACCAAGCTTTACAAGTCTGATGAAATGCCAGCAGGTCCGGGGCCAGGTTGGGGGGGATTGCGAAAGGGGCTGGATTGGGGGTATGTGGGGGCTGGCTGGGGAGCATGTGGGGCCTGGGTTGGGGGGTTGAGAAAGGGGCTGGGTTGTGGGATTTAGAAAGGGATTGGGTTGGGGGCACGTGGGTCTGGAGGTATGTGGGGGATCTGAGGTTGAAAGGAGAGGAAGGAATCAGAGACACATATCAGATTACAAAACATTGGGTTCTCAATTGTCACTACTCAAGAAGGATCAGTTTCCTGGGGGCCATGCCTCCTCTGATGCCCCACAGCAGGGGATGCACAATGGCCTGGCAGTGTAGCCAGCTTCCACCACCACCCAGCAGTAGAGGAGGCCGATTCACCAGCCATGGAACCAGTAGCAGAACTGATGGCCCAGCCAGCAGCTGTTCTTCACCACCATCCTCCGGACCCGGACGGGCAGCAGTAAGTACAGGGGCCCAGAGAGTGAAGGGTGGGTAAAGCCAGGCCGTGGGGGAGTGGGTATTAGGGACATAGATCCATGGGTGGAGGGGTTGGGATGGCCTACCCATTTCACCCTGGTAGTGGTTTTTTTTCCTCTTCACACAGGAGTGTTGACTGGATATTGGAAACTGTTTCCTGTAGGTTGAAACCAGTGCATTTAAAGCGGCAGAAGAGGTGGATTGTGGTATCTAGCTCATTTCACAGTGGAGCAGTTTATCTTCCACCAACAGTACCCATCTTTTCAGTTTCACCTAGGAAGAATGTTCTGTACCACAGGAGAGGTGGAAAGGGGAGCCTAGTCATTTTCACTGAGCTTGGTTATTCTCACCCAGCAGAGGACTGTTGTCATAACTAGTCCGTTTTACATCTGAGCAGTTTCTCCTGAAGCAGGAAATACAGTCACATTCCTCCTATTCAGTTTCACCCAGATAGGTTTTTCTCTCTCATAAGAGAGCTACATGGTAATACCTTGGCAGTCTGACAATGAGCGATAACTCAGGAGAGATGTGGATAGTGGAACCTAGTCAGTTTCCTGGTTTCAACCTACAGGAAATTCATTAGTTTCATTTATCCAGTCCACACTGGTTGGAAGGTATGAGCAGACAACAAGAACCTAATGGATGTAATTTCTGGCCAATGAGTGATTTTCCCAACAGCAACGTAAGCCAGTAGCACGCAGGCAGCTACTACAGCTTAGGGATGTGTGAACAGAACGCAGTTCAGACTTTCAGATGTTTGGACATTCGGTCCAAAAGCTTAGTTTGAGTTCATGGATTCAGTCCCGCAGAGTTCGGACCCCCCGAATGTTCAGAAAGTTCAACAGCATGGAGTCTTGAGGCATTCCCCATGGGGGCATGGCAGACTGTCGGAGACACAGCAGCATCAGAGCCACAGCAGAGACTGGGAAGGCTTGGGGCTTGGCACCCCAGGTTTCCTGGGCAGGCAGACTCAGCGCTTGGCCCCTGGGGGTGCCCGTGGCACCATGGCTGGCTGTCTGAGTCCCAGCGATAGCAGCAGCAGCAGAGGCTGGGAAGGCTTGGGGTTTCGTGGCTGGCCTGGCACCCCTACATGGCCAGGCACTGCAGGCTACCAGGCATTGGTGGTAGAAGAACCCATGGTACGGCGGAGGCAGCAGCAGTGGACAGGCAGCATGGCATGAGCATTGGAAGGGAGGCTGAGGCAGGGTTCAAGCTTGGAAACCAGGGTGGGCAGACAGGCAGCGTGGCATGAGAGGCAGTAGGGAGGGCAGGATGGGACCTTGGAAGGGCACTCAGATAGGCTGGTGAAGACTGTGCAGCACGAAAGAGAGCCAGTCAGATAGGTAGGCTGAGATAATCTAGCCAGAGGCCAACTGGCAGGCTTACAGTTTCCCAATGCCAACCTGCATCATGAGGTCAGTCAGATAGGCCAGCTGAGGCCATCTAATGAGAGAGAGAGAGAGAGAGAGAGAGAGAGAGAGAGAGAGAGGCAGGCAGTGTGGGTGCCATGTATTGGGAGGAAGGGACAGTACCTCAGCAGCAGCAGCCCAGATTGAGAAGCTCCGTCCCAAGACTGCCCCTGGCATGGGATGGTGTGTGCCACTGCACCATCAATCCATGTCCAGGGACAGCTCGGGGAATCCCAGCAGTGGAAGGTTCACCTTAAGGAACAACAACGCTTCACCAACTTGGCCCCCAGTCTCAGGCGGTGCGGTGATCAAATGTCCCCCACTATAGAGAACACCCACTCACTGAGGACACTTGTTGGTGGGCAGGACAACAGAGCCTTGGCCACTTTGGACAGGGCTGGTCACACATCCCTCCAAGAGCTGTGTCGCCACCATGTTCTGCCTCTTCCATCAGCACTGTCAGTAGTGCAGCAGTAGCAGCCAGTTGAGGCCCAGAAGCATCAGTGCACCATGGAAGAGCTGGAGTGGGGGCAGCTGCCAAGTACATCAGCAGCTGCAGGACGTGGAGGGTGGTGTGGCTTCATCTGATGTTGAAAGGAAATGTTGGTGGAAATGATTTCACTCAATGGTCAGCCCTTCTCGGTGGTTAGAGACATGTGGTTTAGGTGCGTGATTGGCTTCCTGGGCCCTCAGTTTAAGCTGTCCTCGTGCACCACCCTGAGTTGGCAGGTGATGCTAGAGCTTTAAAGGAGCGGTTGAGGGAGTAGATGGCAGGGGCTGGGGGTGCCACCATCCACTTCACCTGTGGTCAAGCAGAAACGCACTGCATGCCTACATGGCAGTGACGGCGCACTGGTGGCAGGACCCGGAGGCGTTGTTTGGGAGTGGCAGGAGGGGTTCCAAAGCATGGTATAGGTGGGCGCTGCTTCAGGCGGAAGTCATGGACAGTCCCCACACTTCTCAGAACATCGAGGCAGCCCTGACTGCCATTGTGAGGTCACACCAGGTGACCAAGGGGTGCGTGGTGATGCACAATGCGGCCAACATATTTAGGGCAGTACGTGAGGGGGCTTCAACAGCTTCCCTTGCAATGCACACACCCTTCATCTGGTGATCAGGGATGCTCTGGGCTTGGGAGAGAAGGGGATTAGGGCTGGCACCCTTAGCTCCCTGATTGAGTGGGGGAGGAACCTGGCTGGTTTCTTTAACTGGAGCGTGAAGGGCAGTGACCTCCTCCAGACAAAGAAGGCAGAGCAAGGTTCCCCAGTGCACCAGCTAGTGCAGGATGTGTCCACCCAGTGGAATTCCAGTGATTCCACGTTCCTGGTGCTAGAGTGGCTTCTAAAGGAGAAAGTCACCTTGCATCAGGTTCAACTGGTGATGGAGAGTGGGGCACGTCCAGGGTACAATGGGGTGGAATGGGAGATCCTGGCTCACACTGTCTTTGTTCTCAGACCGTTCCTGGTCATTTATTTATTTATTTATTTATTTCAAAGCATTTTTATCCCGCCCCTCCTGCAAAGCAGCCCGGGAGTCCATCAGCTCCTCCATGGCCACCATCAGCCAGGTGACCCCTCTGGTCCAGAGTCTCCTCAGGAGGCTGGATGATATTCTCCAGGGGCAGGATTGTGGCCCTCAGGGCAAGAAGCTGGTGGCTGAGGTGGCTGTCTTGGTGTGGCAGCTGAAGGCAGGGCTGAAGGCACGGTTTTATTAGCTCCTGCAGTGGGAGGAATATGTGTTGGCAACCATGCTGGATCCCAGGCTCAAGGGCAGCATGGCATGCCAGACACTGCTCTATGGCCACTGGAAGGGTTTTCTGGTGGAGAGGGTCAAGCAGGCAAAGAGGGCTCTGGCAGCAGCAGCAGCAGGACGCCCCTGGGGATGGTGGGAGCAGTCACCCCTTTCAACTGGTGGGGTCTATCCCTGCCCCCAGTCCTAGCAGTAGCAGCACCAGAAGCAGGCTGATCAGCAGCAGCACCCCTAGTGCTTCTGGATGACGTGGATGATGTGGATGGACAGCCCTTCTTGCCTGTAACGTAGACCCCAAAACCCTGAGAGGGGGTCCTGGTGCTGAAGTGGCTGCTTCTTGATGACGTGGAATGACAGCTCCCCATGAGCGGAATGATGGCCCCAGAACCCTGATGGTGGGTCCTGGGGCTGGAATGGCTGGCTGTTTCTTGATGCGGTGGAATGACGGCTCCCCATGTGTGGAATGACGGCCTCAGAACCCTGGTGGTGGGTCCTAGAACTAGAGTGGCAGCTTCTGGATGAAGTGGAATGGCAGCCCTCCCTGTCTGGAACATAGGCCCCAGAACCCTGATGATGGGTCCTGGGACTGGAGTGGCTTCTTCTTGATGCCGTGGAATGTCAGCTTCCCATGAGCAGAATGATGGCCCCAGAATCCTGACAGTAGGCCCTGGGGCTAGAGTGGCAGCTTCTGGATGAAGTGGAATGACAGCCCTCCCTGCCTGGAATGTAGGCCCCAGAACCCTGATGGTGGGTCCTGGGGCTGGAATGGCTTGCTCTTGCTTGATGCGGTGGAATGATGGCTCCCCGTGGCCACAATGACGGCCTCAGAAACCTGATGGTGGGTCCTGGGTCAAGAATGGCAGCTTCTGGATGCAGTGGATGGACAGCCCTCCCTGCCTGGAATGTAGGCCCCAGAACCCTAATGGTGGGACCTGGGGATGGAGTGGCTGCTTCTTGATGCAGTGGAATGACAGCTTCCTGTGAGTGGAATGCTGGCCCCAGAACCCTGACGGTATGGCCTGGGGCTGGAGTGGCAGCTTCTGGATGACATGGATGGACAGCTCTCCCTTCCTGTAACGTAGGCCCCAGAACCTTGATGGTGGGACCTGGGGCTGGAGTGGCTGCTTCTTGATGCCAGGTATAACACCTAAATCTATCTTATCTAATCTAATCTAATCTAAATAAATGAAACTATGATGTAAATATGTGGAAATGGGTGAAATAGGAAGAGGATGGCAATGGATTGGGAGGAACACAAACTGCTGAGAGAGGGAGACTTCTGAAAACACCTGCTGACAGGATCAGTGGCTATCTCAGAAGGAGTTGGAAGGGGGGAGGGCAAAGACTTTTGTTACTTGCTGCGCCTGCCTTTCCACAAGCCTCATTGGCTCTGTGCAGTCTAGCCCGTGGCCAATAGCAGACTGCCAAGCCAGTGGTCTGGGGAAAAGAGGGATGGGGATTAGGCAGGCTCGCTGCTAGTCCAAGCCACTCTCCACCCCTGGGGCCAGGAAGTCTGCTCCTCAGCTCTGCCCCCCCGCTCCCTGGGCCTGCCAGCCAGGGTTGATTCACAGCTCTACCCAACGGTATCCTCGGAGCTGATTCTGAGGCAAGTGGTCAATTTCACTTGAGATTGCCATTTCCCTCAGCCAGAAGGAGCGCTTTGAACATAGTCAGTTTCACACCTTAGCGCTTTCTCTGCCAAGGAGGTGAACCAGCCCCATCGCCCTAGTCAGTTTCAACCAGGAGGCTGAGGAGGAGGTTTCTCCTCAACCTGGATGATAGTTCCAGCCAGTCAGTTGTGGAGAAACCTCTCATAAGTAAAAGCTTACTGACCTCCGTGGAGGTAAATAAGGGTGCTCGGACTCTAGGATCGAGGTCCCATGCACTTAAATGGATGTGTTACTTGCATGACCAGCACCAACAAAATGTTCTAAAGGTATAGTCTTTTTCTTTCCTACTCGACTACAGCAGAAAAAAAGCAGCTTAGAAGCCATGACTATGGGTTTCCTAAGCAAGGAGAAAACTAAAATTTGTTTCCCTAAGTAGGTAAAGAAGGGTGCTCGGTGTCTAGGATCAGATTCCCATGCACAGGAATGGATGCAAACATTCCCGGCCAGTACAAACAAAATTTTTAAAAACAACATCCACTTTTTTTCTTATTCAATCACAGCAGATTAGAACCCATGACCTAAGGTGCCTTCCTAGGCAAGGCAACTCAGCACTAGAACACCAATTCCTGACATGTTGAAGTTAGAATTTTTCTCCCTAAGTCGATAAAGAAGGGGGCTCAGGCTCTAGGATTGGGGCCCCGTGAACAGGAATGGACGCGAACCTTCCATGGCCAGCACCACCAAAATATTGTATAGGTACTGTTTTTTTCCCTTCTATTTGACAATAGCAGCAGAACATGGGATTAGAACCCATGACCATGTGCTTCCTGGCCAAGTAGTCTCACCACTAGTTAGTTAGCTAGTTATAACTAGCATGGCCTATTCACCATGACCAGATAAAAAAATACAAATAATACAAATGAATATGATAAATAAAATCATATACATTCCTTAAGGGCAGACATAACAAAGCCAATTAGCTCCAGCTAAATCAATGCTTGCTAAGCTCCTGAGCCACCCTGGCCACATTGATTATAATAAATAAAAACATATACATAACTTAAGGATGGACATAACCATGCCAATTAGCTCCAGCCAAGTCAGTGCTTGCTAAGCTCCTGAGCCATCCTGGCAACATTCAAAATTATATCAGACGCTTTAGTCATGCTAAAGAATTAAAGTAACTGTAGAGGAGTGGAATGAGGCCTCTGAGCAAACCATGTGGCCAAATGGATCTCTCTGAAATGCATAGTAAGTGGGCAACCAAACAATAAGTGGAGCAGATCTTCAATATAGCCTAAATTACAAAGACATAACCTATTTTTATATGGGATGCCAGCACGTCTCCCCATGAGGACTTTAGTTGGAAGTAAATCAAAATGAAGTAGGGTAAAAGCCCTGAGTAACTTGGGATCCTCCAATATACCCAGGTATAATTAAAACCCTGAAGTAGGCTTAAAAACTCTATAGAATGGAGCACTCCTGGACATCGGGTATTTTCAGACATTACGAGATCACAGTGAACCACGGTGAATACCCACCTGTGGTCAATGTGTCTCGAACGTCTGTTTGTCAGCTGCCAGATGTTCGCCACGGTCAATCCGCACATGGGATCAATTTGAACCACGCTTCCCGGGCTAGCCGGGGGAATGTCCCGGGAAGCATGGTCAAAGAGATCCCCAGTGGGGACCAAAAAAAAGTAATGTCTGGCCGGGCGCCACGGCCCTGGATCACCGGTGGGATCCCAGGCTGTGGCGAATCCGGCCCGACGCGGCGGCCGCATTGGCCCCGCCACCCGCCCGTCTCCCAAGAGGGTGGACGGCAGGAGCGTGTAGGGGGCGGGGCCGTGCGACCGCACGTTGCGCCACACGGTCCTGCCCCCTCCCAGATTCCCCACCGGGATCCCCCCGGCACGTCTGTTGCGGCGTGACGGGGTGACCCCGGCGGGGAATGAATGGGTTGATTTCGGTACAGGGCCAACGGGCCCCGTAACGTCTGAAATCACCCATCTTTATAGGATGTCCCAAGTTCGCCTGAATGGCTTGGTCCCCAAGTTGTTTTTTGATAATCAGCTTCCTACTATAAGCTGGGAGAGTTCTTAACATATCCGGGGACAACCCCAGATCCTGAAAGGAGCCTCACCACTAGAGCACCAAACCCTGATGCTTGTAAGTTAGAATTTTTGTCCCTAAGTATTTTGTCCCTATGTATTTTTGTCCCTACGTACCCTTGTACCCAAGGGTGCTTGGGCTCTAGGATCGGGGCCCCAGACACAGGAACGGATGCGAACCTTCCATGGCCAGCACCAACAAAATTTTCTAAAGGTACTGCCTTTTTCTCTCCTATTTGACAAAAGCAGCAGAATAGGGGATTATTCCTGAGCAAGGAGCCTCACCACTAGACGACCAAGTGCTGCTGCTTGATAGCTACAATTTTTGTCCCTAAGCAGGTAACGAAGGGTGCTCAGACTCTAGGATCAGGACCACATACACTTAAGTGGACCAAACCTTCCACAGCCAGCACTAACAAAATGTTCGAAAGGTATGGCCTTTTTCTTTCCTACTCGACTACAGCAGAAGAAGAGACAATTAGAAGCCATAACCATGGCTTTTCCGAGCTAGGAACTGCACCAAAAAACCAACAAGCCCTGCTCTGTGTAAATGAGACTTTTTGTCTCTAAGTAGGTAAAGTAGGGTGCTCGGCATCTAGGATCTGCTTCCCATGCACAGGAATGGATGTGAACCTTCCCAGTAGAGGTGGGACCCCGGGGCAATTACCGGATACCGGATTTACCGGTTTCCGGTTCTCAAAGAACCGGATTCTCGGATTAAATCCGGTATCCGGTACCGGTTTTATTCCATTGATTTCAATGGGGTACTGTGTCCCCATTGAAATCAATGGAATA
>QEPC01002135.1:1831814-1848073 GCA_003113815.1 Sphenodon punctatus | reverse complement strand
TTAACACCCCCCCAACCCCCCAGGGATCACCCCTACTACAAGTTGACTGTACCTTCAGCGGAGCTCCGGGTGCGGCAGCGGCGGGCGGTCCGGTAGCCTCAGCGCCGGCTGTGGCTGCCGGCGTCAGAGATGCTCTAGGCCTTCCGGGGAAACCCGGGGGACACACACCCCCCAGGGATCAGGTATATACTTACCGGCGGCTGCGGGGACGTCGCGGCCACTGGTGCTGGGGGGGGGGGCTCTTTTTTAAAAAAAATCCAGGCTGGGCAGGGTGGGTGGGGGGGTGTCCCCCCTTCCACCCGCGCAGCCTGGACTCAGGGAGGTTTTTTTTTTTTACTTTTTTGGTGGGACTTTTACATTGCAGCCATTCATTTAAATGGCTGCAATGTAAAAAAATCCGGTACCGGGAATCCGGTAACGGGACCAGATTTCGGGTAATGCCGGTACTCCCAGTACCGGCATTATCGGATACCGGATTTACCGGCACGCCCACCCCTACTTCCCAGCCATCACCAACAACATTTTCATAAGGTACTGCCTTTTCCTTTCCTACTCGATCACAGAAGATTAGGACTCATGACCATGGGTTTCCTGGGAAAAGAGCCTCACCAAGGCCTGCTTCTTGTAAGTTAGAATATTTGTCCCTAAGTAGATAAAAAAGGGTACTCGGGTTCTAGGATTGGGGCCCCATGCACAGAATTGGACACGGAACTTTCACGGCCAGCACGAACAAGATTTTTTAAAGGTACTGCCCTTTTCTCTCCTATTCAACAACAGCAGCAGAACAGGGGATTTGAACTGGGTTCCCTGAGCAAAGAGCCTTACCACTAAAGCACCAAGAACTGGTATGTGGGGGAACATAAAATAGAACAGGTAAAGCAATACAAATACTTAGGGGTGCTTGTGTCTGCAATCCGCTCCTGGAATGCCCATTTTAAGGCTGCTAGAATTGTGGCCAGAGCTACCGGACGAGGTATCGCCAGTTTTTACTGGAATAAAAGGAGTAGATTATTCAAACTGTCCAGTAAACTGGTCAAGGTTAAGATGATTCCACAATTCCTCTATGGGGTACAAATTTGGGGGGCTCATAAATTGAATGATTTAGAGGTGAAGCAGAATAGAATTCTGAGAATTATCTTGCATCCTCCCCGATATACCCCAGCAGCCCTGCTGAGAGCGGAGGCAGGCATGCGTAGCGTTGCATTGCAAGCCAAATTGGCTATTATTAAATATTGGCTGTGTCCGCAGCTGTTACCTTCTGGCTCATTGGCTAATTTGGCAGTACAATATGTTGTGGGCAGTTGGTTTGAGCAAATTAATAACATTTTGGGTTTCTCGGTAATGTATACTTTGTCCTTCTCGTTTGACAAAATTTGGTCAGAAGTCAAAACATGTATTTGTGATCAAGAACTGCAAAATGAATATACTTTAATTCAGGCACAGAAAATTTCTCAGTTGTGTAGGAAATCATGATACTTCCCCAGGGACCCAGTTACCTGGTTAAAATCAGGAAGTAATGGAAGAATAGCTCTGATCCTGGCCAGATTGAACGTATTCCCATCAGTTTATATGACGGGAAGTTTAAAGGGTATCCCAAAGGAAGAAAGATTGTGTCTGGACTGCTGGAAGAACCAAAAGAAACGTATAGAATCAGTGGCTCAAATTCTTTTGGTTTGCTCCTCCTACCAACATTGGAGGTCAATTTTTATAGCTCCTGTCCTAAAATCTTTAGGTCCCGGGGCTGCACGGACAGAAGTCCTACTCTCAGATAGGGACTTTATAGGTTCCTTAAATGTGACAAAATTTTTGACAGTAGTTCTTAATTTTAAAAGTAAGTTATAAGGGTGAAGCCCAGATGACCCCCAGGCCTTGGAACACAAGGTGGGGACAATTCCATATTTTAAGCCTTCAAGATATCTGGCGTGGACTCTGGAATTGGGTTGTGCCTGGTTGGCCCTCCTTATCATTTGTGTATATCGGTGTAAATGAGGTTTATAGTGGTAGATTTGTAATATTCTTATTTTTAGATTGTTCTGTTCTATTTATATATATACGTATTATGATGTATACATTTTTTTTGATATTGTTTGTACAATGGTCGTTGGCTACGTAATAAAATTTTACTTACCTTACCAAGAACTGCTGCTGTCTAATGAGTATTTTTGTCCATAAGTGGGTAAAGAAGGGTGCTCGGACTCTTGGATAGGGGCCCCATGCACACGAATGGACGCGAACCTTCCATGGCCAGCACCAACAACATCTAAAGGTACACCTATTTTCTCTCCTACTCAATGACAGCAGCAGAATAGGAGATAAGAAACCATGACCGTGGGTTTCCTGAGCAAGGAGTCTCAACATTAGATGTCGCGTTGCGTGTCTCTTTTTTACAAAAGGAAAGAGAGCTATGTTTCCCAACAGATCTGGTCTAACTGGATTGGGCCACTCTTTCCCAAGTTGTATAAAATGAGTTTACACTTTACTTTGATGCCAAGCTAGCAAAGCAAGTATTGTAAAATGACAATATATTTATAAATAAATGGAACATGAGACTTAAAATATAAAAAATAGGCATAGTTTACTTAAATTTAAATAGAAAATATCAGTAGCTTACATAGAATGGTATTGATAGCCAATCAAAGTTACATGATCTAAAAAACATTTATATTGTAAGAAAATAGCTTCTAAAGGCTTAACATATGCTCAATTCATTGTCTCAAAGATATCAAGAATAATACATTACATTCTTCCCAGTTCTTCCCTTTTTCTGCCATGATGGTGAGAGAGAAACCCCAACATATTGTAGGATTTCAATCTGAAAATGCAAAGCTAGTGTCAACCTTCTTAAAGCAAAGTTTGCCAGAAGCTGACATTCCTGAGCAGTGATGCTGATGACATCAGTTAGCATGGAAATATACAGGATTCCAATTGGATCTCTTAATTAAAGAGACTGAACAGAGAGTCAGATTTCCTTCAAGGTTTGAATAAAACCTCATATTTCCATCAAAATTAATTGTCAGATTACAGAGAGAACTGACCACAGCTTCAAGGTTTTTAAACCAATTAGTGGAAGCAGATGTGCTAGCTAGGAAAAATTAAAACTTCTCACTTTGGAGATGTTCATGGCTGGTACCATTTGTCATTTAGACATATAGACTGATAAGGCCCTTGGTCTGGCCTCCAACTTTAGCCATTTTTTTCATGTTTCCTCAGATACGGTGAAAAGTTCACTGAGAAGTTTTTTAAAAGTTCATTGGAACACAGCTGAGGAGGCCTCAGCCTGAACCAAGGTACATATAGAAACTGATTTTAAAAATCAATGCAGTAAAACACAAGTTCGAGCCATCCACCGTCCTCTTGAACTGAGCCGAGCCATGATTTTCCTGCCCCCCCCTCTTGGGGCTGCGGGACTGCAGACTTACCTCTCAGCTGTGCGGGCTTGACCTGGGGTGGAGCTGCCACCTGGGGGATTGAAAAGCAGTGGTGAGTCTCCGGCGGCACCAGAGGCATGCACCAGGGCAGCGCACCAAAGGGTTGTGCGCACAAGGGCGCGCCCTTTTGCGCTCCCTTCGGCGCTCCCTGGAGCTGGAGCCCAGGGTTTGACAACTGGTTTTCAGAACTTTGCTGAGTTGGTGTGTGCTAAGTAGGCTCTCTTGAGTCTTATGTTGATCTAACTTTTGCTTGGTGTGATAAATTCTGTTTTTAGGAGGGTTTCCTCCAGGGTGGGAGGGAGAATATTTCCATTATTCTTTTTGGGGCCCATTTTCCTTTGGGAAGGGATTCTGGTTTTTCGGGAGAGTGAGCTGGGTGGCTGACTAGTAGATATGTTGGCTATTAAGAGGATTCAATTGGAGTGTTCGGCTAGCCGCCCCCCCCTTCTCATAATCTCCCGAAGCAGCGGCGTTTGGACCAATTTTTTCCCAAAGTACCCCGTCAGAAGGTGCAGATTTATACCGAGCTGGCGTCAGATACGCCTTCTAAGGCAGTGTTTGGGCAATTAGTGCCTGAGGGTTTGCAAAGCAATCTCCCCTCTGGTTCAAGGCATTCAACGCCGATGGGTTCTTATAAATGGGATTATTTACGATCTCCAGGTGGACTGGAAGTCCCTCAAATGGATGTGTCGTTAACACAATTTCTTACCAACCATGTCGCACTGACTGCAGACTCTGTCCGTTTTATGTGCACACAAGTGCGTCAAATCCATGACAAATTAGATCTTATGCTCTTTCCAAATTCTGGTGGCAGGGGGCCAAAGTCAGATCTTTCTGCTTCTGGTGTAGGCGGGGTTACAAGAGCACCTCCGTCACAGGTTCCTTTACCCGCTAATAGGCAAGCGGGACCTTCTAGAATACTGGGGCAGAATAAAGGTTTGGGCGTTGTACCTCGATCTCCTCAAGATACCGCCAATGGTGATCCAGCCATATTAGACCCCCGATCGCTATTGCTTTCCAGGCAGGCAGATCTCTATAAGCTATTGCCGCTAAATTTAGTCTTCACGATATTCCCTTTAGAGGGTAGGCATCCCCCTGCTTGGAGTTCGTCCCTGGAAATAGCTGAGCACCTCAGACTCCTGTTAAATAACCCAGTGCAAAGGTTTTTTCCTATTACAAGATACGACATTAAGTCGGATAATCATTTATTTCCCACCTGAGTTAAGTAGTTAATGTAGAATTTGCTTCCTTGGATGTTATTGAATGTATTTGGTCAGCTAAAGAATCCTTGGAGGAGAGATCGGTATATCTATCCAGGGCTTTTCAATCCAATGCGGGGGATGTTCTGACTCACCACAAACAAGAAATGCCGGCAGGCAGGCAGGGAGGTCTGGGCAGAACTAATTTAGAACCGAGGAATCAACAAATTAATCAGGCTGCCCCCCCGTGTGTCCCGCCCCCTCCTCCCTGTAATGAGATCTTAGAACCTGTGTTGGTGGCCCCGACACCCCCGCTGCGGGAAGCAAGTTCATGAAATATGGAAGTGGGCCCTGGGCTTTCACCAGGACCAGGTCCTTCAGTACAGCAGTCAACAGTGCCCCCCCCTCGATACATCCTGTTACCCACCAGTATGGTGGTCGTGGGGCTAATGACCCTGCTGAATTACAGCTGCTAGCCAGATTGGACTCCTTGTGCTCCCAGTTAAATTTACTTAGAGCTAAGGAGGGGCTATCAGGAAGGTCCACCCGTTCGATGAATGGCAGGAGAAGGAATCTTATTTCTGAATCTGGATATGCAAGAATAAGGTCATTAGATCTTTCCGTTGTTGAGGTGATCTGGCCCTCTTCCATTGAGAGGGCAGGTATGATAAGGTCATCTTATGACCTAATGGGGGATGTTCAAGCGCCTGCTGAAGGGAGGGAGGAGGGTCTAAATGGTCCCCATCCGGCTTTGTTTCAGGAGGAGGGCCAGTCCGAGGACAAGGCGGAGGCCAATTTAGGATTAAGTTTACCAAAGTCTCCGCCAGGTAATTTGGTCTCTCTAGTTGTAGCTGCCCGGACTTCCTATGAGGGGGTCCAGGAGAGAATTCCAGATCAACCTGGTAGGGGGGAAAGAGATACAGACTCCCGTGGGGTGGACAGGCCTCCATGACAATCATGGTTGCCTCCCATCCATATAGCTTCTTGGAATATCTCTGGGTGGAAGGCGCGTTGTCAAGAAGCGGGCTTTTTTTCCAGGTTGAGGATGTGGGACATTTGTCTAGTTCAGGAGATGTGGATGCTGGAGGAAATTAAGATGCCGGGGTTTTTTATCATTTCAACGAGATCCTGTCCATCTAGGTTTGGCGGTCGCCCCAGTGGGGGATTGGCCCTGGTCAGTCCCAATTCTTTTAATATTTCTGTGACCTTAATAAACAGTTATAAGTCATACTTTGCTCTCTATCTTTGTAAGCTTCCCTCAGCAACAGAGCTGCTGATAGGTAATATTTATATTACCCCGTCAGCTTCTGTTTTTTTCGTTGAGGATATTTGGGGAGAAATCTCCTTGTAGGGTTGAGAATGGGCAACTGTTATTTCCCGCAGCTTCCCTCATTATTGGCAGAGACTTTAATGCCAGGGTGGGGGACTGGCAGGGGTATGGGGGATTTTCTCCCCCTTGGGAAGTGCCTCACCGAAACACACAAGATAAACCTTAATGCTAGATCCATGAAGGAGCTGGTGGAAGACCAGGGGTTGGTGGTTTTGAATGGGAGATTGAAAGGCGACCGAGATGGTTGCTTTACTTTTCACTCCCCGCAGGGGTCAAGCATAATTGATTTCTTTTTAACATCCCTCTCTTCATTCTCAAGTGTTCAGGACTTAGCAGTTCTGATGGTTACATACTCAACCCATTTTCCGTTGCAGTTAACCTGGGAGGACTCTAGAAGTGCTACAATGAAGGGTAGTGTAGTGGGCCAGAATAATAACCAGTTAACTCAGGCGGTTTACCAATGGATGCGCTGGTCTCCGCCGGCGGCACTTCATTTCCAGGCACTGGTGGCAACCCCAGCTCTGGAACATCTATGTCTAGCTATTAAATCGGGGGAGATGGACGGGCTGGAAGGCCTTACAGCTGTTATGGCCTGTCTAGAGCCCCTGTTCTATCCAGGGACATAATCTCCCTCCTTTTTGGAGGGCCGGGACGTAAGTTGGTTTGATAAGGAGTGCCGGAAGGCACAGGCTCATCTCGGACAGTTGGCATCATTGTTGAAACGATGCCCGTCCAAGGCAAATAGATTGTCTTTTTTAGCATCTAGACAAAGTTATCGGAAATTGTTGGCCTCTAAACGCTAGTCTTTCTCCAAAGACAGTGGGCCCGGTTAGAAAGGGCGGCTACGAGTGGGGACTCTGCACAGTTTTGGGGCTGCATTAAAAAACTGAAATGGGGTGGCGACATGATGTCCTCGGTTAAGTTATCGCCAGAGGTTTGGGTGGAATTTTACCGTGATATCTTTTCGCTCCCCCAGCCAGTGGGATGGACCCCATGGTAGGGGATTTTGATACCTTCCCTCACTGGCCGCCTGTGCAGGAAGAGGAAGTGTTGGAGTTGATAACCCAGTCCAGGAGCGGGAAGGCACAGGGGATGGATCTGGTCATGGCAGAATGTTTAAAGCAGACCCCCCAATGGTGGGCAGGTATTCTGGCCCCAATTTTTACCTATATTAGTGCATCAGGGAGAATACCCATGGGCTGGATTAATGGCATAGTGATGCCTATATTCAAGAAAGGCAACCCTTGGGCACCGGGGAAATATCGACCAATTACCCTCTTGAGTGTAATTGGTAAGCTGTATGTGAGGCTCCTGTTATTTAGATTTCAGGACTGGTTAGAGGAGAGGAGGATTATTGTACCCGAACAGGCCGGATTTCAGAGAGGCCGCTCTACGGTGGATCATGCAATGGTCTTGGCCCATCTAGTAAAGAAAGTAACTGGTCAGGGCTGGAAGATTTATCTATGCTTTATAGACTTAAAAATGGCGTTCGACTCAATTTGGCGAGCGCGTTTATGGGGGAAGTGGAGAGAGCTGCAGATTGATCCTCGGCTTTTGGCCCTGATCATCCGCTTGCATGAGAACAACACATTACAGGTGAAGTTTAACAGGGAGGGGGTTTTATCCCAAAAAGTGGAAGTGCATAGGGGGGTGAGACAGGGGTGCCTCTTGGCCCCGAGTTTGTTCAATATTTTCTTGAACGATCTTCCTAAATTTATGGCAGAAGTTGATACTCATCCCCCCCCCCCCCCGCGAGTTGGCCCCTACGGGGTGGGGAGTATGCTTTATGCCGATGACACAATTTTGATCTCGTGCTCTCCTGTGGGGCTTTGCCAGGCGATGCAACGGATGGGGGAGTATTGTCAGCAAGAAGGGCTAGAAATTAATTATGGGAAGACCAAGGTCCTGGTTGTTGGACAAAGGAAACACAGAACTAAGCATGTATGGAGGATTGGGGAGCACCAGATATTACAGGTTGATAAGTTTCAATACCTGGGGGTGTTTTTTTCCAACTCACCTTGCTGGCGCGATCATTGGCGATTGGCTAAGACCAGGGCGGATCAGGCAGGGAATGCCCTTCGTGGCTTTTTCTTTGGCAAAGGCGGCCAGTTGATTGTACCAGTTATTCATTTATTCCAGGCGAAGGTGATAGCGCAGCTGCTCTATGCCTTCCCGGTTTGGGGATTGGGCTTTTTGGAGGACTTAGAGACAATTCAAAATGGGTTTTTGAGGGCTATCTTGGGGGTCCCGAGGGGTACCCCTCAGGTCTTCTTAAGACTTGAGACTGGCTTGGTCCCATTGAGGGTGCTGGCAGTCCAGTCGCTGGTTCGCTTTTGGCTAAAAATTAATTCACTCCCGGCTGGAGGGGCTTCCTTGCTGGCGAGGGCATGGCATGAGGGTCTATTGTGCCCATGGCTGGAGAACATGGAGGTGGTTATGGGGATGTTGGGTCTCCCGCGGGCAGTATTACTGTCTATGAATGTTAAGCAGGCTATGAGCTTGGTCAAACGCAGACTGAGAGACCAGCAGATACAAATTGAGGCTGACCTGTTACAATCGCAGAGGGTGAATCCAGTCTACAAGATCCCTGCTTCTCCGTTGGGTGAAGGGAGTTATCTGGGACTTTGGGGGGAGTTTGCAACGAGAAGAGCATTTACCTGCCTTCGCTTTGGGATGTTCCCCTCAGCTATAATCGAAGGTCGTTATAGGGGGATACCCTGGAAGGACAGGACATGTCTGCTCTGCTCGCTGCAAGTTCTGGATACGGTACAACATATTCTTTTGGTGTATCCTAAACATACTGCCAAGAGGATAATGATCCAAAGGACCCTGAATCAAATACAGTCGAGGCTTTTTCATGCTGACCCTCTGGACTTATGTTTTAGATTATAAGGCTACTGACTTAACCTGGGCGGTAGCAGTTTTTGGCAAAGCGGTCTGGAGGAGGAGACAAGAGTACTTAATGGGGAAAGAACTTTCTTAAGCGGTATCCCTAGTGGATAAGACTTAGTATGGGAGTCATTTGTGGCTTGTATTTTTGGGTTGTTTTTATTATTGTGTATATTTATTTGTATGTATTGCATTAGGTGCAAGTATGATATTCCGTTGTTCGTGAGTAAAATTGCCAATAACCTTCGGTTGAGGCAAATAAAGTTATTCATTCATTCATTCATTCAATGCTATTGGGGAAAACCAGGGCAAAAAGTTGAATTTGTGAATAATGTTTATAAGTGTATCTTTTTTGTTAACATTGCCTGTTAATTTTTGTATGTAATGTGAATGTGGTGCGATGTTTTTTACGCTTGTTTGTTTTGGTAATGCTGCCAATAACTTTTTGTTACGGCAAATAAAATCTTTATTCATTCATTCATTCATTCACAAGTTCAATACATTGAAACAGAAAGTTAATATATTGAAACTCAAAATCAATTCATTAGGAACACAGATGACCAAAAAATATATGCTTATAATAGGAAATACATGACATAGATAACCAAGCTCTGCTGGTTGACAACTTGAATTTTTGTCCCTTAGTAGGTAAAGAAGGGTGCTCGAACTCTTCGATCAGGACCCCATGCATACGAATGGATGCGAACTTTCCACAGCCAGCACCAACAAAATTTTCTAAAGGTACTGCCTTTTTCTCTCCTATTTGACAACAGCAGCAGAACATGGGTTTCCTGAGCAAGGAGCCTCACCACTAGACCACCAAGCCCTGCTGTTGATAAATAGAATTTTTGTCCATAAGTAGGTAAAGAAGGGTGTGTCACGGGTTTGGGGGTCTGCACCCCCACTTTACCGGGTTTGAGTGACTCAGTTTCCCTTGCGCACAGTTCTCTTGAATCAGTTCTCTCTATGGCTAATTCAAGTGTGCCACAATGAAACTCCTTTGTCACACAAGGGCCCGATCCTTCCAGTTTACAGACTCTTTACTCTCTGGGTTCACAAGAGCTTGAGGGCTCTTGTAGCTCACTTGTGTTCCAATATTAGACACCTTCCACTTCTTCATAAAAGAAGTAAGTTTATTGATTACATAAACAAGATATTTGTAACAGAGTAGTAACTAGAAATAAAAGGTAAACATAACGCATTCCTAACTTATACTGGTTGAGTTCCTAAGTTATTCATCTTACCCTAGCGAGTCCACAAGTTCTGGTTTCTAAGTCATAAAGGCAATGACTGGGTATTTAGCTTAGAGAGCGAAATCCTGTCTCTCATTTCATGCTTCCCCAGCCTGCTGTCAAGCTGGTCATTCGTATGTAGATGCCCAAGATGGCTTTTGCAAGAAGAAGATTTTTTCCCTCTGGGATCTCTCTCCTTATATCTCCTGGAGGAAACTCCTAGCAAGTTCTCCAGGCTTCTAGAATTCCCTTTGTTCTCTCATCAGGTTTTCCTGTCTTTCTGCACGTAGTCAATGGCTACCTGCATTAGCATTGTTAATGACTCTGGCCATTCGTCTGGCCCCAATACACATGTTGGTATCTCTTTGTATTTTCTGTAGGCGGGTGACGTGTAAGAGCCCTAATTCGACTTGTACAGTTCTCAGAGTCAACATTACAAACATGAGGAACCTTTGACATTACATAGTATACATGTATAGTAACATTACATACATGCGAAGCCCTTGGCACCACACATTTACCAAACCTGTAGCCCTGTGTTACACGTGTGTGACCCCATGTTTGTCCATGACAGCGCCCACGTAAGATTGCATCATGAAGAGACTCGTCAGAGTCTCATAACATGCTGAGGCTGCCGTCTGGTATGTCCTTCCCGTGTGTGTAGGGGTCTGCACCCTCCGTACCTTTCCATGTGCTTGCATTAAAGGTAGACCATTGGTTTTCCAAACCATCTGTCAGCTGTGTGGGGCTATCGTGTTCCCATGTTTTCCACCATGTTGTAGTGGAGTAATACTGTGAATGGTACCTTGCGAGGTACCTCAGTAAGTGTTTGCCTAAAACTGTGACAAATGGGTTGGAACGCCATGTTAACAACCTTTGTTCCCCAGTCACAAACTTTGGCAGCCTGTTTCTTACTGGCTGTATGTCAGTGCCCATCAGAAGTATTAATAAGATACAACAGAGGAAGTGTGGAGTAATTTTTACACTACTGAGTACCACACCTTTGTTGTCTGTGTAACTCTGCATTTCCAAACACTTTTCACCAGGATCAATGTTGTAATTCCCAGTGTTGCCATGTGGCATTCTTATTTTCCATTTGGCTGTGATGCTGTGCCTTAATGTCTTTGCATTCCAGTCAATAGGCCAGGCAGAGATTGTTTCTGTGGGGGGGCTATTGTGAGCAGTCGTTCCTGTGCCCTGCCCCCAACCTCTGTCTGTCACCCCAGGATCCCCTGGGTCTGTATAACCATGTCTTTCTCCTTTTGGGGAGTCTGGCTCTGTTACCAGAATGTGAGACCCTGCAAGTATCCCTTCAGACATTCCCACACCAAACTCCGGAGGACTTAGGTTGTTGAGTGCAGCGCTTTGAGTCTGGACTCTGTAAACCATTTCCTCACCTCCAGCTTCTGCTTCAGCGGTTTTTCCCTGCTCCTGCTGCTTAGGTAAGACAGAGGTGCACAGTTCACTCTTAGACTGTTGCCCCAGGCTCTGTAGGATTACAGGGTGTTGCATTTCTATCCCTGGGGAAGAGATATCCCTCTTTCCCCCTCCATCCCGGGAAAAGTTTCCTGTACCTTCCCGCCTCCTCCTGAGGTAGAATCCTCCACCTCCCGGCTTCCCTGTAACCCTTTGGGTGCAGGTAGCCGCTTCCCACCTTCTCTTAAGGTAGGACAACAAACCTCCGGGTCCTTGTGCAACCCCCTAGGTTGAGTAGGGGCATTTTCAGCCTCTGACTCTCCCCCTGCGGTGGTTACTCTGTTTGATTCTGCAGGATTGGATCCCTCCTGTGTAAGGTGGGTTGCCAAGTCCTGGGCTTCAGAATCAGTTTGACCCATTTGCTTCACTTCCTGCCGTTCCCCATGTGAGACAGAAATTTGCAGTTCACTCCCCGAGTCTTGTCCTCCCCTGCCTTCTGGCTGGTTTGGGGACTCCTGTTTGGAGTTCTGCCACTGAGTGGAGTTCACCAGGTGGGGTACAGGACCTGTAAAGCCTTCCTGTAACCCTTCCCCTCCACTAGGTTTGTTCTGTGTCTGCCCATGGTTTAGGGGTAGAGGTGCAACTGAGTCTTGTTGTCCCTCCCCCTCCCTTACCGGGTTGCTCTTCTGCATCCATGTGTTTATATCATTCCCCACTAGCATTTCATTTTGTGCCTTTCTCGGGAGTACAGCCACCTGGATTGGTCCTTTTGCACCTTGCCATTCTAATTCTACAGTGGCAGTGGGCAAAATATCTGTGATCCCCGTTGCCAGTGAGACTACAACCTTTCTATGAGTGTTTATTTTATGTTTTGGGATCAAATCTTCCCGCACCATTACCATTTGTGCCCCGTTATCAATTCTCCCCACACAGTTTATTCCGTTAACTTTAGCAGGTTTGCGTAGTAACTGATCTGCTGTGGGTGGGTCATTAACCCTTCTGGGGACTGGCTGAAGTACAGATACAAAATTTGCACTAACATTCCCAATAATCTCCTCAACCTCTCTGTTACGGCTATGCAACTCTCTTTTTGGGGGGCTCTTTTACCATATGCCCTGTTTGTTTACAATTATAACATTGTCTTGGATCATTAGTAGGGAGTTGGAAGGTGTGTGCTCTTTGGAGTCTGCGTGATCCCTGTCTCCCTCCACCCCCATTCTCGTTTGGTTTGTTCTGGGTTAGGTTTGCTTGTTGAGATTGTGGATTGTATTCATTCTGCTTGTGGTAAAACCCTTGTTTGTATTTTTCCTCATTATGTGGGTTTCCCCCCCCATTATTTGGCTTTCTTTCCCCATAAGCTAAGATAGTATTTTCTGTGAATGCATCAGCCCTTGCCCCTGCCTCTTTGAGATTAGTGATCTCCTTATTCAGCAGGTGTGCTTTTAAATTTGGGCTACGCACAGTGTAGAACTGTTCAAGCAATACAGAGTTAATAATTTGTTCCTTAGTGGCATTCCCACCTGGATCTAACCACTTAACACAATAATGTTTCAAAAAATTGCAAACATCTGAATATGATGTACCCTCTTCCTTCTTGAAGCTGCGTAATTTCTGGTGAAAAGTTTCTGGAGTGATTCTGTAGGCTTCAAGGACTGCCGGTTTGAAAGCATCAAAAGTCAGTCCTGGAGATTCCTCCATTTTTGTGTTGAAAACTTGTTTTGCCTTCGCTGGAAGTTTAGGTAACACTAATTTGAGCCAGAGTCCCTGAGCGATCTGTTCTTGAAGAAAAACATGATGTACGGTTGTGAAGTAGTCTTCTATGCCTTGATTTCTCTAGCATTGTGGGATCAATGGGGTGTAGTCCCGAATTCTGCCTTCTTCTGCATTGTTTCCCATGTTACGTAGTGGAATAAGTTGAGGGGTCATTTCTAGGACTGCCTGTGTCTTCAGGAGTTCAATCTGGTGCTGTCTCTCCCGTTCTCTTTCCCTCTCTCATTCTTCTTGTTTCATTTTTTCCATCCTGAGTTCATGTTCCATCTTCATTCTGGCCATCTGGAGTTCAGAGTTCGAGTCTTGTCCCCCTGGATGCTGGTCAGTTGGAGGGCGATTTGGGGCCTCGTTTGGCAGTGCATTTCCATCTGCATCTGCTGCTTGCAGGTTGGGTGGAGGGGAATTCGGTGGAGGGGGATTTGCTGCCCCTGTCCCACTGTCGTCCGTGCTCATTTCAAATTCCCAGATCAGCTGCTTCAATTGTTTTTCCCTCTGTTTGGAGGTGTCTGGCCTGTGCCTCTTTTCCAATTCTCTCTTCAAGAGCTTGGAGAAATGCTTTGGCAGCCCTGTTTTGGCACTTTCCCTGGCCCGAAATTAAAATAACAAACTTAACACACTCTGTTCAACGATCTGCTTATTCCACTCTCAGAGCTGCCAACTCCTGGACTTTCTGGCTCTGCAGTTTTTTGGGATTTACTCCACTCAGAGGAGTCCAGTCACCTGGGAATGCTCCTCTACTGTCTACACATTGGTCCACAAGCTGAACGTTACCCTTACTTGTTGGGGTGCCACTGTCATGGGTTTGGGGGTCCGCACCCCCACTTTACCTGGTTTGAGTGACTCAGTTTCCCTTGCGCACAGTTCTCTTGAATCAGTTCTCTCTCTGGCTAATTCAAGTGTGCCACAATGAAACTCCTTTGTCACACAAGGGCCCAATCCTTCCCATTTACAGACTCTTTACTCTCTGGGTTTGCAAGAGCTTGGGGGCTCTTGTAGCTCACTTGTGTTCCAGTATTTGACACTTACACTTCTTTATAAAATAAGAAGTAAGTTTATTGATTACATAAACAAGATATTTGTAACAGAGTGGTAACTAGAAATAAAAGGTAAACATAACGCATTCCTAACTTATACTGGTTGAGTTCCTAAGTTATTCATCTTACCCTAGAAAGTCCACAAGTTCTGGTTTCTCAGTCATAAAGGCAATGACTTGGTATTCGGCTTAGAGAGCGAAATCCTGTCTCTTATTTCATGTTTCCCCAGCCTGCCGTCAAGCTGGTCTTTCATATGTAGATGCCCAAGATGGGTTTTGCAAGAAGATTTTTTCCCTCTGGGATCTCTCTCCTTATATTTCCTGGAGGAAACTCCTAGCAAGTTCTCCAAGGCTTCTAGAATTCCCTTTGTTCTCTCATCAGGTTTTCCTGTCTTTCTGCATGTAGTCAATGGCTACCTGCATTAGCATTGTTAATGACTCTGGCCATTCGTCTGGCCCCAATACACATGTTGGTATCTCTTTGTATTTTCTGTAGGCGAGTGACGTGTAAGAGACCTAATTCGACTTGTACAGTTCTCAGAGTCAACATTACAAACATGTGGAACCTTTGACATTACAGAGTATAGATGTATAGTGACATTACATACATGTGAAGCCCTTGGCACCACACATTTACCAAACATGTAGCCCCATGTTACATGTGTGTGACCCCATGTTTGTCCATGACAGGGTGCTTGGACTCATGTGCCCCATGCACATGAATGGACGCGAACCTTCCACGGGCAGCACTAAATTTTTTTTCTAAATATAAGGCCTTTATCTCTTCTACTCAACTACAGCAGCAGAACAGGAGTTTAGAACCCATGGATTTCAAGGCCAAGGAGCTTCACCACTAGACCAGCAAGCCCTGTTTTTAGTAACCTAGGATTTCCCAGTTGGATTCCTCAACTTCGTCATCTGTAGCCTGGGATATCTTCAAAGCCACCAGACTCGCATCCGGGAAGCTGCTGCCAAGCGTCTTGGTGAGAATAACCCCAGGGTTCTGGGGCCTTCATTACAGGCAGGGAGGGCTGTCATTCCACTTCATCCAGAAGCTGCCACTCTAGTCCCAGGACCCACCGTCAGGGTTCTGGGGTTGGTATTCTGCTCACAGGTAGCCGTCATTCCACTGCTTCAAGAAGCAGCCACTCTAGCCTCAGGTCCCACCATCAGAGTTCTGGGGACCACATTACAGGCAGGGAGGGCTATCCATCCATGCAATCCAGAAACTGTCACTCCTGTCCCAGGACCCACCGTCAGGGTTCTGGGGTCGGCATTCTGCTCACAGGGAGCCATCATTCCACTGCATCAAGGAACAGCCATCCACTCCAGCCCCAGGTCCCACTGTCAGGGTTCTGGGGCCTACGTTAAAGGCCGGGAGGGCTGTTGTTCCACCTCATCCAGAAGCTGCCACTCCTGTCCCAGGACCCACCATCAGGGTGCTGGGACCTACGTTACAGTCAAGGGGAGCCATCATTTCACGGCATCAAGAAACAACCAGTCCAGCCCCATCAGGGTTTTGGGGCCATCATTCCACTCACAGGGAGCCATCATTCCACCGCATCAAGAAAGAGCCACCTACTCCAGCCCCAGGACCCACCCTCAGGGTTCTGGGGCCTACATTAGAGGCAGGGAGAACTGTTGTTCCACCTCATCCAGAAGCTGCCACTTCTCTTCCAGGACCCACCATCAGGGTTCTGGGGCCCTCATTCCACTCACGGGGAGCTGTCATTCCACTGCTCCAAGAATCAGCAAGTCCAAGCCCCAGGACCTACCCTCAGGGTTCTGGGGCCTAAATTACAGGCAGGGAGGGCTGTTGTTCCACCTCATCCAGAAGCTGCCACTCCTGTCCCAGGACCCACCATCAGTGTTCTGGGGCCTACGTTACAGGCAGGGAGGGCTGTTGTTCCACCTCATCCAGAAGCTGCCTCTCCTGTCCCAGGGCCCACCATCAGTGTTCTG
>QEPC01002135.1:1790363-1831536 GCA_003113815.1 Sphenodon punctatus | reverse complement strand
GGGATTTACTCCACTCAGAGGAGTCCAGTCACCTGGGAATGCTCCTCTACTGTCTACACATTGGTCCACAAGCTGAACGTTACCCTTACTCGTTGGGGTGCCACTGTCATGGGTTTGGGGGTCCGCACCCCCACTTTACCGGGTTTGAGTGACTCAGTTTCCCTTGCGCACAGTTCTCTTGAATCAGTTCTCTCTCTGGCTAATTCAAGTGTGCCACAATGAAACTCCTTTGTCACACAAGGGCCCAATCCTTCTCATTTACAGACTCTTTACTCTCTGGGTTTGCAAGAGCTTGGGGGCTCTTGTAGCTCACTTGTGTTCCAGTATTTGACACTTACACTTCTTTATAAAATAAGAAGTAAGTTTATTGATTACATAAACAAGATATTTGTAACAGAGTGGTAACTAGAAATAAAAGGTAAACATAACGCATTCCTAACTTATACTGGTTGAGTTCCTAAGTTATTCATCTTACCCTAGAAAGTCCACAAGTTCTGGTTTCTCAGTCATAAAGGCAATGACTTGGTATTCGGCTTAGAGAGCGAAATCCTGTCTCTTATTTCATGTTTCCCCAGCCTGCCGTCAAGCTGGTCTTTCATATGTAGATGCCCAAGATGGGTTTTGCAAGAAGATTTTTTCCCTCTGGGATCTCTCTCCTTATATTTCCTGGAGGAAACTCCTAGCAAGTTCTCCAAGGCTTCTAGAATTCCCTTTGTTCTCTCATCAGGTTTTCCTGTCTTTCTGCATGTAGTCAATGGCTACCTGCATTAGCATTGTTAATGACTCTGGCCATTCGTCTGGCCCCAATACACATGTTGGTATCTCTTTGTATTTTCTGTAGGCGAGTGACGTGTAAGAGACCTAATTCGACTTGTACAGTTCTCAGAGTCAACATTACAAACATGTGGAACCTTTGACATTACAGAGTATAGATGTATAGTGACATTACATACATGTGAAGCCCTTGGCACCACACATTTACCAAACATGTAGCCCCATGTTACATGTGTGTGACCCCATGTTTGTCCATGACAGGGTGCTTGGACTCATGTGCCCCATGCACATGAATGGACGCGAACCTTCCACGGGCAGCACTAAATTTTTTTTCTAAATATAAGGCCTTTATCTCTTCTACTCAACTACAGCAGCAGAACAGGAGTTTAGAACCCATGGATTTCAAGGCCAAGGAGCTTCACCACTAGACCAGCAAGCCCTGTTTTTAGTAACCTAGGATTTCCCAGTTGGATTCCTCAACTTCGTCATCTGTAGCCTGGGATATCTTCAAAGCCACCAGACTCGCATCCGGGAAGCTGCTGCCAAGCGTCTTGGTGAGAATAACCCCAGGGTTCTGGGGCCTTCATTACAGGCAGGGAGGGCTGTCATTCCACTTCATCCAGAAGCTGCCACTCTAGTCCCAGGACCCACCGTCAGGGTTCTGGGGTTGGTATTCTGCTCACAGGTAGCCGTCATTCCACTGCTTCAAGAAGCAGCCACTCTAGCCTCAGGTCCCACCATCAGAGTTCTGGGGACCACATTACAGGCAGGGAGGGCTATCCATCCATGCAATCCAGAAACTGTCACTCCTGTCCCAGGACCCACCGTCAGGGTTCTGGGGTCGGCATTCTGCTCACAGGGAGCCATCATTCCACTGCATCAAGGAACAGCCATCCACTCCAGCCCCAGGTCCCACTGTCAGGGTTCTGGGGCCTACGTTAAAGGCCGGGAGGGCTGTTGTTCCACCTCATCCAGAAGCTGCCACTCCTGTCCCAGGACCCACCATCAGGGTGCTGGGACCTACGTTACAGTCAAGGGGAGCCATCATTTCACGGCATCAAGAAACAACCAGTCCAGCCCCATCAGGGTTTTGGGGCCATCATTCCACTCACAGGGAGCCATCATTCCACCGCATCAAGAAAGAGCCACCTACTCCAGCCCCAGGACCCACCCTCAGGGTTCTGGGGCCTACATTAGAGGCAGGGAGAACTGTTGTTCCACCTCATCCAGAAGCTGCCACTTCTCTTCCAGGACCCACCATCAGGGTTCTGGGGCCCTCATTCCACTCACGGGGAGCTGTCATTCCACTGCTCCAAGAATCAGCAAGTCCAAGCCCCAGGACCTACCCTCAGGGTTCTGGGGCCTAAATTACAGGCAGGGAGGGCTGTTGTTCCACCTCATCCAGAAGCTGCCACTCCTGTCCCAGGACCCACCATCAGTGTTCTGGGGCCTACGTTACAGGCAGGGAGGGCTGTTGTTCCACCTCATCCAGAAGCTGCCTCTCCTGTCCCAGGGCCCACCATCAGTGTTCTGTGGCCTACGTTACAGTCAAGGGAAGCCATCATTCCACGGCATCAAGAAACAGCCAGTCCAGCCCCAGTACCCACCATCAGGGTACTGAAACAGAGATAATCGTCTGAACCCCCACTTTTAACACCAGCCCAGTCACTATTGGGGGAGAATTAAAATGCTGAATAATCTCAGCCTCCATGTCTTCTGAGACAAGGCAGGCCACACCGCCACATGGATGCCCTTTAGCTTGGTGTGAGACTGCCGAAGTTGAAAAAGACATAAGCCTGGAAATACTATTAACTCCTTACTCCAGGTTTCCTGGAGGAAAAGTATATCAAAACCCCTCCAATAAGTAAAAAAGGAGGTAGTTGCTCTGTGGATGCGGAAGAGTGTAGGGTGAGCGGGAATGCGTGTGCAGCTGTGTGCATGCACCGGCATGCCCAAAGACTCCTCAACTGGCCAAGCCATGTAAAAAGGGCCTGTGAGGTGCCACTCGAAGAAGAACAGAAGGTTGCTGCCTTGTAAAGAAGGTTCTTTGAGTTGGCTCCTAACATTCTCACAACAGCCACCCTTCCAACCCTGGATGGAATTTTTTTCTTATATTCCTAGAAAGGGTTGGAAGGAACTGTCATTCTGAGGGGGAGAGCACGGCAAGAGAGGCAGAGGCTGCAGAGAGGGAATCTTCCGACACCTGTGTGTTTCCATGTCTAGTCCCTCAGGTAACTACATAGATCAGAGGGCTGCACTGAGGGTATCTACGCACACCTGTGTTTCCATGTCTCCTCTGCCAGGTAACTCCATATAGCAGGGGGCTACACTGAGGGTATCTACCCACACCTGTGTGCTTCCATGACTCCTCCCCCAGGTAACTGCATATAGCAGAGGGCTGGCCTGACACTAACTACCCACACCTTTGTGTTTCCATCTCTCCTCCCCCAGGTAACTGCCTATAACAGAGGGCTATAAGGGTGGGGTCCCAGGAGAGCTTGTCTTCAGAGGCAGAAGCTTCAGGGAGGTTATCTACCCACACCTGTGTGTTCCCATATTTCCTCCCCCAGGTAACATCATATAGCAGAGGGCTACATGAGGGTGGGGTCCCAGGAAAACTTGTTTTCAGAGTCAGAAGCTGCAGGGCGGGAATCTAGCCACACTTGTGTGTTTCCATGTCTCCTCCACCAGGTGACTAAATATAGCAGAGGGCTTCACTGAGGGCGGGGTCCGAGGAGCACTTGGCTTCAGAAGCAGAAGCTTCAGGGAGGGTATCTCACCACACTTGTGTGTTTCCATGTCTCCTGCCTCAGATAATTGCATATAGGAGAGGGCTGCACTGAGGGCAGGGTTCCGGGAGCGCTTGGCTTCAGAGGCAGAAGCTGCAGGGAATGTATGTACACACAGTTGTGTTTCCATGTCTCCTCCCCAAGGTAATTGTTTATAGCTGAGTGCTGCACTGAGTACGGTGTCCCAGGAGCAATAGGCTTCAGAGACAGATGCCTCAGGGAGCATTCCACCCACACCTGTAACTTTCCAAATCTCCTCCACCAGGTAACTGCATATACTAGACGGCTGCACTGAGGGCAGTGTCCCATGAGTGCTTGACTCCTGAGGCAGAAGCTGCAGAGAGGGTATAAGACACACATGTGTGTTCCCATGTCTCTGCAAATAGCAGAGGGCTGCACTGAGAACGGGGTCCTAGGAGTGCTTCATTTAAACGCAGAAGCTGCAGAGAGGGTATCTACACACACCTGTGTGTTTCCATGTAACTTCCCCCTGGTAAGTTCATATAGCAGAGATCTGCACTTAGGGTATCTACCCACAGTTATGTTTCCATGTCTCCTCCCCCAGGTAATGGCCTATAGCAGAGGGATGAAATGATGGTGGGGTCCCAGAGGAGCTTGGCCTTGTAGGCGCAAGCTGCATGGAGGGTATCTACCCACATCTCTGTGTTTCCATGTCACCTTCCCAAGGTAATTGCATGTAGCAGAGGGCTGCACTGAGTGTGGGGTCCAAGGGGCACTGGGATTCAGAGACAGACACCTCAGGAAGGGTCTCCACCCACACCTGTGTCTTTCCATGTCTCCTCCACCAGGTAACTGCATATACCAGAGGGCTGCACTGAGGGCGGGGTCCCAGGAGAGCTTGGCTTCAGAGACAGAAGCTGCACTATCACCGTTATCGGGCTGAGGAGAAACCTCCTCCTCCTCCTCCTCACCCGCCTGGTTGAAACTGACTAGGATGATCAGTCTAGTTCTCCTGATTAGCAGAGAAAACGCTGAGAGGTTCAAGGACCTCCTTCTGGCTGAGGGAAACATCAACCCCCGAAATGAAAATGACTGGTTCCCCAATGTTTAGACTGCCACAGTAACACTGAGTAGGTTAAGCTGTGTTCCTCCCCTGTGGGAGAGATAGCGCTTCCTGGTGAAACTGACTACAGGGATGAAGGAAGCTCTCCTGGTTGTGGAGAAAACCCTCACCGATGAAGCTGAAATGCTGACTATACTGTAGGAGCTAGAGACCCTCATGTGGTTTATTATTTGAATATATTGAGCATGCTATGCACAAGCCAGTTGTGAGAATGTTGGGAGCCGTCTTAAAGAACCTTCTTTACAAGGCAACAGGCAGAGCTTCTGGTCAGTCTTCCTTGACTCTTGTGTGACCTATTTACTTTATTCTCCCCCTCCTTCCTGCTTGTGCTTGGCTTGCACTTCTGTTTGTCTCGGTGTTTGTTGGGTGCTGAAGAGGAGAACAGGCATTTCCTTGCATTTCAACAGGAATTTATGGTTTCCCAAATGAGCCAGCTGGTGTCATTCCCTTTACCAGGATCAAGGAATGGATGAACATGAACCACCAGGAGCCAGAGTGAGAGCGAGCTGGGTTTGACGGGAGAAAGCGGCTGGTGGCAGGGATGCTAGAGAGGCTGTTTGCCGGTAATCTGAGCGAAACCAGGGACACCTGTGTATCTGCTGCTTCCTGGCACATATAGGTGCATGCAGCGCATACGGCCGTGCTGGCGTTGCATGCCAGGGGCATCGCACCTAAGGGCACACCGTGTGCATGCGGCCTTAGGCGCTGGCCATGGGCAGCTTCTGGAACTCTGTCTGCTGGTATTTTTCTTTTCAATATGAATATATAGAAGAAAACACAGAGACCTACCAGCTCCCCAGTGCCTGTGGGTTCCCCCAGGAAAAAGTGCCCCAAAATTGATGTTTGTTGTGGGGAAATATCAGTGGGATTGGAGTTATCGAATCGCTTCCAGCCTCTGGGAGAAATGGGAGAGGCACCCTGTGACTTTGTGGACTGTGTCCAGAATCTGGCTAAGGTAGATACAGATTGTGATTGTAATACAAGTAGACCTGAGGGGGTGGAGAGAGGAGAGGATTTCCTTGGCAGTCACTATGATCCTTATACAGGGGAGGACCTGAAAGCACAGTGCCAATTAATCTCTAAAACAGTGACACTCCTGTTTGGGAATATTGCAGACATAGGAAGTTCCCTTGTTGAGGTGAAATCCCCGTTGGGGGAACTATTAACTAAATTCGACCACCTGCAACTCAAATGTTTGCCTGCGGTAGCTGACAATCCCATGGACAGGGGATTGAAAGATAGGTAGATGAGTGATCATGAAAAACGAACATTTAATAAGAATAAGATTATTAATGGAAGATCTATGGCCAATATTCCATTGCGCTTGTGCCATGCTGATGAAACTGAAATTTGGATTAAGGCTAGAGCAATGAATTCTGGGTTCCTGCCATGTTGGGATACTGTCAATGTGGTTTCAAATAATCTAACATATTTTGGGGGGATTAAACCTGGAACAATAAATGTGCGTAAAATTGAGCATCTAAGCCGTAGTAGAAGTAGTGTTTGTGTTAGAGTCTTTTTTGGCTCTGCTTGCTTAGTTAAAAAGTTATTTCTGGTTAGGAAAAAGTTGAAGTCATGTGGTATTTCGATAGATAGAGCCTTCTCGGATAAAGACCCCAGAGGGCATGTGTCGGAGAAAAAGGGCCAGCAGCTTCTGCATATACCTTCACATGAGTCAAATGCGCTGAATTTAAAATCTGGCCTAGTAACAACTCCTCCTCCAGTCTCTGTTTGAGCAAAGGACTGGAAGAGGATATGGAGATTACTCTAGAGCAGACTCACTCAAGGATAAAAGTAAGGGGGGGTAATCAAGATGTCCAACTAAATACTGCCACTAGTTGTCCTGTCTCTGCTCTCTGTAAAGTGGCTGAGAGTTCTAATAAGTACCTTGGTTCTTTCTCAGAGATAATAAAACTTTATTTGGGTAGGTGTGCCACCTTCTCTGGCATCTTTTAGAGAGTTCCCTGTCCTGAATCAGGATATTCTGATTCAGAAGATTGATTGTATCAGGAGCAATCTCTCCTGCTCTACTTTAGAATATCAGGCTAAGCGCCCAGAGCTTATTCAGAGAACTTATCAACCAGAGCATGCTCTAGAAGTCCTAACTGAAGCCCGCTATTTAGCACAGGAAGAACTGGGGGAAGCTCCCCCTCCTTCTGGATCTAGGCAGGAAGTCCCATCATTGGTGTTTAACAGAATTGAATTTAAGAGAATTGAGGTTTTGTGGGAATGTGGTTCCATAATAATGGAGAGTTTGGGTGCTGATTTGATAACACCTATAACTGTCTGGGTGAACGTGGTTCGGAAGTTCAGAGTTCGGCCCAAACTTGCCCTGTTCAGACGACTGAACCTGAACCCGAATCCGAACATGAACTGACCGAACTGAACTCAATTCCGAACATTGAAATGACCGAAAAGTTCGGTCAGTTCGGATCGCGTTCGGGTGACAAAAAAGGGTCACTAGAAGGTCAAACGTGACAGGGAGGGGTAGTCAGCTGAGAAGCAGACTTCCAGGCACCAGGGGTGTAGAGACTTGCAAGAAACAAATCTTTCTACCTCCCCCCTTCCCAACACCTTCTGAGCTAGTCGCTGTTCCTGAACAGCAGGTGTTTCAGAAGGCTCCCTCTCCCAGCATCTCCCAGCTCCCCAATCCATTGTACTCCTCCTCCCATTTCACCCATCCAGCCCATATACCCCCATATTCTCATTCATTTATTTAGCTTAGCTTAGATAGTTTTAGTGGTCATTTTTTGTTTTTAGCCCTCCCTGTGTTCCCTGTGTTCAATCTTCCTTCCTCCCTCCCCCCTCCATTGTTGTTGTTGTTGTTGACTTTTATTACGTGGTCGTAGACCATTGTAGAATACATAACAGAAATGCACAATACAGAGAAGCAAAGGATAAAACAAAGTCAATACATGACAAAGCATCATAAACCTCCCAGCTCAAAATAACAAATCAGACATAAAATAAAATAAAATCAACATAAAAATCAAAAGGCTTGATCAGAGGAAATGCACCAGGCTAGCTTACATGATATCTGACCTGTAAGGTCAATTACACTTTGTAAACTGGGGAATACCCCAGGTGAAACAACTGGAGTAATCTATGAAGGCACAAGATATTGCAGAAAAAAATTCTTGTAGTGAAATGCTTGCATTAAAAAGAGTGCAGTGTTTCTAATCACATCGAGTTTTGGACTGTCAAGTATCAAAGTCAACAGCACATGTTCAGATATGCCTGGGTAAGCCTCTAAAATGGGCCCCAGGAGCTCCAGCCGCAATTTGTCATACAAGTGACATCAGATAATAATATGGCCTATTGTCTCCACCTCCAAATTGTCAAATGGGCACACATGATCAGCATATGGTATACCACACATCCAGTCCTCAAATACAGAGGAAGGGAAGGCATTAAGTCTCGCTGAGCAAATCAGCTGTTTGGCCCTTCCAGAGACTGGGGCAGTCAGATAGTCAGCGACCTGTCCCACCTCCGGTAGTCAAAACAGGTAGTCCCAGATATGGGGGGTCGATCTCAACCCGCCGATCTCCAGCTGACGCCTTATATCCTCTGCGCGAGACAGGATCTTCCCCTAAAGAGATGCTGGATGCTTGCACTGTAGATATTCTGGGGAAATCCCCATCCGTCTGAGTTGATGGTCAATTTTCATAGCCTATTGGGTGGTGAAGGAATCCTCCCCCAGATCTTTCAAAAGTGGGATCCCTGGCAAGAACGAACTTTAAGCCAGAAGTTTAGTGCGCCCCAAGGGGCACTGACAAGCTTCTGGAGGAACTTTGATTGAATCCTATCCACCGAAGTGGAGTAAAAGGGGGCCCACATTCGGCCCCATCGGGTATTTAGTCGCAACCTGTGACCAGGGTTTCTGGCCCAGCTCCAATCGAATAAGACATTTCCTCCGATAGTTGCTTGAGCCTATCCCACATAGAAGCATGGAAGGAGCCAGCATTACAAGGAGGCATGTATACTGTCAAGATTATTAGGGTTTGTGACCCAAATCGGGCCACAAAACCCAAAGACAGCTGGAGCAGTGATAAGTTCTCCATTATCTTGAAAGGAATCTTGTGGGCTACAAAGCAGACCAAGCCCCCACATGGACGCCCCCTCGATTTCCAGTGAACTGAAGGGATAGAGTATGGGGTATAACCCTCCAACTCGATGGAATTTTTGGCCCAAGTTTCCTGAATAAGGATAATTGAGAACTTTTGGAGAAAAATTATAAAGTCAGGATCATAACAGTGCATATCCCACCCCGCAACATTCAATTAACATATGGCAAGCTTATTGTCGGACAATATATCTGGCAGTCATGGAAGAGGGACCCTTTCAGGATCCTGGACACCCTGGCCTACATCCTTGACCTGGGTAGCCCCCGAAGCGACTAAATGTTGTGCTGCCTGCCTATGGCCAGGCACAGTATTATTATTATTATTATTATTAACAAACATTTATATAGCACCAGCAGTGTACCTGGCACTTTACAAAGTAATAAAATAGACATGGTCCCTGCCCCTAGGGCTTACAATCTGAGAGACAGGAGCTGGGGGAGAGACTTAGGAAGGGGAACAGAGGGAGAGACAAGGGGTCTAACATTCATGAAGATGCGAGGTCTCAAGTGCACGTACTTGGCTTGGTTACGATGAGAATGACAGCAGGCAGGTCCATGTTGCAAGGATAAGGGTAAACCGATCGTAGGTATAGGAATAGTGGCTCAGCAGGATAAAGAGTCAGACAGAGCAGAGCGAAAGAGGTGAGTTTTAAGGAGAGATTTGAAGGTATGAAGGGAGGGGGCAAGGCGGATGTGGACAGGGAGGGAGTTCCAGGCATGGGGGGCAGCAAGTGAGAAGGGACGAAGGCGCTTAGGGGAGCAGGGAAGGCGTGGAAGGGTGAGAGAAGGGACAGAAGAGGAACGAAGTGCACGGGCTGGAGTATGGAGGGTGATAAGTGCAGAGAGGTAGCGGGGAGCGAGGTTGTGAAGAGAACCTGAAGAAAACATGAGTTCTACCCACACTGGTGTTTGACCTCCTCGTGAAGCCGCCCTCAAGTATACAATCCGAGGACTGGCCCAGATGTAAACTTGCGGCCACCTGAGATTCCAAGGGAGGGTATCAGTTTGCCTGGGAGGCTGATGGAGTACTTGCTCATCCACTGGTATAGGATTGGGATTTAGGTTCCCAGGCAGGGTAAAAAGAAGGGCATAACTTTCACCCGTTCCATTATTCACCCTCACCCTAGGAGCACCCTCCATTGTGCGGTTCAAATGCTGTTCTACCTGAGTGCTTGAGACCACCTGACATTCCAGAGGAGGCTTAGTTGGCTGACCGGGCGGCCGGTAGAATGTTCGCTCCAGCACTGCAATATAATTAGAATTAGGAATCCCTTGTCTTTTGGTCACAAAAGGAGAAGGGCCTATATAAGGTAACTCCATCTTAGCCAACAAAGGAGACACCTCAGGTTTAATATAGGCTCTGTGAAGGTGGACAAGTGGCCCGAGATGTAGCCACAGTCTATCCACTATTAATGCTGAAGTAAAGTGAATCTGTACACGGTAGGAGCCTGGGAGTGAAGGTAAAAGTGTGAACTGGGCAATAGATCTTTAGTGAACTGGATAACCCAAAATATGGGAAAGATGGTGTTGAATAGAATACTTAGCGGACCAGTCAGGTAAATATCCAGAGGGGGAGAGGCATGACATGAAAATATAATGCACTGGCATCTAACTGCAGACAGGTCTGCCTATTGATGGGGACAGGTCTGCTGCCTGTAGAGCCTCTGCAGGACTGTAACCAAACACTGTTCTTTGAAACTTGAGTCCCGACTGAGACAGACTCCCTGACTTTGTCCCTAGCAAAATTGCCTAAGTCTGCCCTTTGCAGTTTAATAGAATCTGCAATGATCTCTAATTGCATCCTGTGCAAATCCAACTGTATATTAATACTCTCCAATTGTGCATATAATTTGGAAATCAAAGTTCCTACAGCTAGACATTGATTTCCCACCGACTCCACAAAAGGGGCATTAAGCTTGTTTGAGACATCAGGAGACGAACCTACCACTACACCCACAGTAACTGATGATGAAGCATGCTCCTGTAGTGGAAAGGTTGCGAGAAGACTCTTGTACACCGGTGGTGCCAGATTAGTGGGCATTTATACATCTTATTTGGGCCTGTATATGTTATAGAATACATCTTGATTGACATGTGTGTAAAAAGCATATAAGCTGAGAACGGGTAACTCAGTTCTCAGTGAGTGTATTTTATGTAAGCCTCTTGAGCAACTTTCTTGTATTATATAAACTGTTGTTTAGAAGGTCAAGACCGAACTAGAACGGGAATGTGTGGGAAGCTCCCTTATCAATGTTAGTGATGGGGAGCTAGGAAGGACCCAGGCCAGCCGCAACTAGTAAATCTAACACATGCGCAGTGGGTTGCATAGTGGATTACAGAATTGGTCACACATGCACATGATTAGTAGAGTGAGTGTGTGACACCAGAATACTATAATGTATAGTGATTAAGGCAGATGCGCAGGCAGACAAATTTCACTGTTGGCCGCTTGGCAGACGTGCCAGTGGGCGCAGCAGAACCTGGGGCCCACCCGAGGATCCTCCCGCGGCTGTGATTGGAGTTTCCAGCGTGCACAAAGGGATGTGAGAGAGCTTGCTTTTACTGTTTGTATTTACTTTTATCTTTATGTTTTGTATATAATAAATCAGCCTTCTTGACCCCATTTACATGAGTCATCACTAAACTGATCCAAAGAACACACAATTTCACTACAGCTCCCTGGCAGGGTACTCTGTATCATTACAATGAGCAGGGGAAACATCCTTAATTATTTCCAGTGATGGAGCCTGGAAACACTCAAGGTGAGAGGTAGAGACATTCTCAAAATTAGTGACACCCCCCGATGTCCCCAAGTCCATCATCTGTGTAGCTGAAGTCTCCAGGATGGGCTGAGGAGTAAGTACTTGTGAAGCAAGTCCTGCCCTAGCGGGCAGAAAAAAGTCCCGAAGATTAGTCTGTCGAGCTTGGGCCTGCGAACGAGTCTCCACACCCTCCTTCCTGCTCCTCCTGCCCATGGCCTCCAGCTACACCAAGACAAAAGAAACAAAAGGGAAACTGCCCACCTGCACCCGGCTGTAGGCTAGGCATGCTTTTATAAATCTGTCCTTGATTAGTGCGCATGCGCCAACTCCGCAGGTGCTGTCAAGGCTCCCGGCAATCCAATTAGTGGGGTGGCTGGCGAAAGGTGTCACAGGATGCTGAAACAGGTAACCTATGCGGGGCTTCGCTGTAGCAGTACAGGGAAGGCAGTACGGGAAGGTGGGTGAAGCATGTCACACCCCGATGAACAGTCCCCCTGACAGGCACCCACCTGTAGGCTAGGCAGTGCTTTTATAAATCTGTCCTTGATTAGTGCGCCTGCGCCGGCTCCGCAGGTGCTGTCAAGGCTCCCAGGAAGCTCAATTTGCGGGGCGGCTGGTGAAAGGTCTCACAGGATGCTGGGGCAGGTAACCTATGCGAGGCTTCGCCAGCTGGCAGTACGGGAAGGTCGGTGAAGCACGTCATACCCTGATGAACAGTCCCCCCGACAAACAACCCCCTCCATTGAATCCTTTCCCTCTCCTATATATTCCATCCCATATATTCCTTCCCCTGTTTTTTTCATTTAGAGTAGGATTATTAGATTGATTTAAGTTTCATTTCAGTTTTGTACCCCTAGTTTTAGTGTTTGTAGGAGTAGGCCTGTGTACTTATTACATAATCCATTTAGTTCATAGCATTTAGAATAGTTAATAGCAGTTATATTTAGTGTAGTGTATATATAATAATGTAGTGTATATATAATATTAGGGGAAAAAATTAAATAAAAAAACCCATATAAAACCAAAGAACCAAATGAAAAAACAAAAAACCATATAAAACCATATTAAAAAAAACAACATAAAAAACAAAAACAAAAACATATAAAAACATTTCCCAAACAGCTGAACCCGAACTGAACGGCTGAACCGAACGGCTGAACCCAAACCCACCGAACGAACCGAACAGACGAACCAAATGCAGCCGAACCAAACGGCCGAACCCGAACCACGATCTGTTCGCCCATCCCTACTGAGCCACGAAATAACGATAATTATCAGGAAAATTGAGTGTCAGGGGGATTCATACAATTATGTTCTTCAGCCCCAGGCTTCCTCAATAGATATAACTAGGACTGTAGTGGCATACCGCTGGGGCAACTGTTACCGACGGAAACCCCTATTCCACGCATTGCAGCATGGTTCGGCAGAGACAGCTTTCCGACGGCTGCAGCTGCGGTTTGCCGCATATGGTGCCGCAGCATTGCAACTGGTCAACGGAAGCGGAACTTTTGCGGATTTCAATAAGAAGCAGCACCAACTCCCCTTTCCATCCATCGTGTAATCTTCCGTCCGGCATGATCAACCCTCAGACACTGTTGATGACATCCGCATGCCCAATTTAATTGGCTAGGGCTTTCCCAGAGAGACATGTTCCGCCTTCACCATTAAGTATAAATATGTGTGTTTGTAGCTTTTTTCTCCCTCTTGAGCCCCAATCGCAGTGAGATTGAGTGTCTGTTGGAACCGCATCACCAGTGTCTGTGTTTGTTAACACGCTCTGATCTTCCATGCTCCGCGACAAAGCACCGCATCGCGACTCGAGGAGAGAGAGTCCTATGCCTTCCTAATTCATAGCATACCATCGAGTTTGGATAACATAAAGAAGGTTTTGTGTAAGTGCTTGAACTTTTCTGCTAATTCTGCTAAACTGTGCATTATTTAACTGCTAATTTAGTGCTAAAGCAGCTAAAGTAATTCTGCTACAGCTACACTTTACATTTTCCATTAGCCTTTTTTAAAATAAATGTACACATATGTTGNTGTTCCGCCTTCACCATTAAGTATAAATATGTGTGTTTGTAGCTTTTTTCTCCCTCTTGAGCCCCAATCGCAGTGAGATTGAGTGTCTGTTGGAGCCGCCCGCCAGTGTCTGTGTTTGTTAACACACTCTGAGCTTCTGCGCTCTGCGACAAAGCACTGCATCGCGACTTGAGGAGAGAGAGTCCTACCCCTTCCTAATTCATAGAGTAGCATCTATTTTGGATAACATAAAGAAGGTTTTGTGTAAGTGCTTGAACTTTTCCGCTAATTCTTCTAAGCTGTGCTTTATTTAACTGTTAATTTAGTGCTAATGCAGCTAAAGTAATTCTGCTACAGCTACACTTTACATTTTCCATTATCCTTTTTTAAATAAATGTACACGTATGTTGTTTGCTGCTAGCCTTTTATGTTTATCGCTCAGTTTGTGCTTGATATTGTTTGTGTTTGATATTGTGCTTGATATTGTTTTATTGTTCATTTTGTTCATGATAATGGCTGTTGGTTGGATGGATGGTGGGAACATTGGTTTATTTGTGAAAACTGTGCTATAGGGTTGATAACTGTGGCTGTCTCGATTCTTTTGTTGTGAACGGTGGGCAGATGGAGACCGCAGCTATCGCCTCCCCCTCCCCCTTGACTGACCCCCCTAGCAGGCCCCCTCCCCCGGCTATTCCTGCATGTGCTCCCCAGTTCCTGGCCCTGCTCCAGGCTCGCAGCCAGTTTCCGTGGCTTCTGCGGCTACTGACTATGGCTCCCTCTCCTCCAGACTCTCTATGGAGTGACTCTCCCGGCAGCCCCCCCCGTGCCTATTTTCCCATGTGCTTCCCTGAGTCCCTGCTCCAGGCTCGTCATCTACTTCCACGGCTACCAGCTACGGCCCCCCTCCTCCTGGAGGAGATATGGGGTGACCCTTCCCCATGTGCTCCCCCAACCTGAGTCCTTGCTCTAGGCTCACCGGCGGCTTCTGCGGTTACTGGCTATGCCCCCCCTCCTCCTGGCTCTCTATGGGGTGACTCTTCCCCATGTGCTCCCCTGACCCGAGTCCCAACCCTAGTCCTTGCTCCAGGCTCACCAGCAGCTTTACAACTTATTCCCAAAAAATATCATAAAGGAAAGGGGTTGAAAATAGTACTCATGTAGTAACGCTTTTGCTATGCACTGTATGAAAATGTTCTAGTTTTCATGCAAGTAGTGTACTTGGAACCTTATATGGTTGCTTTAAGTACAGAACATAGTGGAAGGGAGGGAGCTGCCACTTGCAAACAGCAGTGTGAATGGTTCCTTTAAATTTGCCACTTGCTGCTTTTATGTTGGTGTGAGATTTGCCAATATTGACAATGGCTTTCCTGGAGTCAAGGTTGGCTTTTTCAATGGCTTCTGTGAGGTAAACAGAGGGCAATGTGCGCCGCTGTCAGTACGCCAAGAAACCACACACACCTGTCATTCGTGCAGCAGCGATGGAGCAACTAATAATGATTGGTAAGTTTGCTGTAATTGAGTTTAAAGTTCAAGTCTGTTCACGTTGACTGCAGCAGACTTTCTTTATGTTTATTGGATAATTGGAATTTAATTCTCTTCAACAGGGGAAGTGCTTTGGCACTGTGCAGCGTATGCCATTGATTGGCTGGGCACCATAGCTATGGTGCTGCGAGGACTGGCAGTTCTCCAGTACCAGCTGGGTGAGTATGACAGGCGTGCTTCGTGGACGTGGACCTTAATAGGCAGTAGTATAATGTCTCTGCTGCAGTGTTTGATAATGTGCGTTATGGGGTTTTGTTTTGTTTTTACGCCTAGTTGAAAGATTTGAGGAAGACTGTAAGGCCCGGAGGGAGGAGATGCGAGCCCTGCGAGCCCTGATGGTGCGGGTTAACCGAGCCTGCAAGGCATGATGCACACGCGGTTGCGGAGCCCTTCATAATTATGATCTCTGATTAAACAGGGATGCGGGGAAACTCTTTTTAAAAAAATTTAAATTAAAAAAACTTTTTAAAAGTTGAGAGTTTATTATATTTATTTTGTTACGTTATATTTTTCTACAGGTTTTAAACACTTTTTCTAAACACTAATTTCTTTTTATAGTAATATTTATTTTCAGTCAATTTTCTGTTATTATATATGTTTTGTATAGTTGTATAAATTCTGAATCTTTAATTCAAATCTTTTATTAAAAAATTATTTAAAAATTACTTGTGAATGAATAAAAATATGTTTCACTTTTCTTTTTCCAATACATCAAACAATGCAAATTTGTTTATGCATACACACACACACACACAAAACACACACACACACACACACACACATACACATATGTATATGTATATATGTATAAATGTGCATTTAAATATTTGTGTATATACACAGCTATACATGCACATATATAAACATGCACATACATCATATGTATGTGCAGAGGAATAAAGATATGCATCCATAGTTGGGATGGGAACTATGCATTTGAATAAATAAATGGGGTTACCCATCAAATATGCATTATTCAACCTACCATTTGTGGATTAGACAATGGGCACTACTCATTTAGTATCCCATGAGTACCCATTTTGGCTTTAAAATGGGGGAGTGTGTGTGTGTGTGTGTGTGTGTGTGCCTACTTACTTTATAAGCCAGATGATTAGAAGGAACTTGAGCAAAAAAAGGGTGGAATCTTCTGTACAGCTACCCCAAAGCAGAGATGCTGAGCCACACAAGAAGGACTCTTTTAAAGCTTTAATATGTAGATAAGGTGCTGTTGTACTTGGACCTAGGAGACCAGAGCTCAAATTGAAATATCAGTGAAATCACTGAGTGGCCTTGGATAAGTCAAAACCTCTCCGTCTCAATTCCCCATATGTAAAATGGGAATACATGTGTATCTGTCTTGCCCTGTGCGTTCCCCTCATCCTTGTCCATCTTTGATTGCAAGCACACTGGGCAGGGAGTGGGGGACCTGTCTCAAAAATCACTCTCTCTTAGAGGATTAATTCACTGTCCTTTGTTAACTACTACACAATCCATATACAAAGGCTCTTATAAATTATAAGATTAAAATGCTATTTCCTTCCAGTTCCTCCCTGCCTGTATATCTCTACTGTTTCTGAAATCGAGATAGATGCAGATGCAGTCAGTGCACTAAGGGTGTTTTCCGACATGACACTAACCACAGTTTAACCACAATCAAACATTTCAAACTATGTACTACCAGGTACATGGCAAGTTGGAACTTAAACACTCTTGGGCAGGCGAGCGGGAGTAGGGTATGGGAGTGGGGGTTGGGGGACTTATAGTTTCATAATGCTTAGAGGGTGGGGGGATTCACGTTACGTTCACTCCCGTTCCTCCCAACCCTACTTACTGCAGTTAGCTGTTTAGTGTTAACTGTTAACATAACAAAGAGGTAGGCGTGGCAGTGGGTGTGTGATGCAGATGAATGTCATTCACACATCCGTGAATGTGAATTGACAATGTGCATGCGTCATTCACATTCATTCAAATGAATGTCATTCACTCAGCTGCTCATCATCTTGTGACTGTGACTCCAAGGCTGGGCTTAGGGGGGCATGCTTTCACATGGCCAACATGAAATAAAGGCTGCCTACCTGTGTTAAATGCCTGTGGCTGCCTGTCAGCTTTAAGCCGTCTCACTCTGTCTATCTGGTGGGAGCATGGGACAGTCATGGTGCAGCACGCCTCTGTAAAAGCACTAGAGACGTGGAGGATGACTATATTCAATAACTAAATTTCAAAATCTTTATTAAAACAATTAACAGGTGGGTTGTGTGGATGGGTCAGTCAGTGAGTGAAAAAAGAAAGTGTCCCCCGACCCCCAGCCAGGACTCAGGATCAGGAGCAGACAGGCAGTCACTGCCAGCAGGACCGGGCGGGCATGGGCAGCACCACACACCCCTCTCCCTGTCTGTTGCCAGTTGCCGCCCACCAGCACATCTACAGAACTCTGGTGTCAGGGGGAAGGAAGGCTTAGGTGGGCAGTGACACGTAAGGACAGGTGGGGGCAGGGCAGTCAGTGACGGCGTCAGCGACGGAAGTCGGTACAGCGACCGCAAGTGAGCGTAACACTGGCAGCGCTATCGGTGCAGCATAATAGCACTCACGCCACCTGGCTCGGCTACTCAGTTTGGGGTTAATGTAATAACTAAGTATATTTTTTTTGCATACAAAGTATTCCATAAGCAACACAACACAGCAATAATTTCATGATTAACAAACAATAACACTAATGTAAAAGTTAAAAAAAAAAAAAAGTTATACAGAACAGTGGAGATTTGAACCCGCAGAATAACTGCTACAAATTAGATAGCAAGTGGGAACATTAACGACTATGCCAACACAGTTCTGTTGTTTGTCTGACTTCTTCTAGACTGAGGAAGTGAGGAATGAGGCTTGTAACAAACTCTTCTGCATGGATCAACTTCATTCCTTCATTCCTTCAACTTTCTGTACCAGTCCGAAGATGTAAAAAATGACTCAGCCAGCCAATACATAGGTCACCTTAAACTCCCACCAGGAGTTTTGCTCAAAAAACTTTAATTTGGAGGTCAATTTACGTTTTCATAAAAGATCAATTTACCATTAAATAAAAACACCGTTCCTTGAACTCCCACCCAGAACATGTGTATGTATCTGAGAACAATGGGAAGTTATTGTGGCACAGAGGGACAACAACAACACCAGCAGTTAGTCAGAAGAGCACACACATGTGCAGCAGCACGCCACCGCTGCATACTCCATTCACGGAACCGTGATAAACGCTCATGACTGTCTCTTATATATTAAATTGGTGGAAGGTGGGAAAAGGCCAACGATTGTATGTGACAATGATGATGATTGGAAAAAGCAATAAAGCACAAAAATGCCGCATCTGCGGATTCTTGTAGCAGCAAATGCAGAATTGCGGAGGTACCGAGCAGAATTCCACGGGGTGCAACATCGGATGCCGAGTTTTCAGAATGGAATTGCAACACGGTAAAAGCCGCATCAGCTCTGGCTATAACATCAGTGCAGAGGTCCACTAAATGACAAGAGGGAATTATCCAGAAAGACTCAATCCAGCCTGAAACCTTTATGCAAGAAAAAGATCCTTGGGGTAGGGAGGGGCAGAGATTGGACCCTTCGAAGGATCTGATGACGAAGGGTACTTATTTGGCACCTCTAGAAGATATAAGAAGAACGTCCTTTATTTCATTGCCCACTTATGTTGATACTAGTCTCCACGATACTGTTAAGCCTATTTCTTGGAATATTGCCAGATATAGAACTAAAATCTGTGACCCAGATTGGGTTGCCTTTCTTAACAGATTTGATGTAGTTTTCCTCCAGGAAACTTGGTGCCAGGATGGGGAATATTGGTTTCTGGATTTCAGGTGTACTCCTCCCCTGGGTTTAAATCTAAAAAAAGGGGGCATGTATCCAGAGGGCTATCTATATTGCTCTCCAACAAGTTCTTAAATTTCTGCAAATTAATCCCCTATGATAGGCAGGAATTTCAAATAGGATTGTGGGAGCTATATGGGGGCAATCAGATACTCTTTATAAACTTATATTTGCCTCCTTCCACTTCACCTTACTATGATCCTGGTGTGTGGAAGTCACTGGATGATGCCTTAGAATTTTTGGTAGGGCAATTTCCCTCGGTTCTGCTTGTGATTGCGGAAAACTGGAATGCCAGAATGGGTTCTTTAGCAAAAGAAGAACTGGAGACAAGCTTTGGAGATGCATGTTGGATTCCGATAAGAAGGTCAAAGGACATAATTCAAAATGAGACAGGGACCCATATGGCAACATTTCTGCTGACGAATGGATTAGTGGTTCTTAATGGAAGGGGGGTGGAAGATTCTGATGACGACTTTACTTTTATTAATGTTAATGGCAGGAGTTTAATTGATTACATAGCCGTTCAGTCATGTCATTGGGATAAATGTAGCATTAGGCTGGTCACTCACCCCAAAACTGACCATAGGGCACTGAGTGTTGAGGTTAATATGAGTATGGATATTTTTTTGCCAATAGCCCAACTACCAGTAAGAGGGACGAACACCCCTAGAACCTGAGTTTGATGGACTGGTTCCATCTTAGTGGGGGTTCTGGATATGCTATGGGGATGTGAATTCAGCAAGATTCATGAAAGTATGATAGCTGCTAAAGAGGGGGAAATTGACCCGCTTAATGGATATTATTGCCTGCTAATATCTCGATTGGGTGAGAGTATTCTCTCCCGTATGGCATCACATTCTCATCAGCAGGTTAGTAATTGGTTCGATAATGAATATAAGGAAGCTAAGCGCCATCTAGCTAGGGTTAAAATTGTATGGCTGAAGTATACTGAATTAGTCAGGCATCGATATATTGAAGTAAGACGTAAATATAAACTAACGATTAAAAATAAAAAAGTTAATTCTGTGCGTTTCCTATGGGCTAAACTTAGAGCTGCGGTGATTCTAAAGGACTCTAGGTCCTTTTGGACCTTTATTAATCATGAATTATGCCCCAGATCTGGTAAGACCTTTTTTTGGGGCGCTTTTTGACCAAGAGGGGGGAACTGATGATGTTGAACTTCCGGTGTTGGTTAGAACTGTGCAACTATCAGATACCTTAATTTTCAATCCTCATGTAGGCGAAGTAGAAGTGTTGGAGGTCATTAAGTCGCTTAAATGGAATAAAGCTCCCGGACATGAATTTTTTGTCACAGAAGTTCTCCAATCCTGCCCGTCCTGGTGGGCTCCTTTATTAGAAAATTATTTTACTCATATTAATGTTACCAGAAAGGTCCCTTTGGATTGGGGCTTTAGTATTATTGTACCGATCTTTAAAAAGGGAAATCCTAGAGACGCGAGTTGTTATCGCCCAATAAGTTTGCTCCCAGTTTGGAGGAAAGTGTATACGAAAATACTACTCAAACACATAGAAGAGTGGGCGTATGGATTGAACTTAATCTCGCAAGAACAATTTGGGTTTCAGAGAAATTGTTCTACAACAGACTATTATCTTATCATCTCCCATATTATAGCCAAATATGTTAAAATTAGGGCAGGAAAACATTTACTTGCCTTTATAGACTTTCAGAAAGCGTTTGACTCTATTTCTAGGCCGAAGTTGTGGCATAAGATGCTCCGGATGGATATAGACAGGCATTTACTAGATTTACTTATTTCTGTTCATACAAATAACTCTGCTAGGGTCAGATTGGGGAATGAAGGAGGACTGGCCAAACCAATCTGCATTTTGAGAGGTGTTAGACAGGAATGTTTTCTTGTGCCTATACTTTTTAACATCTATTTAAGGAATCTACCTGAGATGCTGCAAATTATAGAGTGTTGCCCCCCCAAAATAAAAAAATTGGACAACATGGGCCCTAATGTATGCAGATGATATAGTTATTATGTCACAGACAAGGAAAGGATTGCAATACCAGCTGGAATCCCTATTAGATTACTGTTCTGAAAATGAATTAGCTATACATTTAAAAAAATCCCAAATTATGACATTGGGAAAGAAAACCCCGAGTTGTAAATGGGTTATTAGAGGCAACCAGTTTTCCTTGACTAATTCATATGTATATCTTCGGATTACTCGCTCTAATAACGGCCTCTGGGAGAAGCACAAAAAATTAATTGCATTGAAGGCTACTGCAGCATCTAAGGGAATCTTAAGGTTGGCCAGGAGATCTGCTGGGATTAATATCTCTGCTATCTTAGACGTATTCAAGGCGAAAGTGCAGTCCTTACTCATATTTGGCGCTGAAATCACTCCATTACACAATACTCAAATATTAGAGATTGTAAAAAATAAATTCCTCAGGAGTCTGTTGGGGCTGCCGCAGTGTGTATCTGCTGCTGTGGTCAGAGCAGAGACAGGTATACTGGCTATTTCCTGTCTTGGAAGGAAAGCTGTGCTTAGATATTGGCTTAAGGTCTGTAATCAGCCAGAAACCTCCCTGACTGCTCTTTGTCTACAAGAAGATTTGGAGTGTGTGGGAAGCCACTGTTATCCCTGGATCTCCCAGATTCTGTTGTATTTGAGGAACAGGGGTATGTCTTTCTCCTGATTTTGGTGAAAGAATACCCTCCAACAGAGGAACCTGGTAGATCTGAGAACAGCAGATATAGCAAAACAAGAGGACATGGCAGTATTGACATCATGGAAAGTGGCTCCAACCCTCCAATACCTCAAGTGTCAACATAAATTTGAGGATTACTTGGATATGTTAAGTGATCCTATAACTCGTAGATCTTTTACGCAATTACGTTTCCAATTATTCCCCTCTGCGGTCCTTAGAGGACGATATGAAAAAGTGCCATACGAAATTCGAACTTGTTTATGTAATTCAGTAGATGTAGAGGATTTAAAGCACTTCCTCTTGTATTGTTCTTTTTATGCAGTTATTAGACAGACTTGGCTAAACCCAATTTGGAAAAATATAGAATCTTTGCCAGATACCCATAAAATTGAGCTATTGTTAGCTACACAGGAATTACAGGTTATGAGGCCGGTTACATCATTTGCCTTCCTTGCCGGGAAACTTCGTAAGAAAGAGCTGAGTTAAGTTCCATTGGAGCTCTCCTATAATGATATTGATTTTGATATTCTAGCAGTCTTTTGTTTTGATGATGACTTTTATTATTATTGTTTTTATTATGATTTTTATCTCTAATTTTCAATCCTTTGAGTGATTTTGTAACTTCTATATACTCTATTTTATTTTTTTACTGTGACTGTGGTATATTGGCTATGGCGAAAGCTAGCGCCTGCATAAACTTAACCTTACAAGGCAACAACCTTCCCAGCCCAGGTGCGAGGCTGCCTCCGCGGGGCCAGGCAGGGCCCCCGGTGCCTAGCAGCCTCCGGTTCACTCAATGGATACTAGGCCCCTGTACTGCTGTATGGTGTGTGCCAGGGAGCACTGCCAAAAAGGAATGCCATTTTAAATTGATTATCACACAATAGCCCTTCATGCTGGGAAGTATCTCTCCCTTGTCTCCCAGGGCCTCTTCCCTGATCTCCCTTCCTCCATTTGGCAAATGGGGATTTTGGCAACAGTCTGAGGGAGAACTTAGAGGGAAGCCCTTCCTCAGGGGAAACAGTGACCACTGCCCAGCCTCTCCATCTCTAGCCCTCAGGGAGGAGGGCGCAGGCTCATCTCCCTCTTCAGAAGCACCCCCCCATTTATAAGGTGGGGGGCACCCTGTCCAGATCTGTTGATTCAAATTGGCTGCCCTGTGAAGCAGAATTCCATGCTATGAAAACGGTTTATGATGTTAGCAGAGAGACCTTCAAATATCTCAACTTAGAAGGAGATGCAGCTGACTTTCTGTTGTGGATTGGCCCTACAGGTTTGCTGTATACAGACCAGTGTCATGTGACAGTGGAAGCTTCTCCCTTTCCTGGTCTCAGGGCCCTGCGCTCATCTGTAGAGAGCATTTCATCACACAATCTCAGAGGACTGTGGGGAGAAATGTTCCTTGAGCACAGCTAGAATTTCTTCATATGTCTTTCCTGAAGGGGTTTCAGGAACTAGGAGAGACTGCACCAACTCAAAGGTAGCTTATCCACAGACCCTAACCAGTACAGCATGCCTCTTCCCGGGGGCTATGTGATAGCATTAGCTGCTGAATAAAAGTGCCGGGTTTTGTGGGGGTCAAATTTTTCAATGTGCCTCCTAGTGGCCATATTCCACACTCATGCTTCACCCACATGAACTCTGCTCCACAGTGAATATCACGTTGACAGGACAAGGATCAATTGGGTCGGCATCAGGGAGCTGTCTGCTGACTCCTCAGTGTGCCTGAGAGTATCCCCCATTCATTGCCAGATTGTTGAGCAGAGGCCATAGTGGGAATGTGCCAAGAATAGTAATTTTATTAATGGAGCATAATCAAGTGAGGCCTAGAGGAAGAGTGAACAGGAACCCGCTCCAGCTTCCAGTACTTCCAGAGAGAGAATGGGCTTGCAGGGGAAGATGGGAGGCCCTGAGACCAGGAGAGGGAGAGGTATCCTTTGTCTCATGACACTGGAGCGTATACAGTCTCAGTCCTGACCCCAAACCTGTACTCAAACACATTCTGACCAGGGATGGCCTTACCAGGGATGGCAGTCGCCCAGGGCCCCGTTCTTGGGGGGGGGGGCATGGTTCAGGGGCAGCAGGGGTTTGATTTTATTTTTTTTAAAGAAAGTCCGGTTGGGCCGGGATCAGGTTGGGACGGCTGGTGATGGGGGGGGGGGGGNGGGCTGGCACTGTGCTGGCAGACAGCCAGTGACAGAAGCAAGTGAAGTGGCACCATGCCCCCCCTTTCCCGATTGTCCCGACTCCCAAGTCAAAATTTTTAAAACCCCACCACGACCCCCATCTACTGCCTTTCGGCTCTAGCCTCTGTTGGACCTGGCGGGTGTAGCCTCAGGGTCCATGTGACCCTGCCTGGCCACGCCTCCACTCTCTCCCTCCCAGAAGTTGCATAAAAGCAATTTCCTGGAGGGAGAGGACCCATGGCGTGCGTAGCAGGTGAGAAATCCCGTATGTGTGCAGCGACAGTGGCAGAGTGGAGTGAGTCTGCGACAGCAGAGGAGTGGCGGTAAATGAGCGAGGAATGGAGCAAGCAGCAGCGGAGCAAGCAATGGCAGCAGTGGTGGAGGGAGCAGCGGCGGCAGCAGTGGCGAAGAAGTCGAGCGGAGGAGGAGAGGTCTCAGTGGAGGGCAACAGAGGTGGTGGCATGGAGTGGAGGAGCAGCAGGTGGTAAAGAAGTGGCATGGGACCAGGATGGGACCCCAAGGTGAGGAAGCGGAGCGGAGGCAAAGCGCATCATGGGATCCAGAGTAGTGGCGGCGAAAGGTGGTCCGGTGGTCCGGCGGCACAGCAGCCAGGGAGACCAGAACAGAGAAGAGGAGGAAGGGACCCCATTTTTGGTACGTTTTTCAGAGCCCGGAGTGGGGGGGTAAGGGAGGCCTCAGGTGATGACCGGCGAGGCCTAGCCTCGTGGGTGGGCAGTGTTTGTGTTGGGGGCTAAGGCCTCCTGGCATTGTCTCATGGGGTGGCCTGGCTGGGGGGAGCAGGCTGGGGGCAAATCTGGCAATGTGGGGTGGAGAATGAGAAAGAATAGATGCAGGGGTAGGACAAGATGACCTGTGGGATCCCTTTTAAACATATGTCATAAAGCAAGGAGCTTGTCATCAGCAAGGTCTAGCCCCAGAATTTGTGGGGCCATGCGGGGTGATGTAAGAAGCCTTGGTGTGGGACCTAATTTGCATAATTTGTCCTCCTACCTGGACTGCCACCCCCCAAAGGCCCAAGCTAGCACAGGGCTATGTGCAACTGCACATGCCTAGGGCCTCTGCTGGCCATCAGTGTGTCACAATCGTATCCCACAGAGCCTTATAACAAGTCCATCAGTCAGAGCTTGCCTTTCATGTGGAAGAGAGCCTGATACACACTGACTTTGGATAGTGGTATTTCTCAAGCTTTGTGCTACTTTTTGTAGCTCTTGGTTGTGATTTGTACAATGGATCCATCACTGAATGTTTCAGACAGGTCTGGCCAGCAGTAAGTGAACTTTTTCTCTCTTTGACCCAGTTTGTCTTGCTCTTAATACACTGTCCTCACCATTCCCTGGCAGCCTCTTTCCTAGGGGTGTGCAGGGGTGTGCAGAAGGCACATACCTCATGTTCATATTCATTTTAGTTTTAGCTTTTGTTTTCAGGGGTTTTCATAAAGGGCTCTGCTGTTGTTGTTGTTTTTTTTTCCCCCCCATTTAATTCTATTTAAAAGAATCTTTTTTAAAAATCACTATGCTTGCACAAAATGGCCACTGTGGCCATTACACATACGTGGTAGCCCTTTTCCAAAATGGTGCCGGCAGCACTGGCATGATTTTAGCATTGCGCAGTGATTTTTTGAAAATAATATTTTTAATAAAAAATTTAAAAAGGAAAATGAATTAAATCGAATCAATGGGTGATTTCAATCGTTACGGGCGCCCGGTTCACCACAGTGGATTCCCGGCAGGGATGAACCGAACAACCACTCCCCATTGTCAATAAAAGCCCCAAACAGACGTGACAGGACCAGGACCACGGGAAGGAATTGGGCCGTCAGATCACGGGCCAGGGTAGCGCATCAGACGTGATGCCGATTCCTGGCCGTGGTCAAAACACGCACAAGCACCAGGCAGGGGCGGGAAACAGACATGGTCACCTGAGGGAAAACAAAGCCACAAGGGACAAAAGGGAATGCCCACACAAGGGAAACGGGAAGGGAGGGGGGAGAGGGAGAAGAGACGCTGAGGTACCAAACACAACAGGCACACAGACAACGGGGGCACAGTGGAACACACAGCACAAGCACACGCCTGGCAAACACACACACACACACACAGTTGGGAAAGGAAGGGGAGGAGGTGAGAGGGGAATTCTGGAGGCACCGTGACCCCGCAGTCAAACAGGCACCCAAGGGGGGGCCACCGGAGGGAGCACAGGTGGGCGAGGACAGTCAGCTGGACCCAGGGGGGCTGGGGGGGCCAAGCAGAGAGCCGGACCAGGGCACCGTAAAGGGCAACCACAGAGGGGTCCAGCGGGTGCAAAGGCAGGAGGGGGGGAGTCCCGAGGGGGCCTGGAGCCACAGGCAGGGGCAGCAGCACCCCGGGATGCAGGCAGCATGGCAGCATGGCAGGGACATCAAGGAGGGTGCAGGCAGCGGAACATGGCCCTAGGGCAGGGGCGGGAACCCGCATGGGGGCATGAGGCCAGGGACCGGGGGGCACAGGGGGACTCACGGCCAGCTGCTAGGGACCACAAAGGGGCCAGGGGCTGGATGCCCCGCCAGGTGAACGAGGTGGGGCCAATGGATCATGCCCCAGAGGTACCCCAACAAGGACATGTGGTGGGCGATCAGGTAGTAAGCCTCAAAAGGATCCTGCCTGGACAAGGCCAGCTGCACATCCGAACGGGACCATACGCCGGACAGCGCCGACAGCTCTGCTACGGTAGGCTCAGACACGCAGAAGTCAGCAGCAGGGGGCCACAGAAGCTGACCCAGCTCCAACAGCCAGTGATACACTGCCCCATGAGAGCATTGGTACCCACGGGCCCCGTGGACACAGCCAAAGTATGACACGGCCAAGGCAGGACCCCCCTTNGGCCTGGAGCCACAGGCAGGGGCAGCAGCACCCCCAGCTCCAACAGCCAGTGATACACTGCCCCATGAGAGCATTGGTACCCACGGGCCCCGTGGACACAGCCAAAGTATGACACGGCCAAGGCAGGACCCCCCTTCCGCAAGGCAGACCGTGTAGGCGCCCAGGCTGCACACAGACAGCACAGACACCGTCTCAACCACGGACCAGGCCACATGTGAGCACCTCCTTTGCAGGATGCGCCCATCTGGGAAGGGAACCAGCCCCAGCATCTCAGCATGCAGCCAACAATCATGGGCGCTCACCTCATAGCCGAAGTAACGAAGGCCAGAGCTCAGGCTTGCATAAGCACCTGACTGGCTGTCCGGGCAGCCCAGGAGTAACTGCATGGCTGGGGTATGCCACAGGTCACACAAGGACATGGTCTCGCAGAAGGTCCAGCTATGTGGGGCCCCATGGGGGTCTGGAAGCGGGAGCCCTGTGGAAGCACAGCCATCCATGGTCCAGCAAGACAAGAAGAATAACACCATGGACAGGGGGGCACACATTCCCTGCAGGGCCAGGGGGGCTCCAGGGGGGCCCCAAGGACAAGCGAGGTGGCCACAGGCAGCAACATTGTATAGCAACAGAGCGAGGCGTGGGCTGCAGGTCTGGCACAGCTGCAGGAAACAAGCGGCCAGTCAGACCAGCCAAGAGTCTAATCAGGCCACCAAGGACATGGTGTAGCAAACAGGGAGAGGTGGGGAGTGATGGCTGAAGGCATGCAGCTGCAACAGGAATGGCCAGGCACGTGCCTGTCTGTGCGCTACGCCCAATGCAGGGCAGCATGTGCACCCAATAGCGCACCCGTGGTGCCCAGACCCTCCTACCCTACTGGGGAATGCCCTGTCAACCGGGGGCGTGGCACCGGCCAACCTCGGCCAGGCCCGGTCAGGCTGACACTACCCCCAACCCCTGGGGATGCCATCTCCATGAACGGGGATAGGGCGACCGCCTACTGGATGCACCTCGTGCTTGCAGCAAAGTGGTATCGTACGCACACCAACCAGCTGTGCATCTTTACCGCCAAGTCGCACCTGGGTGCCCGCCTGCAGGTTACCACCGCCTGTGGTAGCGCAGGGGTGCACAGGGCCCACCACAGCTGTAGACATGCCCTGGTCCAGCTCAGGGCCCAGAGGCTGTCCGGGGTGGACCAGGAAGCTGTGATGCGGGGCCAGAGCAGATCAGCGGCGATCCGAGAGGTGGCTGGGTGCCTCCATTGGCAGAGGGAGACCACGCGCTGGGCTGCCCTGCTCGCTATGTCCATTGACAGGTGGCTGTGGGTCACAGAGTGGGCACAGGTGTGGTGGGCCAGGGCACTGCGCCAGTGGGATGAGGTGGAGTGGAGGGCCCACTTTAGGATGGACAAGCTCACCTTGCTGTGGCTCGCGGAGCTCCTCACGCCCTGACTGGAGCGCCAGCAAACCCCCATGAGGACCCCCATCCCCATGGTCCAGTGGGTGGCCATTGGGGTCTGGGCCCTAGCAATGCCCGACTCCTGTCAGTCTGTCTCCCAGTACTTCAGGGTTGGACTGAGCACTGTTGCCTGCATCCTCCGGGATGTCTGTGAGGCTGTGGAGGGCATGCTCCTGGACAGGATGATCCAGCTGGTGGACCAGGGGGCTGTGATGGCCTGCTTCGTGGNAGGGCGACCGCCTACTGGATGCACCTCGTGCTTGGAGCGCCAGCAAACCCCCATGAGGACCCCCATCCCCATGGTCCAGTGGGTGGCCATTGGGGTCTGGGCCCTAGCAATGCCCGACTCCTGTCAGTCTGTCTCCCAGTACTTCAGGGTTGGACTGAGCACTGTTGCCTGCATCCTCCGGGATGTCTGTGAGGCTGTGGAGGGCATGCTCCTGGACAGGATGATCCAGCTGGTGGACCAGGGGGCTGTGATGGCCTGCTTCGTGGCCAGAGGTTTCCCCAACTGCATGGGCACCATGGACGGCATCCACATCGCGATCCTCTGCCCCTCCACAGGGGAGGCTGAAGAGTATGTCAACAGGCACGGGTATCACTCCCTGCAGCTGCAGGTGGTTGTGGATCACCGGGGATGGTTCATAGACATCTACACAGGCAACTCCAGCTGCAGTCACGATGCCCGGATCATGACCATCTCCCCCTTCTATGCCCGGATTTTCCAGGTTGACTTCGCTGACATGGGGATGACTTGATTCGAGGGGGTACCAATGCACCTGTATCCTGGGAGACCCAGCCTATCCCTTCACCCCGGTGGCTGATGAAGGTGTACCCAGTCGCCCGCAACCCTGTGGAGTTGCTGTACAATTCCCGCCTGTGTTTGAGCTGGACTGTGGTGAAGCAGGTGTTCGGAGCCCTCAAGCAGCACTGGAGGAGCCTCGCCGGCTGGCTGGACTACACTGTGGGAACCTCTTTCCTGGTGATAGGTGCCTCCTGTGTGCTGTACAACATGTGCAAGACCGAGGGGGCAGCCCTGGAGTACCCCTAGCCACATCGGGGCCCCCACCGGCCAAGTGCCCATTTACATGAATGCAGACAACCCGAGGGGGTACCGTTATGCTAAGCGCATCCGGTTGGCCCTGGCCAGGCATATCAGCTGGGAGGCCAAAGCATGAAGGTCTGCTCCACTCACCCCTCCCCGGAGGTTCCCCCACGGTCCCTGGCCATGCCCGGAATAGCTGCCCCCCTCCCCCCAGGGCTCTGTAACGGACACCATGAGTCCAGACAGCGTGCAGCACATTTATTAATCCACCCATGACAACCTGCGCCCCACACATCCCCACCTCCCTCCACCACCACCACCCCGCACATGGTGTCCCCCATCACACAGTCCTCTCCCTTCCACCCGGACCGCTCCGACCCTCGCATGTTCGGGACCGGCCCCTCGGTCGACCAGTGGGTGATGCCGAGCTCTGGGAGCTCACTTCACCACCCCCCCCACTGTCACTGTCCCCAGATGTGTCCTGTGCGGTCTCATAGCCTGGAAGGGCAGGCAGTGGTAGGAGGGAGGGAGGAGCCAGGACTGGAGCGGCTCCCCATGGTGGCTGAACCCTCCTGAGGCCTGGGGGGACCGGGGGTTGAATGCGTGGCCCCGGCTGGGGTGCAGGTGGCTGGGGTGGCTGGGGTGGGAGAGGGGGTGCCGAGGGGGCGTGCCCAGGGCATGCAGGGTGCCCGGGGGGTGGTGGTTGCCATCACATAGGCACACATGGTGCCTGCATGCAGGAGCAGGGAAGTCCTAATGTCATGGGACCTGTCGAGCTTTGCCAATTGCTCCCACACCATCATTGCGATGGCCTGTTCCAGTCGCCCAAGGGCTTCGACCTGCCTGCTGTGTTGCGGCACTCCTGCCTCTGCTCCAGGCACACCTCTGCCTGGAGCCTCATGTCCCGAGCTTCCGCCCATTCCAGGGAGCATTTGATGGCCGCCTCCATGCGGTCCACGCATGGCCCCCCTCCCAGCTCCCTCCCTCCCACTCCCTGTGTCCCGGGTCCCCCTCCCTGGCCCCCGGGTGCACCCCCACCCTATCCATGTGTCTCACCCGGGTCCTCCGGCCACTGACTGGGCACCTCTATTCCAGCTTCCTCATCTGCCTGCCCCTGCTGCTGTGCTGTCCTGTGCCCTGTGGGGGTGTTTTTTGGGGGGGTTGGTGGTGGGCGGTCTGGGGGGCTTGGTGTGGCCCTGTCCATGCCTCCTGCCTGCTGGGGGGGCTGGGGCAGCCCCAGGCCTGTGCTTCCCCCACCCTACATCATCCCCCTTCCCCAAGCCCTGGCTGCGCCTCCCCTTGTGGCTGCCCGCTTACTCTCTATGTCGGTATTGGGCCCCTCCGAGGCCGGCCCCTTGGTGTGGGTGGGGTCCCGCTGGGACCACTGGCTGAGGGTGATGAGGGTGCCAGACTCAGACTCCGCTTCTCCAGCCAGGGGTGAGTGGCTTTCCAGTCTGCTGTCCAGGGGGGGGCCTGCTGGTGCCGAGGTCCCGGGGCATTCCTCCTGGGAGTCTGGGGCCCTGGAATGTGTGCCTTCCTAGGGGGTGGTGAGTGGAGGGGGTACCTTGGCCCATTCCATGCCCTGGACCACAGCACTCCCCACAAGGCATGGGGCCACGATGGTCCCCTTCATATGAAGGTTGCGGTCCAGGGCATCGTTGTATGGGGTGGTCCGGGCTCTGTGTATGGACCGCCTATTGTTGTCCTGGATGTGCTTGCACCCCCTCTTTAGCTCCTTGGCCTTGGAGCAGCACTGGTCCATGATCCAGTTATGTCCCGCCGCCCCCATGTCCCATACTATGTCCTGGAACACATGCTCATTTCTCTGGTTGAGGGCAAGCTCCAGCTGGTGCTCCAGTGAAAACGACTGGTTCCCCAATGTTTAGACTGCCACAGTAACACTGAGTAGATTAGGCTGTGTTCCTCCCCTGTGGGAGAGAGAGCGCTTCCTGGTTAAACTGACTACAGGGATGAAGGAAGCTCTCATGGTTGTGGAGAAACCTCTCGGCGATGAAGCTGAAATGCTGACAGCACCGCCCTTTCCAGGTTGAGGAGACAGTCCCCCTCCTCCCCCTCCTGGTTCAAGGATGTCCTTCTTGGCAGAGGAAAACACCAACCCGCCCTCTAATTGAAATTGACTAGTTCTCACAGAAACCATCCCGGGAATACCATTGTGTGTAGCTGTGGATTAGAATCGCTCTGGAGGTCGTGATCAGGGTTTACAACCTATGCTGACATGGACAGGGATTAACCTAGTCCATATTAACTGACTAGGTTAAGCCCTGTTCTTTACCTGTGGGAGAGACAGGTAGTCCCTCCCACAGGGAGGGACTACCTAGTCCATGGAGAAATTGACTAGGGCCAAACCTCTGCAGATGTTAGCAGAGAAAGGGCTGAGGTGAGCAAGCGACTAGGCTCAAGGACCGCCTTCTCGCTGAGTGAAACACCAACCCCACAAGTGAAATTGACTGGTACCATTGGATCAAGCCCAGAGATACCATAGACTGTATCTGTGGAGTGGAATCGCTCCGGGGCGGTTAGAGTTAGGGTTAGGGTTATTACCCACACCAGTGGGTTTCCATGTCTCCTCCCCCGGGCTGAAATGAGGGCGGGGTCCCAGGAGAGCTTGGCTTTAGAGGTAGAAGTTGGACCCCTGTGTATGACCATGTCTCCTCCCCCAGGTAAATGCACATAGCAGAGGGCTGCACTGAGGGTATTTACCCACACCTCTGTGTTTCCATAACTCCTCCCTTAGGTAACGGCATAAAGCAGAGGGCTACATTAAGGGTATCTACCCACAACTGTGTGTTTCCTTGTCTCGTCCCCAAGGTAACTTGCTATAGCAAAGGGCTGACCTGAGGGCGGGGTCCCAGGAGCAATAGGCTTCAGAGGAAGAAGCTGCAGGGAGGGTATCAACCCACACCTTTGTGTCTCCATGCCTATACGTGACGGCTGCACTTAGGGTGGGGTCCCAGGACAGCTTGGCTTCAGAGGTAGGCCTGGCTTCAGAGGTAGAAGCTGCAGGGAGGGTATCTACCCACACCTTTGTGTTTCCATGTCTCCACTACCAGGTAACTGCATATAGCGTGGGGATGCACTTAGGGCGGGGTCCCAGGAGACCTGGTCTTCAGAGACAGAAACTGCAGGGACTACGGAATACCTGTCTGTTTCCATGTTTTCTCACCCATGTAACTGCATACAGCCGAGGGCATGATCTGATGAACTCTTGGCTTCAGAGGCAGAGGCTGCACTGCGGGGATGTACCAACACCTGTGTGTTTCCATGTCTCCTACCCCAGGTAACTGCATATACCAGAGGGATGTACTGAGGGCATGGTCACAGTAGAGCTCGGCTTCAGAGACAGAAGCTGCAGTGAGGGTATCTACCAACACCTGTGTGTGTCGATGTCTCCTGCCCCAGGTGACTGCATATAGCAGAGGGCTGCTCTGAGGGTATCGATCCAGACCATGTGTGCTTCCATGACTCTTCCCCAGGTGACTGCATATAGCAGAGGCCTGCACTGAGGGTATCTACCCACAGCTGTGTATTTCCATGTCGCCTCCCCCAGGTAACTGGATATAGCAGAGGGCTGCATTGAGGGTGGGGTCCCAGGACAGCTTGGCTTCAGAGGCAGAAGCTGTAGGGAGGGTATCTGACCACACCTGTGTGTTTCCATCTCTCCTCCCCCGGGTAACTCCATAGAGCAGAGGGCTGCACTGAGGGTGGGGTCCCACGTGAGCTTGGATTCAGAGGCAGAAGTTGCACTGAGGGTATCTCCACACACCTGCGTGTGTTTCCATGTCTCCTCCCCAAGCAAGCCTCTCCCCAAGTTAACTGCATGTCTATCCCCAAGTTAACTGTATATAGCAGAGGGCTGCACTGATGGCATCATCAGTGCAGATCTCTGCTATAAGAAGTTACCTGTGAGAGGTTACATGGAAACACACAGGTGTAGATACCCTTTCTGCAGATTCTGCATTTAAACGAAGCACTTCTGGGGTCTGCTTCTCAGTGAAGCCCTCTGCTATATGCTGTCACCTGAGGAGGAGTCATGGAAGCACACAGGTGTGGATAGATAACCTCAGTTCATCCCCCACAACTGCACTGAGGGTGGTGTCCTAAGAAAACTTGGCTTTAGAGTCAGAAGATGCAGGGAAGGCAGATACCTGTGTGTTTCGATCGATCCTCCCCCAGGAAACTGCATATAGAAGAGGGCTACACTGAGTTTGGGGTCCCAGGACAGCTTGGCTTCAGAGGTAGAACCTGAAGGGAGGATATCTACCCACACATGTGTCTTTCCATGTAACCTCCCCCTGTTAACTTCATATAGCAGAGATCTGCACTGAGGGTATCTACCCAAAGTTGTTTGTTTCTATGTCGCTTCCCCCAGGTAACTGCAGAGGGCTGCACTGAGGGCGTGGTCCCAGGAGCGATAGCATTTTGAGGCAGAAGCTGCAGGGAGGGTATCTACCCACATCTGTGAGTTTCCATGTCTCCTCCGCCATGTAACGGCATCTAGCACACGGCTGCACTGAGGGTATCTACATACACCTGTGTGTTTCTATGTGCTCTCCCCTAGGTAACTGCATATAGAAGAGGGCTACACTGAGCGTGGGGTCCCAGACAGCTTGGCTTAAGAGGTAGAAGCTGCATGGAGGGTATCTACACACACTTGTGTGTTTCCATGTCTCCTGCCCCTTATAAATTAATATAGCAGAGGGCAGCCCTGAGGGTGGGGTCCCAGGACAGCTTCGCTTCAGAGGCAGAAGCTGCATGGAGGGGACCTACCCACACATCTGTGTTTCCATGTCTCCCCTCCCAGGTAACTGCATATACCAGAGGGTTGCACTGATGGCAGGGTCCCAGGAGCACTTGACTTCAGAGGCTGAAGCTGCAGCAAGGATATCTACCCACACTTGTGTGTTTCCATGTCTCCTGCCTCAGGTAATTGCATATAGGAGAGGACTGCACTGAGGGCAGGGTTCCGGGAGCGCTTGGCTTCAGAGGCAGAAGCTGCAGGGAGTGTATCTACACACAGTTGTGTTTCCATGTCTCCTCCCCAAGGTAATTGCATATAGCCGAGGGCTGCACTGAGTACGGTGTCCCAGGAGCACTAGGCTTCAGAGACAGATGCCTCAGGGAGGATTCCAACCACACCTGTGTCTTTCCAAGTCTCCTCCACCAGGTAACTGAATATACTAGAGGGCTGCTCTGAGGGTAGGGTCCCATGAGTGCTTGACCCCTGAGGCAGAAGCTGCAGAGAGGGTATCAGTCACACCTGTGTGTTTCCATGTCTCTTCCCCAGTGCAGCTCGCTTACCTGGGAGAGGAGACATGCAAACACACAGGTGTGGGTATTTACCCTCCCTGCTGCTTCTGCCTCTGAAGCCAAGTGCTCCTGGGACCAAGCCCTCTACTATATGCAGTGTCCTGGTGAAGGAGACATGGAAACACATCGGTGTCGGTAATTACCCTCAATTCAACTTCTGCCTCTGAAGACAAGCACGCCTCGCGTCCTACCCGCAGTGCAGCCCTCTACTATATGCAGTTACCTGGGGGAGGAGACATGGAAACACAGGTGTGAGTAGATACCCTTCCTGCAGCTACTGCCTCTGAAGCCAAGCACTCCTGAGACCCTGCCCTCAGTGCAACCCTCTGCTATATGCCGTTAACTGGGGGAGGAGACATGGAAACACTTCTCTCTTTTCACAGATGCAGAGGGCTTCACTGAGTGTCGAGTCACAGGAGAGCTTGACTTCAGAGGCAGAACCTGCAGGGAGGGCATCTACCCACACCTGTGTGTTTCCATGTCTCCTGCCACAGGTAATTGCATATAGCAGAGGGCTGCACTGAAGGCGGGGTCTCAGGAGACCTTGGCTTCATAGACAGAAACTGCATGGACGGTATCTACCCATACCTTGGTGGTTCAATGTCTCCTCCCTGAGGTAACTGGATATAGCAGATGGCTGGACTGTGGGCGGGGTTGTAGGAGAACTTGCCTTCAGAGGCAGTAGCTGCAGAGCGGTGTCTACCCACACCTGTGTGGTTCCATGTCTCCTCCCCCATGGAACTGCAGAGAGCAGAGGGCTGCACCAAGGTTGGGGTCCCAAGAGAGCTTGGCTCCAGAGGCAGAAGTTGCACTGAGGGTATTTACTAATACCTGTGTGTTTTCATGTCTCCTCCCCATGTAACTGCATATAGCAGAGGGCTGCACTGAGGGCGGGATCCCAGGGGAGCTTAGCTTCAGAGGCAGAAGCTGCACTGAGGCTATCTGCCCACACCTGTGTGTTTCCATGTCTCCTCCCCCAGGTAACTGCATATAGTAGAGGGCTGGGTCCCAGGACCACTTGCATTCAAAGGCAGAAGCTGCAGGGATGGCATATAGCAGAGGGTTGTACTGAGGGTGGAGTCTCAGGAGCGCTTCACTTCAGAGGCAGAAGCTGTATGAAGGGTATCTACTCACACCTATGTTTCCATGTCTCCTCCACCAGGTAACTGCATATATCAGAGGGCTGTACTAAGAGAATCTACCCACACCCTGCAGCATCTGCCTCTGAAGCCAAGCTCTACTGGGACCCCGCGCTTCATGCAGCCCTCTGGGAAATGCAGTTACCTAGGGGTGGAGACATGGAAACACACAGGTGTTGCGTATATACCCTCAGTGCAGCCTTCGGCTATGTGCAATTACCTTGGGGAGGAGACATGGAAACACAACTGTGGTTAGATACCCTCCCTGCAGCTTCTGCCTCTGAAGCCAAGGGCTCCCGGGACCCTGCTTCAGTGCAGCCCTCTCCTATATGCAATTACCTGGGGCAGGAGATGTGGAAACACACAAGTGTGGTGAGATACCCTCCCTGAAGCTTCTGCTTCTGAAGCCAAGCACTCCTCGGACCCCGTCCTCAGTGCAGCCCTCTGCTATATGCAGTTACCGAGTGGAGGAGACATGGAAACACACAAGTGTGGGTAGATACCGTCCCTGCAGCTTCTGACTCTGAAGACATCTTTTCCTCAGACCCCACCCTCATACAGCCCTCTGCTATACGATGTTACCTGGGGAGGAGATATGGAAACACACAGGTGTGGCTAGATAACTTCCCTGGAGCTTCTGCCTTTGAAGCCAAGCACTCCTGGGACACCACCCTTATGGAGCCCTCTGTTATAGGCAATTACCTGGGGGAGGAGACATGGAAACACAAAGTTGTGGGTAGATAGCGTCAGGCCAGCACTCTGATATATGCAGTAGCCTGGTCGAGGAGTCATGGAAAAACACAGGTGTAGGTACAAACCCTCAGAGAAGCGCTCTGCTATATTCAGTTACCTGGGGGAGGAGACATGGAAACACACAGGTGTGGGTAGATACCCTCAGTTCAGCCTTCTGCTATATGCAGTTACCTGGCTAGGAGTCATGGAAACAAACAGGTGTGGGTGGATATCCTCTGTGCAGTCCTCTGCTATATGCAGTTACCTGGGGGAGGAGACATTGAAAGACACAGGTGTGGGTGGAGACCCTTCCTGAGGCATCTGTCTCTGACTCAGTGCAGCCCTCTGCTATATGCAATTACCTTGGGAAGGTGACATGGAAACACAGAGATCTCGGTAGATTCCCTCCATGCAGCTGGCGTCTATGAGGCCAAGCTCTTCTTGGACCCCACCATCATTGCATGCCTCTGCTATAGGCCGTTACCTGGGGGAGGAGACATGGAAATACAACTGTGGGTAGATACCCTAAGTGCAGATCTCTGCTATATGAACTTACCATGGGGAGGTTACATGGAAACACACAGGTTTGTGTAGATACCCTCTCTGCAGCTTCTGTGTTTAAACTAGCACTCCTGGGACCCCGTTCTCAGTGAAGCCATCTGCTATTTGCAGTCACCTGAAGAGGTGTCATCAAAACACAAAGGTGTCTTTAGATACCCTTAGTGCAGCCCTCTGCTCTATGTAGTTACCAGGGGGAGGAGACATGGAAATACACAGATATGGGTGATAGCATTAGGGAAGACCTCTGAAATATGCAGTTAGCTGTGGGAGGAGTCATGGAAACAGACAGGTGTGGTTAGATACCCTCAGTGCAGCCCTATGCTATACGCAGTTACCTGAGGGAAGAGACATGGAAACACAGAGATGTGGATAGATACCCTCCGTGAAGCTTCTACTTCTGAAGCGAAGCACTCCTGGGACTTTGCCCTCAGTGCAGCCCTCTGCTATATGCAGTTACCTGGGGAAGAGACGTGGAAAAAAACAAGTATGGGTAGATACCCATCCTGCAGCTTCTACCTGTGAAGATAGTTGAGGGCTGCACTGTGGGCAGGTTCCCAGGAGGGCTTGGATTCAGCAAAAGAATCTGCAGGGAGGGTATCTACCCACGCCTCTGTGTTTCCATGTTTCCTCCCCCAGGTAACTGCATATAGCAGAGTACTGCACTGAGAGCGGGATCCATGAGAGGTGGGCTGCCACTCCGCATTTTGGTAGTTTGGGGGGGTCCCGCTGCCACTCTGCATGTTGGTAGTTTGGAGGGTCCCGCTGCCACTCTGCATGTTGGTAGTTTGAGGGGTCCCGCTGCCACTTTGTACGTTGGTAGTTGGGGGGGGGTCCCGCTGCCACTTTGCACGTTGGTACTTTGGGCACAAAATACAGCCCCCACTCTCACATGTTAGATGGTGTGGGGTTGCTCCCCACACCCCAATATCCCAGTTCCACTTGCCCTGATGTATGGGCTTCCACTGGGCATCAAAGGCCCCCAAATGGGAGAGGGCATGATTACAAGCCTATGGCTTTGGTCAATTTCCCCCACACCACCATGTCTTGCTTCCTGCCTTCCCATCTGGTTTTCATGGGTGGCCTTGCTGCTTTGCCATGTGCTATTAAAGAACTCATTTGTAATTTAACTTGACTGGTTTTGTAACTTTATTGGGTGGCAGAATTTTCCTATTTGGGGTGGCAGAATTTCAGATTTATTTTTGCAGAAGAATCGGGTACCTGCATATAGCAGAGGGCTGCACTGAGGGTCTCTACCAACACCTGTGTGTTTCCATGTCTCCTCCCCCAGGTAACTCCATAATAGCATGGGGCTGCACTGAGTGTATCTATCCACATCTGTGTGATTCCATTTCTCCTTCCCAGGTGACTGCATATAGTAGAGGGCTGCACTGAGGGTATCTACGCACACCTGTGTGTTTCCGAAACTGCAGTGAGGATATCTACACACACCTGTGTGTTTCCAAATATCCTCCCCCAGGTAACTTCTTATAGCAGAGGTCTGCGCTGAGGGTACCTGATCACAGCTGCGTGTTTTCATGTCACCTCCCCCAGGTAACTGCATATACCGGAGGGGTGAACTGAGGGAGGGGGTCCACGAGCGCTTGGATTCAGAAGCAGAAGCTGTTGGGAGTGTATCTACCCACAACTCTATGTCTCCTCCCCCAGATAATTTCATAGAGCAGAGGGCTGCACTGAGGGCGGTGTCCAAGGTGAGCTTGGCTTCAAAGTCAGAAACTTCACTCTGGGTATTTCTGCACACCTGTATTTTTCCATGTCTCCTCCCCCAGGCAACTGCATATAGCAGACGGCTACACTGAGGGTTTCTACCCACCTCTGTGTGTTTCCATTACCCCTCCCCAAGTGACTGCATATAGCAGAGGTCTGCACTGAGGATATCTACCAAAACCTGTGTGTTTCCAAGACTCCTCCCGCAAGTAACTGCATATATCATAGGGCTGGCCTGATGCATCTACTCACACCTGTATGTTTCCATGTCTCCTACCCCAGGTAACTGCATATAACAGAGGGCTGCCCTGAGGGCGGGGTCCCAGGAATGCTTGGCTTCAGAGGCAGAAGCTGCAGGGAGGCTATCTACCCACACCTGTGTGTTTTTATATCTGCTCCCCCAGGTAACTGCATATAGCAGAGGGCTGCACTGATGGCAGGGTCCCAGGAGCGCTTGGATTCAGAGGAAGAAGCTTCATGGAGGGTATCAACCCACACCTGTGTGTACATGTCTCATCCACCACGTAACTGCATATGCGAGATGTCTGCACTGACGGCGGTGTCCTATGATAGCTTGGCTTCAGAGGCAGAAGATTCAGGGAATGTATCTACACACACCTGTTTGTTNGTGCAGTCCTCTTCTATATGCAGTTACCTGGGGGAGGAGACATTGAAACACACAGGTGTGCATAGATACACTCAGTGCAGATTCTGCCTCTGAAGCCAAGCTCTCCTGGGACCCCACCCTCACTGCAGCCCTTTGGTATATGCAGTTACCTGGTGGAGGAGACATGGAAAGACACAGGTGTGCGTGGAGAACCTTCCTGAGGCGTCTGTCTCTGAAGCCCAGTGCCACTTGTACCCCGCACTCAGTGCAGCCCTCTGCTATATGCAATTACCTTGGGAAGGTTACATGGAAACACAGAGATGTCTGTAAATACCCTCCATGAATCTGGTGCCTACGAGGCCAAGCTCTTCTGGGACCCCACCATCATTGCATCCCTCTGCTATAGGCCGTTACCTGGGGGAGGAGACATGGAAATACAACTGTGGGTAGATACCCTAAGTGCAGATCTCTGCTATATGAACTTACCAGGGGGAGGTTACATGGAAACACACAGGTGTGTGTAGATACCCTCTCTGCAGCTTCTGCGTTTAAACGAAGCACCTCTGGGACCCCGTTCTCAGTGCAGTCATCTGCTATTGGCAGTCACCTGAGGAGGTGTCATGGAAACAGAGAGGTGTTGGTAGATACCCTCAGTGCAGCCCTCTGCTCTATGTAGTTACCTGGGGGAGGAGACATGGAAACACACAGATATGGGTAGATAGCATTAGTGAAGCCCTCTGAAATATGAAGTTACCTGTGGGAGGAGTCATTGAAACAGACAGGTGTGGTTAGATACCCTCAGGGCAGCCCTCTGCTATACGCAGTTACCTGACGGAAGAGACATGGAAACACAGAGATGTGGGTAGATACCCTCCCTGCAGCTTCTGCCCCTTAATCCATGCTCTCCTGGGACCCCACCCTCAGTGCAGCCCTGGGGGAGACATGAAACACACAGCTATGATTGATACCCGCTCTGCAGCTTCTGCCTCTGAAGTTAAGTGCTCATGGGACCCTGTCCTCAGTGCAGCCCTCTGGTATATGCAGTTACCTGGTGGAGGAGACTTGTAAAGGCCCAGGTGTGGGTGGAGATTCCCCCCTGAGGCATCTGTCTCTGAAGCCCAGTACTCCTGGGACCCCGCCCTCAGTGCATTCCTCTGCTATATGCAGTTACCTGGGGAAGAGACATGGAAAAACACAAGTGTGGGTAGATATCTATCCTTCAGCTTCTGCCTGTGAAGATAGTTGAGGGCTGCACTGTGGGCAGGTTCCCCGTAGGGCTTGGATTCAGAGAAAGAATCTGCAGGGAGGGTATCTACCCACACCTATGTGTTTCCATGTCTCCTCCCCCATGTAACTGCATATAGCAGAGGACTGCACTGAGAGTGGGATCCAGGAAAGGTGGGCTGCCACTCTGCATGTTGGTAGTTTGGGGGGGGGGTCCCGATGCCACTCTGCACGTTGGTAGTTTGGGGATGTCCCGCTGCCAGGTAAATGCATATAGCAGAGGGCTGCAGTGAGAGCGGGGTCCAAGAGATGTGGGCTGCCACTCTGCATGTTGGTAGTTTGGGAAGGGTCCCACTGCCACTCTTCACGTTGGTAGTTTGGGGGGGTCCCGCTGCCACTCTGCATGTTGGTAGTTTGGGGGGTCCCGCTGCCACTCTGCATGTTGGTAGTTTGGGGGGGGTCCCACTGCCACTCTGCATGTTGGTAGTTTGGGTGGGGGTCCCGCTGCCACTCTGCACGTTGGTAGTTTGGGCACAAAATACAGCTCCCACTAGGGCTGTAGCGGCATACCGCCGCGGCAGCTTTTACCGACGGAAACCCCTATTCCGCACATCGTGGCACGGTTCGGCAGAGGCAACTTTCTGAGGGCTGC